>VXAZ01000783.1:173132-347518 GCA_013399875.1 Gymnorhina tibicen | reverse complement strand
CGAGGGCCGCGGGCGCCATGTTTACCTGAGGGGACCGCGCAGGCACAGCGCGGCGGGGCCGCCGCCGCTCCCGGCGCTGTCCAGGGCCCGCTGGTGCTGAAGCGTCGCCCCGCGGCCGCGCCCCCGGCGGCGGTGGGGGGAGGCCGGCAGCCCACCTTCCCCCTCCGCGCAGATGTCCCCGTGAAGCGAACCGCTGCCAGTTAAGCTTAATGTCGGGGTGTTATCTGCCGGCTCTACGGATTTAAAGCAAGGCTCCCTATCACTGAAAGCCCCTTTTATTGAGCTTGTACCTTCTCCTTTTAATTAATGAACGACGAGCTTGGCCGCTCATCTCATTCAAACCTCTCCTGCCCTGGGATCCGGGTCTCCCTATGGTACTCGGCGCTGCTCCTCGCTAGGGCTTCCCACACCCTCTTCCTGTGTTTAATTAGATGTAACCGTGCAATAAACAGCAGTGAAAAGCCCCACCGCAAGGTCTCTTCCAAGCATCCCCGTGGCTGGTGTAAATGCACCTCGTAGGAAAGCAGGTGCAAGGAAGGCTAATAGGGGTGGGGGTACACCCGCGGTGCGACTATTCTCCCCCCACCCTTTTTTTTTTTTAATTAAAATACAATTAAATACCCCGTCCTCCCACCACTATAAACATGACGGGCTGGTTGGAGGCGGGCGCCATCACGGAACGAGCCTGGGCGCTGGTTCAGGGTCTGGATTTCAGCTGGGAGCGGTTGCCGCTTTGCGATGCTGGTGGTTGCAGAGGGATCCGTGGCTGGGAGGGGCCCCCCCGGGACCGGGGTTGCTTAGCGAGGGGAAGAGGCTCAGAGATGGGTGTGGATGGGACGCGGGGAGCGGGGTGCGGGTCCCGGCGCGGGGATCCGGGGCTGCGCGGGCCGACGGGCGGGTCCCGGCGCGGCGTTCAGNCGGCACCGCGCGGCTCCTCCCGGCGGCGGCCGCGGCGCGCTCGGCTGCCTCAGGAGGGGCCGGAGAGAAGCCTAAGGGGCTCCGGAATAACCAAAGGGGCCCGCGCCCCTCGCAAGCTGCTGCCCTGAGCTCCCGTAGCCGCCCCGGGTGTGCGAGTGTGTGTGCATGTGAGTGTGCGTGCGCGCGCGCGCGTGTGGGTGTGGGTGTGCATGTGCGTGCACCACGGGGCAGATCTGGGCCTTCAGCCCAGCTCCCCTCCAGGCAGGGTGGCTTAGCGGGTGACCCGGATATATCTGTATCAACTCTGTGGCCGCTGTGTCCACCCCTCGGGGGTTCAATGAAACCATCATCGCCGCCTGAGGCAGTGCTTTTCCCAAGGCGCTGCGGGGCTGGGAGGTCTCACTGCGAGGAGACTCGCCTCCAGTGCACAGCGGTGTCCGTGGCTTTCCGCACCGATGTTTGTGTACCCTGCTTCTGTAGAGGCTGTGAGCATCCCCTTTCACTCTTTGAAAGGGGGCTTTCCCCCCTTTCACCCCACAGTTTGATTTGGGGCTGGGGTGGGGTGGGTTTGGTTTGCTCTTGTTTGTGTGCAAAAGGTGGATCAGGAGACATGTCACTGCAGATGAACACCAATAAATTATTTAATCTCTAGGAACTGCTTCTGCAGAAGCATGCTGGAATGGCGGGCGATGGGTTTTGGTTGAAGGGAGAGGCTGTAGGTACCACAGCAGCGGAGTGCACACACAGAGCCCATAGGCAGGAGGGCAGGCAGTGACTACACTGTCTACACAATTAGCGTACAATCACTCTTGTTTTCCGAAGAGCAGAGCTCTTGTTTTTTGAAGCAAATAACATCAAGATAATAACCTGTTTGCTGGACTAGATTGGTATATTGAGGACTGAAATATACCCTGTTTTGTGTATATATATTTCATTAAAAAGACTGAAAGTAAGGCATGCTAGGCTTGCAGCTTTGTACCTGATACGAAAACGTCAAGGAAGCTGCTATGATGGATGGGCTTATAGTGTTGGAAATTGGGAGGCATTCGTGAGTGTGGAAACTCCAGTGAAGTGTGCGGAGGCTGGGGTGGGGACAGCGGTGTTGCTATGAGCACGGCAGCAGCATCTGGAGAGAGCCGCGCAGCCGCGGGCGCCGGGGAGAGCGATGTGCAGGGAACAACGCAGGGAAACTAACATTGCTGAAAATTAATTTAAATATAATGTAGGCATTAGCATTTCACCTGGTCAAGCTCCATTAGACAGGCTTGCTGAGAACCTAATGAATTCTTAATAAAGATTAAATCGCATGTTCATTAGATTTTGATGAAAGAGACTGCTATTTTTTTTAATACTGTATTATTGGTGTGCTTCTAGATAATAAATCTCATCCTCATGAATGGCTAAAGCAGCTTCACACTTGGATATTGCCTTGAAAACAAGCACAGGAATCTACAGAGAGATTGGAGAATGCTAAGACAAAGGAACAGAGAGCAGACATTGTTACACAGGACTAGAAGAGGTTACACACTGCCCAGTTAATCCTTGAAATGTTAGGTAGGAGAAGAAGAAGTAGAAATTACAGTAATTTGAGAGGGTAGCCAGGATGGAGGTAAGGATTTAATTCAGAATGTTTTAGTGAAATATTTGAAAATACCTTTTAGCTGTTGAGCAGGGGGTTATCGAGCAAAAAAAGAGGTGCTGGTGAATGACAGAGAGGTGGAACTGGAGTCTGGAATGTACATCTCAAACAGTGGCATCACAGGCTAGGAATGACACTTTTCTCAGCACCCATGGGTGTTTTGACACCTTTAACCTTTTCACTTTGACTATCTCCACCTTGGCTGATTAATTTTGCTGTATTTTTTCACAACCAGTCCTGCAGTCCAGATACTTTCACCCATGCCTCAAAATGAAGTGTCAGAGCCAAGCTAGTCAGAGGAACAGTCCTGAAAGGCATGATTGTGCCATGCAAGCCAATGAGACTCTAGAGTGTGCCACAGCATTCAGAATCAGGCTGTGACCAGATTCTGTTTTCACTCAGCTTAATCTAAAAACCATCTGTAACCAAGCAAATCTGGGGCTTTCCTTTAAAATCCAAGCTAGAAGGTGAGAGTTACTGGACAAGAGAAATTCATCTTCCACTCACACCACCCTATCTCAGTAAATTCACAATGATGTAGGAGTGCAATGGATGTTAACACTTTTTAGATCTTATATATTCAAATAAATGTCGAGCAGATGCAGAATTTGGAACTTACAATCTTCTTTTCTGGAATACCTGGATTGTAGCACGAAATCTAGACTGATGTTATTCTAGGATATTCTTGTGGGGACTTAAAACTCTGGTGAATGTGCTTGTTCATCAAAAGGCCCAGCCTAGCAGGACACTGAGCATATCTCCATCTCTTACTGCTTAGCAGGACACTTAAATCCGTGCAACGGTCCAGTGGTGAGCAGGGTTGGACTGCTCAGGTGGGGACACCATCCGCTGCCATCAGCACAAGGCTTCCAGGGAATTCAGTGTTTAATTGTGCTTACCCAGAGAGGCTGAGTTAGCTGGCATGGCTTCAAATACAAGGTCCTGCCACCTACTCAGCAGCCACCGTTCTGAATGGTGAACCAGGGCGATATTTCACCTTCCCAAATGAGGGGTTAGTGATAGGTGTGGCATTCCAGAGGAGACATGGCTTCACCTGCACACAGGAAAAATTTCAGGGCTTGGGATTTGGTTTTGGATTTTGCCTTTGCAGAAGCAGCAGCTTCTGTCCCCTGCGGAGCTGGGTGCAGAGAGCTGGGTCCGGCTCCTTTTCACAAGATGCCGGAGCTTCCAGCCCTGCATGTCCTCCAAAACAGCTGTGTGTCACTTCACCAGCAGTGCTGGCATTAACTCAGTTGATAGGCTTCTCTGCTGTGCCAGTTTTCACAAAATGTTTTTAGTTTAAGTATGAGAAGGATGGAAATATACAATCAGGAGAAAAATACACTAGTGTACAGTGCTTATCTTGAAATATCTACTATCTTCTCCCCAACAGCCATCAGTCCCAACAGCCGGCTGATATATTGTTCTGACCTTTTTCAAAAAGCCCCTCAAAACAGCCCCAGGTTCTACTTGCTCTCTGTGTAACCAAATTACTTATAATCTAATGAACTTCTTCAGTGAGAAGCAGTCCCCGCCCACAGGTTTTACAGCAATTTGATGCCAAATGCCATTGAAATGAAATGATGTGTTGTGAACACCCACTTGAGTGCTCTTTGCTGCATGTCTGTGTCTCAAATCCATAGTGATTTCACACTTGCAGCCCCTTCCCCCAGGAATACTTCACCCCACAGGGGCTTACAGCATGGAGTTGCTTCGCCTCTGCAGCATCTTCCCAGGGACAGGACTGGAAGCTGCTTCTTCACGGTCTGTCCCGCTCCCCAGCACAGCTCTTCTGCCTGTGGCATTGGGTGCAGAGCCCCACTCAGCTCTGCTTCTGTCTGGGAATTGTTTGATCGTGGTGTGAGCTGGCAACCCAGAGGCACGAACCTCACTAGAGCACCAGGTCAGGCCGAGCCATCCTCATCCTTACTTGTCTCCTGCTCTGTTTTCCGGGATTTGTGTGACTTAAGGCCCAAAGCAGGGCAGTGACAGGCAGCACCTGGGCAGTATTTGAACTGGGTTTCAATGAGCAGGGGAAAGAGCTGCAGCCTTCCCAATGAAGTTGTGTCATTCTCCCAAGACCTGCCCCAGTGCACTCTGTCCTGGGTGTGGATTTGGCACTGTGCATGTGGCACACAGACCCCAGCAGGGAGGAGGCTCTGCTGGGGCTGTTTTGATAGTGAAACCTGCAGTGAAACCAGTGGCAAACTGCCTGCTGGGGCAGTTTTGGGGTGTCAGGATGGCAGCTGGGCGGTGCATTAGCTGCCCTGAGCAAGGCAGGGTCTCCTGCCAGGGTGTCAGAGATCGTGCGAGTGGATGCTACTGTAGGAGGGGGCTCTCCCCTCACAGCAACTTTTTTCCCCACCTTCACAGATGCTTTCTTGCATCCCTGGATGCTGTGGGTGTCATAATCCACACTCTGCAGTGGCACAGCACAGGGAGATTGCCCCTGAACCAGGCAAGAATAAGAGCTGGGAACAGAAGAAAGTGAGGCTGTTCATCTTGGCTTGTAGTTGTGAAGGGTAGTCATGTTTTCAGCATTTATTTCCTTCCTCTTGGATTTTTAATTGTGCCAAAACATTAACAACCATAGTTCCTTCTTTTATATTTAAGGTTCTTGCTATTAGACTGAGAGAGATTTCGGAGAAAAGCAGTAACAATATTAGGAGGCAAGATGGAATACATTTTGGGTTTGTGTTTTTTCTTTTTCCTTGACAGTTCTTAATTTGTTTCTTGTTTTAGGGACTCATAAAAGTAAAAATATCTTTCATTGACAACAGTGAACTGCATAGCTTCTCCTCTTCCAACCCAGTTTTAAAACCTTAAAAGAAATTTGCCTGTCATATTCTGACATGACACATCTAGTCCTGTTGGAAATGTTTTAGCAATCTAATGAGATGAAAGCAGTTGTTTTAATGAGCTCAGAAGAAAGAGACAAATCTGCTGCACAAATGTAACCAGGGATCTGTTTTGTTTTATAGCTTGGCTAACCCAGAAGTTGTAAGAGACATTAGACTGACAAATGAATTAGATAAGAAATGAAAAAAGGTTGTGGTTTTCCTCTTCAGTCTGTCCTTTCCCATTTGTCTGGCATACAACTTCATAACTGATCTGAGTTCTACAGGGTGCTTACCTGGGGAATACGGGGTAGATAATCAAAATAGGTGAAGAATGAAAAAGAGACAAATAATAGAGGTCAAGGCACTATGTTGGCTCTTCTGTCTGGTCTGGACAAGAGAAAGAGTGAAATGAAGAAGTTCTTCACTGATGGCCAAGGCGGGAGCAGGTTGCTGGAGAATAAGAGCCAGGCAGTCAGGAATGTCTCACACACTCATAATTACCTAGTTTTCTTCAGTCCCCTTTCAGAGTTACAGCCTGCCTCTGCAAGTATCAAGCTCCCTTGGTTTCTCCTAGATCTGCAGGACACAAAATCACAACTGAGCATTGAAGCTCGTGGATATGCAGCCAGAAAGGCTGATGCAAGTGCAGGGTCCAAGAGCTCGATTTTGCAAATTCCTGCTCAGGTAGCGAGGAAAGCAAAAAGCTTTTCCAACGAGGCAGCAGCCATACACAGTGCACAGAAGGACCCATCCTCTACACTCTGAAGTCTGTGGTTACACCCTGAGTGCAACTGGGTGTGAAAGACGGGATTTGATCCTTTATTTATTACATTGGTTTAAAGAGGAACTCCAGCAGATGAGAATTGCCAAAATCTCAAATTCAGGTGGCCAGGGTGTTTAAGAGTCTAGTCACTTTTCCTGGTGCTATTGCAAATCTCCTGATATTTGTGGGTTTGTGTAGAGCCTGAAATTACTTCTGTGGAGCCTGGACTCGCATGATGACTGGATCAGCTCTGTTTTCAGGTGGTCTTTGCTTAGGTGTGTATTTTGTTTTTGAAAGAAAACTTCCAGCTCTCCTCACTTCAGAGAAAAGTTAAAAACTAAATTAACTTATTCTAGCCTGAGGACTTAAGAATTGAGAGCAAAATAAAAAACATCCCAAATGAAGGTGAGGAAACCAAATACATCTCAATTACTTGGTTACTTTTGAAGCCTGATTCCTTTTTTGCATTGGTGATATTGAAACCAGCAACCTCACTTATTTCAAATCAGTTTGAATGCTACTGACCCCAAATCCTGTCTTTGAGCTCACTGGACCTTGGGCCAAGTTCTTCCTACACTGAATATGATGTCTGTTCAATCTGTAGGTTTTATGAGAGGTGATGAATTTCAAATGTTTGCGTGAGACTTGGTGGGATCCTGGATATTGCTAAGTTTCATTCACAAAACCAAAACCAGGAAACATAAGATCTGGAGAGCATTGGCACATTAAACCTACAGCCATTTTTCTTGCCTTAATTTTTTTTTTCTTTTTTCATAGAGGGAAAGACTAATGATTTGTGCCACGTTTTTTCTAATGCTGAAGAAATTCTCTGCCTAATGTAAAAATCCCCCTAAACTGTTAACTGAATTATTCGCATTTTATTTTTAAGACCATTCAGGCAAATGACAGATGTAAAGGAAATTTGAGGATTACAGTTCTGATTATAAGATGCTCTTAGGAATCTGCCTAAAATCAGAAAAGGCAAAAGGCTGAAAAATGTTACTGAGTAACACAAAGCAAAGGAACTGATGGTTTTCTAGTGCTGAGCAAAAAGGAGAAAAAAGTATTTTAATCCAAGACTCAATCATTGTGTACTTATTGCGATATTCGAATAAAACTCTTGATGGAGGCATTTCTTAACTTACCAATAAAAATGCTTACCCTCCTCAGCTTTCACGTTAATTGAGAAAGAACTGAGGAGTGCCCTCAGAAGGGAGCCCAGGAAACTGTGTAGTAAGCTGACATCACGCCTATTTTCAAATTGCTAATCAATAAAGTTTTTGACATTGAAAGGGAAGGACTGGCAGAGTTGAAATTACTTTGTTTTTCTTTGTTCTTGGGCATGTCCTGCTTTGCTTGGTCTCCAAAAAATTATTTCAGTTCATCAGCACCTTTTATCTGAGTATAAAATCTGTAAGCTTAAAACAAAGGAGCTGGAATACACCAGCTTGAGAGAGAGACAAGAGGGATGGGTAACACAGGGTCCTCCTGCAATATAAAGAGTTTGGGCCATGGCTGTTAATAACCCTCCTCTCCCCATCAGGCCCATCTGTGGGGTCTTGTGTCCTCAGGAGCCAAAGACAATTTATCTTCTGTTCTATTTGTTACAGGATAATCTTTCAGCAGAAATTCTGCTGGTTCATGTTGCAGGAGTTGCTTTCGGGAAAAGGTTGGGAGATGCTGATCCTAGTAAGTGCTTTGAGGTGTAAGTCACTGATCTCTGACAAAGCCCGGAGCTCTTGACTGACTGTTTAGGATTGTGGTGCTCCAGGAAATTTGGGAGCAGGTTTCAGCAGAAGCAGGATCCAATGCTGGTAGGAAATACAGGTCTTGGTAACAAGGAAAGGGATTTTCTTCTCTTTGGCATGTGTCAGGCTACTTAGCGTAGGGGAGATCCGTGTTTCCATTGGGAGGCCATGAGGGATGTCTTCCGTTGAGTGGCTCAGCAGCCTTTCACTTGTCCAAGAGAAAATATCCTCTTTAGAGAATTCATGACCCCAGTCTTACACCTTGGCAGGGAGGCTGGCAATGGATGTTTCACCTCTGTGCATGTCCCTCCTCTGAAACATAACCCCCCCAAGTGCTTAAAACAGTCTGAAAGGCAGAGCAGTGACTCAACGTGCTTTGAGATTCCAGCACTTCAGACTTTTATTAAATGCTCTTGTCTACGAGAGCATAAGCAACAGCAGCTTGTACACACCATAACAGTCTGGTACAAGACTTGGAGTGTTTCTGCATCAGCTGGAAATCATTACACAAGGGAATGAGATGAGAATGGGCCTCTATTGAGGAAAATATCACTTAAATAATAAAAATGTATACTACCTCCTAGCAGAATTTGGTGGTTTATCCTCACCTTCTTAGAGCTGACTTGAGTTAGTAGCTCCAGTTTTAAAGCATTAAAGAAAAGTGCATAGGAAAGGCTGAGTGCACAAAATGGATGTTAAGCAGAATTATCCAGGTAACAAATGAGAAGTTTTATAGGTGGATTTCTCGAGCTGTGTGTGTGGCTATTTCACAGTGATACAGAGATGTTTCCTCACTGCCAGTACAGTGCTCCTTATTTATTACAGCTGGACCTTGCTATAATCCAGCTCCTGCCTTTACAGCAAAGGTGGTATAGTATCTAATTTTGATGTGTCTCAATGAAATAGTCCCATGTATCTATTTCTTCAGGAATTTTAGGTGGAACTGGTGCATACCATCTCCGGGTCTCTCCAAAATTCCTGGTGAGATCTTCAAATTACTTCCAGGGCACCACAATGTAGATTTGCATGCCCTAATTTGAGATTGCAATAACTAAGGCTATGTGAATTTGTCATCCTCTCCTGTGTTTCTAAATGGTTGGCATGGCAGGGCACGTGCTCTTCCACAGCATGAAAGTTTCTGCTCAGCTTCATCCACAGGAGGGAAATACCATCCTCATAATGAGTTTTAAATGTAATACAATCAGCTCGGCTTCTTAAGTAGTGCAGAACTGAGTATTTGATTCAGTATATTTTGGGAATCTGTTCTTATTTACTCACAGCCTCTTACATCTATAAGCAGAGCAAAAGGGTGTTACAGGAGGGGTGTTTACAGGATGGTTTAGCTTGCTGCAAATAAACCAGCTCCTTCCACTGGCCGAAGAGAGCTCTTACGACAGGACCCTTGGGAGAATAAGAAATTAGTCAGTCACTGGCAGGCTGGTGCACTGATGCCCAGGCGATAGATGCTCCTTCCCAAGGTTAGGTGGGAAGCTCATCTCACCTCCTGTAAGTTCAAAAATGGGCAGATTTTTATCATTGGAATATGTGTATCCCCGCCACAGACACTGCAGAGCCTTTATCATCACATTTTGTCAGTAACACCAGCACAAATCACTGGGATGAAAGAAAATTGCTGCGATGAACATACACCTCAGAAAGTCATCATAGTGTTCATTAATCGCCAGTCACTCTTTGGTGATTAATTATTTAGCCAAATTGGAAAAAATTTTCCACATGAATGAGAAGATGTTTACTTAATAAAGCAGAAAGCTCCTAGAAGCATGCCCTTGTTTTCCTCAATTTAGCGGTACGATAAATTTATATCCTCCTGCTTTTACAGCTCAGGAAAAAAGCCACGGTGCTGTATCAACTTGTTGCTGTTGGTTTCTGTCCGGCCAGTTCTTCAGCAGGAAACTTGATGCTGCTCAGTGTGTGCATTTAAGATGTTTAAATGGTAGATACATGAGCTGATGGTCACGGTTTGTTATCTGCATCTCTCTGCGTGCCCTGCGCCCTTGTGAAACACTGGTAAGGAGGAACAGGAGAGTGCGGTGCCAAATCCCAGCTCCAGGGTTGGCATTTCTCCAGCACTGACTGATGGCATCAGGGTCATGTTAGAAAAGAGGAAGGGCCCCCAATACCTTCATCCTGGCAACAGCCTTGTGCTTAATAAGAGCTACCCTGGAAGCATGTTGCTGGGACCAGGCAGATCTTACCTCTGCAAGTGAGGCGGGATGTGCAGGAAAGAGGCAAGCCAGTGCTGGCACTGGGGAATCCAGGTACTGATAGCAAATCAAAATCTTGGTATGTTCTGTGGTAATATTGATGTCTGTTCAGTGTCTTTCACCACAGCTAATTAGTAAAAGCATTCAAAAACAACAAACATGTGAAGAGGATAGAAACACTAAGACAGCCCATAAATGATAAAAAATTAGTAATTAGTAATTTTAATATGATTCAGTAAATAATTCAGAATCTAGCCTTTATTTATCTAAGTCTTTGTTTATCTACTACTTCTGTTTGCTGATACTTTCAAGAAATCTCTTTATTTTAAATTCATATTTAGCTGAACAAATTATAAAGTTTTTCCTATATGACAAAGCATGAAAATTGAATTATTACAGTGGTACTTTTAGTTCTGATCAGTGAGTGAAATTGTACTAATTTCCCCATCTGTGATCAAACGAATAGGTGAGGCCTTCTGGCTTAAACAGATATACAGGATTAAATTTAAATTCAGATTTTTTTCAGTACTCCTTCATGGTCTTTGAAATAAGTTTTTGGAGTTTCCAGTAAAAAAAATAGGAAAAAAGTTCTTACAAAGTGTCCAGAACAATGATACAAACCCAGCCAAAGTGGTGTATTTAAATTGTAAAGTAACTTTGTAAAGGATAAATATACTGAGATTTTTAAAATAACCAAGATCATAACATTTTTAGTGGCTCCCTCACTATCTTGTGCACACACCGGTGCAGCACAGAGCCTGTCTGAAGCTCTCAGACACATCCTGCTCAGTCTGTTCTCCAGGAGAATCCTCCTCATTCAGGAGAACGATTGTCTGGATCCTCCTGAAGACTCACTCTGTGCTTAACTCTCCGCTGTCAGTTTTCAGCAGCCCTGCAGCTGTGTGACAACTGTACAGCTCAGTGCTGCTGCAGCAAGGCCACAGGACTTACAGAGCTTCCACTAATCTGTATGTGGTTAAGTCTCAGTGTTAGAGGTAGCTCACGTTTCGTTCATGCTCAGACCCCAAACCCCAGAACAACTGAGTTTTCTAATACTGTGCACATCAACATCAATGGGCTTGAACAGAACTGAGTTAACACCTGAGCTTTGCTGAAGACCACATCATCTCTGCTTGTGCTGATTGCCACCCAGTTTTAACATCACTCTGTCTATCTAACCATTGTCCAAATACTATTCTGTTTCTTACACCTTTCGGAAAATAAAAGATCAGGGAAAAAAAATTATTCTTCTATTGTGAGCTTTTTCATGCCACATGCATTTCTCTTTTGCCACAGGAGCTCTCAGATACCAGCTTTCAAATTGATTTCAGTTACAGTTCTTTGCCATGTTACTTATATAAGGAGAAGGAAAAAACACTGGTTTTAGGAAGAGCAGGTTTAATTGTAGCATTTTATATGTATTTAATGACTTCAAGAAATGAGGTCGTGTGAAATCACCTGGAACTAAATCTTCCTGTTCCCTCCCCACTTGGTGCTCACAAAGCAGCATCTGAAATGTCGTGTTCAGTTTTGGATCTCCTAAGTCAAGGGGTGAATCACTGATAAACTGGGCCCTCCAAGGTGTTTGGGGCTGGTGCACAGGTTGAGTAAAGGGGGGCTGAGGAGCTGAAGAAGAGAAAGCTGAGGAAGACCTTGTTGCTCCTTTCCACCACCCAAAGAGGGCCAGAGATAAGGTGAAGCCAGTGACTCTTCTTAGAGATACACAGTGAAAGGATGAGAGGCAACATACAAGTATTTAATGGAAATTAATGGAATATATATAAGGAAAAAATGTTTCATGGGGAGGTTGATGCAAAAGTGGAACCCAGGAAAGGGAAGAGTCATCATCCCTGAAGATTTTCAAAACTCAACAGGACAAGGACCTGTGCAACCTGGCCTACATGAGATGGTAGCTCTGCTCTGGAAAGGGACCTCTATGCCAAGTTATTCAATGATTCTATGATAAGAAAATCCAAATTAGTCTGCTTATTCAATGTTCCTAATGTCAGCGTTGACTAAAGATCTACCTCTCTAATTGGAAACCAGAGGGACAGTGTTGCACAGCACTACCAGAATTTTCCCTGCTGAGTGCATAAAAAGCCAGGCTTAGCTTGGACTCTTTGGTTATCAATTCTAGTTCCCCTTCATACCACTTTGGTTTGTTTATTTGCTTCTGAGTGTTGTCTTCTTGGAAATATTCCATACAGCATTTTACAGGCAGCCTTCTGAAATCCTAAGCTGGGGTTTGACAAACATCTTGTTTTGTTGGTGATGTCTGTCCCTCCTCAGCTATGGTGGTATGTTAGTATGGTGGCACTTGTATGCTGATGTATGCCAGTGCGGTGAACCAGACTGTGGCACTGATAGGAGTTAACATAACTCAAAAAAAAAAATTCCCAAAAACTCAGAAAGAAATGTCCATCAAATGCTCCCTTAAGGCAGCAATGTACTGAAGGTTGAGATCTGAGATTGTATTGAAAGATTCAGTCACTCCTGGCTAGTTCTGTGTGCTAGGGCTTAATTTTTGAGGGTAAATCAGTCACATTCAAAGATTGAAAAGTAGTTTCTAAGACCTTCTGTACCTTTAGGCATTTAAACGAGGGGTGTTTTTTCCCAAACCAGCCTTATTTTCTCCATGTGTTCTTGTAAAAGAAATGCAAATCTCTCACTGGCTTGAAATTTCTGTGTTGTTTTAAATAAATTTACTGTGATGCATAACACAGTGAAAAGGAAAGTGCAGCCATTTGTTGCTATTTCACTGTATTTAGACCATCTTTCATGCTTGCGGAGGTCAAATCCATTTAATCTGGTTATGCTGTTTCAATCACATTTACATTTTTAGTGCAAAGCTCAGGTTTGCTCCACACTAGAATGATCGCTCTAGTTTTGTAACAAGCTTTAGTTGTCCTGGGCTTTGGAGACTTCTCTCTTCTATTTTCCCTCAGCCTTAGACAAAGTCTTTGTCATTTATAAGGTAACTTTCCCTCTTGGGGTGCCAAAATGCTATAGAATCCTGATTACAGGAGTGCTGAACAACATTTTCAGATTCTGAGTTACTGGGAGCAAAATTTGAAGCCTGCATTAAAAGCCTGGCATTGATGTGGTTACCCTAACCACGGTCCTCAGGGTGGTTTGCTGCTGCTTTTTAAAGGGAGATACAGAATTGCATCTTCACCCATCTCCCATTCAGAGAATGAGTTATCCAGTGCTCCCCTGGCCTCACAAGGGCTCACCAGTTCACAGCTTCATTAGGACACCTTTTGTGCTCTTACTGTAAATAAACCAGGCTAGAAAGTCTTTCTTTTGAAAGGTATTTGTCGCATTCATAGCTTGTCAAAAGCTCCAGAAGGAACCTGCCCTATCCCTTTCCTCTGTAAGTTTTGTGTTTCCTCTTTTCCTTAAAGACTTAAGGAAAAGACTTTTTCCCACTTATACATCTTTTTCCCAAAAAGAAGATGCTATATGTTACGGATCTTAGGAAAAACCAAGAAAGCACACCAGGCAGTTACGTGTTCTTTGAAGCCCCACTTGCTTCTGAGTTTGAACAATTCACCACTCCCATTGCCTTTTGCAGTAGTAACCTGGCTTCAACTGTGTTCCTGCATTATCCTCCAAGGAAATAGAAAATAAGGCCCTAAATACTTACTGTTTTTTACTTGTAACATCACTTACAAACATGCAGGAGA
This sequence comes from Gymnorhina tibicen, assembly GCA_013399875.1. Taxonomy (NCBI): domain Eukaryota; kingdom Metazoa; phylum Chordata; class Aves; order Passeriformes; family Artamidae; genus Gymnorhina; species Gymnorhina tibicen. The sequence continues at coordinate 333,699 of VXAZ01000783.1, read as the reverse complement.
GAAATAGCCAGCCTGGCAGAGGTTTGGCACTACCAGGCAAGACAAGAACTTAGTGCAGATAGTGAAAAAGAGGCAGAAAGAGACAGAGCTTGATGTTTTGAAGCAGGAGTCAAAGAAGGAATCATGATCAAGTTCAGGCTTTGGATAACGAAACGAGTTTGTAAGCAGTCATCCAGAAGACTGACAGCAGCTTGATACAACAATGCGTGGACTGGACACTGACACCTTTATGTGACCCTTGCTCAAACCAAGTGCCAAGAGTAAGTGGATCAGAGCTGTCAGCTGTTAAGAAGGGCGAAAGCTGGCAGCAGAAATGGCAACCCCCCATTCGCAGTGTAAGATCTGACCATAAGAGACTGCCAACAAGAGAGATCCTAGCAAGCTTTCTTTTCAAGGTAAGACTCAAAGACTAACTTCCTAAATGAGGCTGCAGAAGCAAGACTCAGAAATCTACAAGCAAGAAGATATAATGATACTATGTGCTTTTCCTTTTTAAAATACATCCTTCCACAGCCGACATCAAAATACGGGGGAAAAGGAGAGAAACTGCTTCAATTCAGCTTCAGTTACAAGCAAGCTTTCTCTAATCTCTGATTTATTGTCTCCTAAAAGATCTCCTTAATACATATTATCACAGGTAGTGGTCCTTACTGTAAGTGGAGAGACACTGAACCATTTGCCCAAAGTTCCTGCAGTCCGTATCCAATAGCAGTGTTAGGAGTGCAAAAATAAATGCAAACCTACATAAGTACAGAAGCAGATCTTATATCCAATTGCAAACTCACACTTAATTATTAATGGCTGAAGTGCTGTAGTCTTTCACTTAGTAGCAAAACATACACTGAATATCTCTTGGGTTATGTCAGATTGACAGAGCATCAGTGCCAAAGACAATGTCAACTTTTCAGTGATGGATCAAGTACCGTGTACAAGAGCAAGAAAGGTGAATATTCAAATGAGAATCTCAGTTTCCTCTGGTAACAAGCCAGGAATTCCACATTCAAGAACTGATTGATGGAAGTTGCCCTTGTCATAGACAAAATGGTAAACAGCTTCAGAATAATGAATTACAAGCAGAAATTATACTAGTGAGTGATGGAGTAGATCATGGAAAGGTCATTTTGTCCATCTCTGTCCTAATGCAGAATTCTTTTTGATTACATATTCCTCAGTGTTCTGCATGGTTTTCTTTTAAATGACTTAAATACACAAGTATTTGAATTGTTATATGAATTGTACATCACTCAACTGCAGATAGATTTTGCATTAAAGAACTTTCTCCAATGGCCTGATAATTTTGTGTGAAATTTTCTCTTGCCTCTCCTAATCACTTCTCAGCGCAGAAGAGCTCTTATCACTATCAGCTGGAGTAGTAAGTATGAATGGTGAATCTTTGGGAGGAACTCTATCTTTTCTAGCCTTTGTACCAATGTTTGGATGGAGGAGTTGGTGTGTTTTCCTGTACTGAAGATTTCCAGTGCGAGAGAGACCATCCTCAACCACAGACGGGAATTGTTCAGTCCCCACAATGAAAGGAAGTGGTTGGAGGAAGTGATACCAGTAAGAGGTGGGAGATTTCACAGGTTACATCTCAAATCCCTCTTAGTGAATTTGTGTCTAATAAAGCAGACTCAAAGCTGAAAGAAAGATTATGCTGATGGCAAACAAATCAGAAGTGGATAGGTTGTGGCTAGACTGTGTTTGGAGTGCTGGCCTGCCAGGAGCTCAGGGCAGTTTTTTGGGGAATGTGAAGGAAAAATCTCGAACTATCTCTTTTTAATGCTACTGCAAAGTCCTGTTTGGCCATGCTGATCCAGCAAAACACAGACTGTAAACCCAGACACGGCGTTTTGTCCTCGCAGTGACAACTGCATAGCTCTGCAGCCCTCCATGTCTTACATGTGTCTCTGAGAGGGCAGTGGAGTTAATAAAGAGACTGGTCTTTCTGAAAAGCAGACTTCAAGCTTCATAGAACAAGCACGGGTATTATTTGGGCTCTTGGTGCTTTTCTAAAAGTAGAAGATGCCCAAGAACTCGTTGTATCTGCAGCTGGTGCTTGCCAGAAATGCTTGCATGATCTATATGGATGAGTAGAGAAAAGGGGGGAGAAAGGGGGGGGGAAAGGCCTTGGAGGGAAAACAACTGAGGAGATACAAATGAAAATTCAATTAAACAGAAGAGAAGGAAAATTCAAACTAGCATTGACGCCCTGCTCAAGGCTGCTGATGCATCTTGATTTCATCTCTAAACCTAGTGAATGAAGGTGACAGTGAAGAAAATAAATTACCTCCCTGGAAGAAGCTGAATTAGATGACCAGGAAGATGAAAACATTCAAATACAGATATTCCTCTATGATATTCCCAGGGCTTGTAACAAATTCAACCAGAACAATAGATCTTGGCCTTGTAACCATTCCAAAGCTTGTCCAATGTATGAGATTTTTTTTTTCTTTTTTTTTGTAAAGGATTCAGCTTATTTGCCAACTGGAAGTCTTGAAATGGACAATGAATGCAATCCCCTGTTGCCTTCCACGTTTTGTAGCCATCAAAATGATGGTAATTGGACATATTAAATTCAGAATGGTGGCATTTTGCACTCATTTTACCTTCTGCCCTCAGTTATGCTGGTGTGGGATATAGAAAGTGATCTGTTGTGGTTGTTCTGGTTGCTGCTGGTTTTCTGGTTTGTGGGAGAGGTGTCCAAATGCTCAGTGTCATAAACTGTTGTAGTAGAGAAACTGAATTTTCTTTTCTCTTTTAAGATAAACTGTCATTCCTCCAGAATGTGGTTATCATCAATTTATTTCAGCTTTATTTTGCTCTTTGCCAGCTGTGTGAGGAGCATGTTCAATATAACCAGTCATTCCAATAGCTTAATTTCTCCCCTAAGTATTTTGCTTCTTTCGAGTTGTCACCACAATCCCATTTAAAAGCGTGCTAATAGTAATTGAAAGCCATTTTAAGCTTGCATGTAGTATCAGAGTTTGAGCTGTGTTTTATTTCTGTAAAACAGAAATAATAGTTAGCTATGACACATACTAGGAAGCTAAACAACAGCCAAGGCTACCACGCTTTTGGAAACCTACATTGCTAAAAGAAACTCATGGATCTGGAATCCCAGTGAAATTAACATGAATCTTCCCAAGGACTTCAGTGGGATTCTGATCAGGTTCTGAGTGCAAAGTGTGATCAGCAGTGGCCAGATGGAGCTTAGGCACAAAATAACCAGGAACTCTGCCTTTGCAAAGAGCCTCTGGGACTTCAGTCTGTGTTTAAGATGAAAGTCATTGATCCTTCTATAGAAAGCAAAGGGCAATAGAAGTGAAAGGGTGCTGGCTGGGTTGGACTAAGCCGTGTTTAAACCAAGTAGTTCTCTCCACTACTTGCAAAAGGATACCAGCTTTGTTGGGAAGGAGGAGTCAGCTGATCCTGTCTGTTCAATTCCTTGTTCTTAATTATTTTGGCTGATATCGTCTATATGCTAAGTCAATCCCAATGAATGGCGTTTGAAACATCCTGACCGAAGTCATTACATTATCACATTCAGTCCAGGCTTTAAGTAAAAGAGATTTGGCTTGTTCTTTACACTGCTTGGCCCCTCTCCCAAATGTACAGCCATTATAACAGAAGATTATTTGCACTGGAGGTTCTCTTCATTTCCATTAGGAGAAAAATTTCATTCAGCGCAGCAAGGGCAGCCTGAGATGGCAGAAGGAGATTGGCTCCATGCTGACGCCTTTGTTATCCACTGAGCAGAGCCTGACACCCCCTGACACTGCCGGGGCCTTGGTGAGGGGCTGTTATTTATTTCAGTGTGTGGAACACATTGTTTTCTGAAAGGGAGGAGAATCAGTCCTTTATGAACAGGAGTCACTGGGCAGCGTAGTCACCAAGCTGCAGGAGCTGGGGTTTGTTGATATAGTTGGCTTTTCAGCAAGTGCCTTTGTTGGGCTTATCTTTTCTTTTAGTCTGCATCTCTTTGGTGGTGTTTAAGGTGGATCAAGACTCTCCCTGTCTTTCCCAACCACTCTGCCTTTTCTAACACAAAACCACAGGGATAGGCACAGAGGGACTCAAATTTTTTCAAGCTTATGGATCTCCACAAGGCCCCTTCCCTGAGATACGTAACTTCTCATTTAGAGACACCATCTGTCCTGCCGTGGGTTGCCTTAGTTCAAGAGGTTTCTCCAGTCCATTTGCAGACCTTGAATGACCCTACTGCATTGGTAGGCACTGCTTGCTGGTTTTCAGAATTGCACTACACACCCACAGAAAGGGCTGCTGCTTGCTGGTTGACACCAAAGCAGTGTGACCTCTGCATCACACAACTCCTTGTAACAACCCCTGTGATGTGTTTGCATTCAAGTGGAAGCCAGCTGGTGTAATGTCCTCATGTCTTCCTAGAGCCTACACTGCACACATATGGTTCCCCCCTCTGAGAGACACCATGTGAACAAAGGACAAACTACTGTAATCCTTTGGAGCAGTGACCAGTCAACACTGAATTCACTTAAAAGTCAAGAAAACCAGGCACTCAGTTTTGGTATTAAACACTGAACCAGCACCAGTATGGTGTGGAAACCAGGTTTTCCCACAGGTGTCACAGAAGCATTAACCTAACTTTGTGTGACACATTCATCATGCAATCATCCCAACCTGGCTTACTGGGAGTGTTTTTTAGGGGGTTGATCTTCCCAGAAAAGTCTTGGAAATACAAACCCAGAAGTGAATAAAGAGACATAAGTCTCAGACTCTGCTCTGGACCAGTGGCTTACAGGGCAGTTCCTCCAAGACACAAGCCCATAGGGGAAGAACAACTTTCTTTCTGCTGGATAAATAGACATCTGGTTCCAAGAGCCATCTGGTGACCTTCTACACGCAACCACCTGCCCTTCCTCATGCTGCCTCATATCCTTGCTGCAAGGCTCCAGGTGCAGCCAGTCTGCAGATCAGCCCTCAGGACCAAATGTGCCCTGCAAGCCTGCATCACACTTCAGCGTAGGGTTTGGCATGTCCCTTGTCCATGCTCAAGACTAAATTCAGGTCACTATCTTGTTAGGGTGGCTGCTAATGTAGATTCAGAGGGCCAGGTGCCACCAACCAGTTCACCAGGTGTTCTGAGGTCTTCAGCTAGGAATAAATTTTAGCATGAAGAGGAGAATATGTAAGCATGCAGATCACTTTTAGTTATCTTTTTTATCCCAGAAACATGTCAACAGTAAAGCTGAAGGGGCAGTGGCCATAAGGAATAGCAGTAAAATGCCGTTTGCTGCACGTGATGGAAGTGTGACTTCAAACCCAAAATGAGAGAACTTACAACTGAAGATTTGTGCTAAGATAACTGATTCAGAGCTTGACATCTCTGGGAACTTAGTAGATAAATATTTTGTGTCAGAGATAGCCAAACCAATTTCATCTGATATTGAACTTTTCATTTACAGTTATTTCTTACATTATGAATCTTTTAAGTAAATCTGTTTGTGGGTGCTGCAAAACATGGGGAAACAGCTCTTATCACACCTGGTTTTTCAATGCCTGCACAGAACAAACTGATAGCGTCCTAGTCTGCTCCCATCTAGCTGAGGTGTGGGGGTTCTGGACTTTGGTCAGTCCAGGAACGGGAAGGGGAGTCTGTCCTAAAGGGCAGAAGTGCACAATCCTGCATGCAGGAGTCTGCTGCACACCTGCAGTTGCAATCAGGCTGTGCAAGAACATATTCCACAGTCCAGGAAAGCCAGGTTAGGGTGCAGCAGCTCAGCAAATTCATGAAGTACCAAGGTAGATTTTATCCAATGGTGCTGTTTGATTATTTGTTGGTGTTGCTCTAATCAAATTTGCTTTGTTGCCGTAATAGTAAACACGGTACATGTGAAGCTCAGGGCCATGAGCCTGTATAAAGGGATAAGATAATGGATGTTGCTTGAGCCTTTTACTGTCTTTGTAGTTAGAGCAGTTATTGGAAGGCACTAATCCCTTTCTGCTGATTATTGACTTTTGAATGAATCCTCATACGCTCTCCAGCAGCAAAACTTGTGGGTTTTCAGGCTCACTAAAGCTCAATAGAACCAAGACCTTGTCATTTATTTTCACTGTTACTGTTATTTTTCTATTTCAAAGCAGAGTTTTCTGCTGTGAATTCCCTACTGTTTGTTCACAAAAGCAAGCAAGGGAAATTGTTATTTTTCATCCTGAAGCTTTTGTCCTTTTTACTTTTCTAATCCACGTGAGGCGACTTTGCTGGTCATTAGCCGAGTCAGTAAAGCGAGCTTTCTTTGTTGGGCGATAGCAGGGAAACATCAAGTGTCTGGTTCCATGGTAGCAATTTGCTCTTGAAATAAAGCAAGCGTTGATAAGTTGCTACCCTCAGCTATATTTGTCCTAGTAAATAAACATCATCAGGATTTGAGCACAAATGCAAGTTGTTTTGCTCTGTTTAACTATTCTGAGATTGTGTTGGGCTAACAAAATCTCCTCTGCCTCATATAGACTTGTTTTGTTAGCGCGCTCGTTTAGCTGATGATGTGTTTTTCTGCACACCTAGGCAAGGATGTATTTTTTAAAGCATTGATCAGTACAGCAAATATGCCTGGAATGCATCCCATTAATGCAAAGCAGTACATGCTTTTGATGGGTTTGCTTTTTAGAGGCCAAGGTTTCAAGCAGTGGAATGATTTGCCTTTGCAGTGCCTGGGAATGGTGGATTTGCTTAGAGGGTGCTGTGGTGTGCCAGCACTGGTCACGCAGGGGACATCTCACCCTCAGTGCCTGCACTGCCAAGCCAACTGAAGGGCAGCAATTGATACCTGCTGGCTTACGCAGGCCAGAAAAAGCCCTTAGGATCCATCATTGGGAGAAAGATTCAATTTTCCAGGATACTGATAAAAATGGTCATTAACCCTTTGGCAATGGCCTGCTCAGCTTCAAAGTGAAATTGCTCATTTGAACCTCAGAAAATCAGGATCGTGCTTCTTCCCTGACAGGCAGCAGGACCCAAAATAAAATAAAGCAGCAGCAGGAGACCAAGTGAAACACGACAGTGACATTTGTTCTACTTGGAGCAATGGAGCCACTGCTAATTTGGGCTGGAAGATTGGAGCACATGGCAAGAGATGGTTTGATGGTTTCAGTAAATAAACATATTGGGTCAGTCCATAGCTGCAGATGCCACACACTCTACAGTGAAGTGAATCACAGCAAAAATAGGCCAGTTCCACCCCTTTGCCGTCACTAAATTTCCCATAGCCTTTTCTAGCAAATTCAAAGGGATTACAGCTTCCAGAACAAATCCCAACATTTAATGGGGGTTTCAGCTGCTTCGACATGCTGCAGGATTTGCAGTGTGCATCGCTTTCCCCGCCCACTTAAACAAACAGATGTCCGTACTCCACAGGTTGGCTTCCCTGCCTGCTGTGCACCTGAGACCCAGAGAAAATGCTTTTCTTCACACTTCTGATTAGCAGTAATTAGATTAGGGAAGTTCACAGTGACAGAGGAAGGCTCTCCTCCATGGAGAACCACGCAATGGAAGGTAGTAAGGGATCAGGACAGCTCTATTACAGTGATTTGCCAGAGCACGAGCAAGCTGTAACCTGAGCAAGATCCCATCACACTAGGAACTCTACATCCAGCAGAGAGATGGCGCCTGCTGCAGAGAGGTGTGCTCTCACTGATTCTCCCTGCTCCTTTTAAACCTCCCAATCAATCAAATCGTGCCTTGAGTCCTGGAAATGGTGAGTTCCAGCTTCAGTGAGTTCCGTCTCAAAAGCGAGCACCTGTTTGGTTCCTCTGGGGTGCCTGTCCCCAAGAGAGGGAACAGGGAGGGGTTTTCTCCTCTACCACGCCTTGTATAACTCATCTGGGAGCTCAATATCTTTGAGGTGTCCACCAGATTTGCTAAAATTGGCCAAGAAACTGGACCATTACCAAAAGAGGGGCAGGAGGATCATGCAGGAGCACATGGGTGGCCATGGAGCAGGTGATGCATGGAGAAAGAGCAGACTGAGAGACACTTCAGGGGACCTATCACCCAGGTTTCCAAAACCACTGGACAAATATTAAACCTAATTACTCCTAGGCAAGTAGACATACTAAAGCCACTCTGAAATCATTCTTCACTGAAGCATTTTTTTCACAAGGAAAACTAATTCTGGGCTTATTAACCAGTTTCAATAAATAGAATCACACTGATGAACAGACACTGCTAATTGCCTTCTGTAAGATAGCTGGGGAAGTAGAAAACAGGAGCTGAATCTCCAGGCACACAGCCCCCTTCTTAGCGCCTCCCCCTCCATCTCCCTGAAAAACAACAGAAAAGCTGATATCCCCCTTCTGGCAGGAATCAATTATGTACTGCTTTTAGCAGAGTTTCAGTATACTATTCTCCAGTTTAGGCCAAATTCATAAGTGAAGCTGAAGATGGTTAAGATGCATGTCAGAAGGAAATTGGTCAGAAAATGACTGTCGGGTGGGTGTGAGTAGTGCGGCACAGTGTAACTCACAACACTTTGGTACTCAGTGGGAAAGCAAAATTGGTTTAAGTGAGAATAACTTACACAGATTTGGGGCGGGGGTGGATGTAGAAGTACAAACTCTGAAAATGGCCTTTTTCTGAGAGGAGTAAAAAAGGAGAGGCCAGGAAGGGATCTGTTTGTGGTGAGAAGTGGGTACTAGCCGCCAGGAACAAAGGGCCCTGTTTGCAGGATGTGCCCTGAGGAAAATGCAGATTTCTTCCAGTCTCCCAGAGCTGCCTCTTTCTCCTTGTGTCCTGGGAGCCACCCACCCTGCCAGCCCCACACCCAAGCAGAGTGTGGAAGGATTCTTGGAGTTTGTTGATTAAAACAAAGCCACCAGCAAAGCTGGAGGTGACTAGAAGCCCCCAGCCCATGCAATTTCCATTCGTAGTTTCCTAAGAAGGGAAGGGTTCTGTTCAGTGCTGATTGCTTTGGAGTAAAGAAAAAAGAATTGCTGTAGTGACAGAAAAATGCAGAGCTTAGATTTTGCGTAGATGGCTTATTAGGTCAGAGCTGGAACACACTTTGATTTGTATTCCTGATGATTGTACATGGGCACTAATTGGCCAAAGAAGCAAGGGATCTTTGTAGTTTAATGAGGAAAATACTGTGTAATGTGATGATTATTTTCTAATCAAAAAGCAGAGGAACAGAATGGGAAAGAAAACCTGTGTGTGAATACAGACTTTAATTTTAATTAATATTTGCTTGTGCTAATCAGTTTTTCTGTTCTGCAACCAGCTTTTAGCCCTAAATATGCCCTAATGTTATATAAATATTATATAAATTAATATTTAATATTATATTATTCTTAATATTATAGAAATATTTCTTTTAATACGCTAAGCATTTTGCCTATGCATACTTTTTACTCACTCACATACTTTTTATGAGCTCATTTAAGCCAACAGGACTGGCAATACTAGATAGACAAATGAGAATAACACCCATCAAGAGCATTTTTCTTAGTGAATCTCAAAGCACTTCACAGGTGAGACCAGTATCACTGCTCTATTTTGCAGGTGGGGAAACTGAAGTAGGAATAGTTTGAGGGACTGGCTTGTGCATCTGGCAGTGTGTTGGCCAAGCCAGAGGTCAAACCCAGAGGGTCTCCCATCCCCTCCTTCCTTCCACATCCTAATCACTACTCCAAAACATGTCCCCTTTCAGCAAGCTCAACGTACATGCTCATGTCTTCCCACTCAGTGCCTCTGGGAGAGAAGCTTGGTAACTCTCCACAAGTGGCCCATTTGCCCCACAGAAAAGCAGAGCTGATTGCAAAGCTGAGCCTATGGAGGAGGGAGTAGGATGCCTGTCACACCACTCTATTTTAAACAAAGAAGAGGTAAAAGGCCAGTGATCCCTGTAGCATTTGGAAGAACAGGTTGGTGCTTCTCTTGAGTTGGAAGGACTGTTTGTCATGGCCGCTTATGTTCCCAGGAAATATTCTTTGCTGCCTTTGAGTCTTGGTGGAAATGAATCTGATTCATTGAGCTTCCACGTTGCATACCACTGTGACACTGTGCTGGCCTGAGAGCCTCCTAGCTGATTACCTGCTGGATTTTGAGTAACGAAAATATCCCAGTCCCTCTCTGAAGCATAATCAAAGTAATATTATTTGAAATGAAAAAGAAATAGGGTTGGTCATCTTTAAAACATAAAGGATTATTCATTTCGGTTTCACAGCCAAAATTTTGGAGCAGTCAGTGAATATAACAACTTCTAGTGCAGTAAATAACTGTGGATAATAATCAATTTGAACTTGGTGATTTGTTTCTTAAAAAAAATATGCTAATGTTAGGGTTCTGTGGCTCTACTCTCATAATTTCAGTGTTGGCTATGCTCGAAAGTCACTGCAGGGTTCTCACTCCTGTTCTTCTTGCAAGCCTTATGATACCTCCTGAATTTTCCTTAAAAGCCCCTGGAGGCACATGAATTTGAGAAACCTCAATTCCAGGGTTTGGTTTTTTTCTTAAAAAAACCCCCTCATCCTACGTAGCAGCATAGAAGTTGACAGTAGACCCAAAAACCTTAAAAATCCAACTATAACTAGAAAGAAGTGTGCTCATCATACTTTAATGTAGGAGATTTGAGAAGTGCAATTCTTATATGCTTTAGAGCAGCAATTTCATATGAGTCATCTCTTTAAACACCTGAAAAGCTGCAAAACATCTCATAATCAAGATTTTTTTCCGACTTCTGTACTTACCATTGCCAGTGACCATGGCTATATGGTCATTATGTGTCATCCCATATGGATACAAAAAGGGCTGTCAGAAAGGTTTTTCCAGCTTCTTGCAATATTCTGTGTGACTCTTTCCTTTCTCACGCAAGCTATGAAAACAATAAGATGGTTTTTGTATAACTATCTGAACACCTGGTGTTTGTCTAAGTTCTGTTTATGATACACTGGAGAAATGTTATTGAAATGGGGGTTGTTAAGACTTTAGCCAATCACCCTAGGGGGTGGGTGATCACTGACCAATCACCTTATGTAATTACACATATAAGTGGAGATTTATTTAATTAAATAGGACACTTTCTTGCTGGATACGAGTGGTTCATTTCTTCGTCCCTGGTAAACAGCCACAATCCCACCCTGAAAGTATTTTGCCTTGCACTGGCATGCATCCTGGGGAGAAGGGCTCTGGTAATCCTGCTCAAGGCAAGAGATCCCTCTTTCTGACTCTTTGCACTTGGTGTGGAAGTTGCAAAATGTAATTTTTGACCTTAAAAATGAGGAGCCCAGAATAGGCACCTCTCCGGGAACAGAGCTGCTACATAAACACGTATGATTTGCAGGCAGATGTTTTTTGAAATTGCTCTTTCAGAGTATGACTTCTTCCATGTAGCCAATTGCTAAAGCGGGAGTCATGCCTGCCAAAGAAACCCTGTTGTAAAAGGAAAAGGAGGGGAAGGGGAGAAACTTCATCCCCTTTGCTGGCATTTCAAAGAGGGCATTCCCTGTGAGAGGCAGAGCCAGGGCCGGGGCTGCTTCCACTGACAGAACGGGGCCAACGGCCCGCCACGTTCTATGCAACAACGTGGCATTTTCCGTGTAAAACTGCAGAAGTGCTAATTATCCGGATTGGGCAATGGCAGGGGCTGTTTATTGAGGCTTGCTGCTTTCCCGCCGGAGCAGGCTCTGGATCCCCAGTGGAACCATTCATCAGCGCTTTGACAATGACAGTCCGCTGCAGGGCTTTCAGAGCACAACAAAGATCTCCTCACAGCTCCGAGCAACCGGAGCTGGCTCCCGTTATAGTACGGATTTGACAAAGGCAAAAGGAAAGAGAGTCACTTGCTAACACGTATTTCTCTTTCTGTACTGTATTTCTTTCTCTCTCCTTCTCAGAGCACTTCACACAAGATAGAGAAGTGGTGTTGCTTGCATTTTACGGAGGGGAAACTGAGGCCCAGAAGAGGAAAGCAACTTGTACAAGCTTTTTCAGCCAGATGGTCAGAACAAGGAGCAGGAGCACTGGCCAAGTGCTAATTCCTTGGCAGAACCATGCATTCATCCAGCTGTACTGAAAGCCACTGTATTTCTGTGCACTTGCACTGTGAGATACAGGCAGTAGGGGAAACACCGGGGGTAATGCAAATTTTTACACCCCTGTGTCATCATCTGTCAAGCCTCTACTTTCCTCCTTCTTCCCTATGTCATTTACTTTGGGGACACGCTGCACATGCCAGTGCAGTGTACTTTGGGTACTATGCATATTCATAACAAACAGGCTCCAGTTTCACTTTGCACAGGCTTTTCTCCAAGCAATTTTTGCTGCTGTTGTTGCAAAACATTTTAATTAATCAGGAATTTTAATTAATTGTACCCTGCTGAAAATGCCAAGACAAAAGCACAAATACAAGGAGACAGTTGCTCAGGTCAGAGCAGCCCATCTTTGGTTGGCTGTGTTTTCTCTGAGACCATGCGGTGTGATTACAGACACAGGCACAGGGAAAACACTGGATTCTGAATGGCATTTTAAAGTCTTAGAGAAATAGGGTGGTGTTTTTGTCAAGTCGGGAAGCCTGTATTGAAGCTTTCATGGTGACACTGAGCTGGCATACTGCTAACTGGAAAGCTGCATCCCAAAAGGATTACAATGGCCTTTTTTCTAGTTCTCCAACTGCTTCAAACAATCAGTTTCACGAAAGCGCTTAAAATGTTCTGTGTTTTTATAAAGCTGAAAATCAGGTCATTTCTAGACCAATTTCACTTGCAACGAATGAATTAGCACAGCTGCTTATTTCCACCTTTTGCTGAGCCCCTTCCCGGGGACACATACACCTTGCAATGTTAGTGGCTGACAGAGATCCCCTTCTTGTTCAACGTGTTTAGAAAAGAAAATAATCTCATTCTGTTCTTGTTACTTGTCATTTTGCTACAATGCCCAGTGAATTGTGGCACATTTTATACTGAAGTAATTGGAGTTCATCTGTCCAGTGATATGAAGAAGGCCTGGACCAGCACTCAGCACACAAACTGATTTACCTTTCTGAGCCTGAATGTCATTTTTCTCTACCGTCTTAAAATGGTTTTACGCCATGGTGCACAGTCTAGACAACCCCCAGCACACCATGAATAATAGATCCCAAAAATCTGTAAAAGCTTTATTTATTTAAACAGCTAAATATTTAGAATTTGTTCATGTCATTGGCATATTTACCTTCCTTCCCCTGCAGTAAAAGGTCTGCAAAGGGTTTCCACCTTGTAAACCTGCTCTGAGCAGTATTTACAGCCTGTTGTGTGTTTAAGGCCCACAAGTGAAGCAAACAGGATTTCACACTTGGTGACTGCAGCCTTACCTCTTTCTGCAGAACCAGTGGGATGGGTTGCATTTTTCATCATAGAAGCTCCTCTTTAGAAAGCTAATGACAAAGCCATGAGGTGAAAATCCCTGAAAATGTGTCTTTGCTCACAAAACCATTTAATTCCCCCATTTTCTTCTAAATGCTGCCACAGGGTCTCATGTGAACTAGTGCAGAGCATGGAGATCTGGGTTCTGCTCATGCCTTTTCCATAGACCTTCTGATGCTTTCACCATTTCCCCTCAGCACGTGCTGTGTCCTGCTGGAGAGCGAGTCCATCTGCACAGGGAGCCCCTGCACAGGGAGCTGTGCCTTCTTGAATGGGACAGCCTTTTCAGGCTGGTCTCAGGCCTAGGGATAAGCTGTTTGGCAGCTTAGCAGTAAGCCCGTGTGAGAACCCGGTGACTCGCTGTAGAGCAGAGGGGACAGGTGGGAGGGGAGGAACACCATCTCAGGGCTTTCTTCCTCTACAATAATTTTGTTCTGAGTTCTGCGCTTGCTCCTGGGCACAGCTGGCCAGTCAGCTGCATCCCTGGCTATGTCTGAGGGCTTTGAGATGAACTTCAACAGGAGCAGGACCACAACTGTTTTCTTGCACTGAAAGAAACAGTTCCTTCTCTGCTGTTACTGATGTAAATCCACAGAGCTCCACGGATCTCAACAGTGCTGCTTTGGAGGGTGAGAGCAGGGATGGCCACGTGCTATAGCCTGGGGCTGATGGCTTACTCAAATTGATGAGCTCCTTGTGAAGATAGCTCTAAGTGACTCAGCTCTCAATCTGTTTAGACCAACTTCATGGATTGAGGTGGAAATTGAGCCTGAGTAAAGTTACTTCTCATCCCCCAGGTTATGCCTGGAAAGGTACACTTTGCCTGTGCACATTTCATTGTCTCAAGTGGTACCTTAGTGGCAAACCCCCCTGGCTCGGAACTGCTCAGTTAATAATTTCTTTCACCTAAGGCAAGACTGAGCACCTCAGGGATTTCCTGTGCTGCCAGATTATTGTCCCGTTTCTGCAGACCACAGTAACTGCCTGGCATGCTTAGCTGAGCCCATTCTTCCCAACACAGCCCAGGTGAGAGGTTCTACACCACGGGGGGAGAGGCAGCTCGCTGGTTTGTCTGTGTGTTACACGGGCACAGGCAGCAGCTGAGGCTGAGCTCACTCCGCCTTCTCCGCCGAGTGCCACGGATCCAGGCAGCACGGGAGCCGATTGTGTGTCAGCAATGGGATCCCTGGGAAAGAGGTGTCTAACTGCAGGATTAGTCACAACAGAAATTGCTGTGCTAAGCACTGAATATCTCTTGGCTCTGCAGATCTTTAACTTGGTGGTGGAGACGTAGGGGCGAGGCTGGAGCTGGTATTGTGATGAGGAGAAATCGAGCAGGCAATTTGCCCTGGATGATGGGTGCAGGGAACAACCCCTACCAGGTTCCTGCTCCTCTTTCCAAGCAGATACTTCAAATTTCAGTCATGTTTAACATGCTGTTAAACAACAGAACACTTATCTTCCATAGGGAGCACCAAGGGGAAATGCAAAGGATTTCCTTCGAAAAAGGAATGTCGACACTAGGAGCTCAGTCCTGAAGAGCTGAGGAGAGGAAAGGAGACAATATGTTCTTGTTACAGGATCTGTTAGAGGTGCAGAGGAGGGAGACAACAGGCTGGTTTGGGGTAGTGCAGACTGCAGAGGTTCGTGCACTGGCTGTGGGAGATAAGGAGAAGCATCGGCAGGAAACCAATTTCCCTGTGATCACCTCTCCTACCTGGCAGCCAAACAAGCTGGTTTAGAGAGCAGACTGCAAGGCTGGTGCTCAAGGTACCCCCCAGCCCTATACTTCTGGGGTGCCTAAGGCACAGAGCTCTTTTTTCTAAGGGAAGTGCTTTACATGTCCTGGGAATCCATGCTATGTGAACACAGTTCTTGCGCTACACCAGGAAAAGATGATAACTTGATTTTCCTACGGTCACTTTTCCTCTTCCTCTATGTAATCTCCACTCACTATCTCTTATTTTATTTTCTCAATTTTCATGGTTTTTTGTCAACAATTGTTTTTGTTATTTTTCCCTGTACTTGATTTTTTTCTTCCTCTGTAACTATTTTTCTAGACATTTTGGGGTTTCTAATATTTTCAGACATTTTGGGGTTTCTAATATTTTTCCTTCTGAACAGATTTTTTTTTTCCCCTTTCTTTCCCCCATCCTGTTTTCTTTAGCCCCAGGTTTTTGCAGCTCTAACAGCTTCGTTATCCTCTCCCAGCCTTCCCGGGAGGGGGCTGGAGCATACATCCCACTTGCTTTCCAAATGTTGACAAGAGTGTTTTGGAGGATGAGTGACTGACAGACAAACACCAGCCCCAAATACTCTGAATGCTCTGTTACTAATAGCTTTATTCTTGTCAACACCGTAAGCAAAATAACCCTTGAAAGGGATAGGCTGTATTTTTAGCCAACCTTAAACTCAGCTTCTAAAAAATAACTTTATGCTCAGCTGTGTGTCTCACTCCTTGGCTCCGTGTTCCCCAATCAGATATTTAGAGGATGGCTTTTCGTGTTGGGGATGCCTAATTAGACTCTTGGAAGCTTGTTTTTTTCAGGCACTTGGCAGTGCCACAGAAGTGGGGCTCTGAGGCTGACCAGCAGCTTGTAGCTGAGTAGGAAGTAGAAGGCAGGAGATGCTCATCTGGGACTTTGCTGCATATATGGTCCCACGGCTTGGACCTGCACAAAGGGACCAAACAGGGTGAAGTTTGAACCCAACCAAAACTAATTGCTAACAAAGTGTCAGGGTTTCTCCACCACTTGCTGTCACCACCAAATTCAAAGCTTGACTATTTCAGTGTATCTTGAAGGAGTTAACATTTAAAACAGCTTAGGGAAGATAAATAAGGATGTTTCTATGCTGGCCTTGGATATGCATGACCTTGCCTTTCTCCTCTCCTATTGGTTTTAGGACAAGCCAGATTAAGGAGTGATCTCTTTCAAACAGTCTTCAGTTTGTTAAGCTTGTAAACAACAGCAAGGGTGGAAACCATTGCAAGATGGATAAAGCTTAGAAATGCTGGCTGGGATTTCCTTGTGACGTGCTGTAAGGAATGTGTGCTAGTTAACAGGGCTAATTCGTTTTGCGGGAGCTCCTTTCCTGATGCTCCATGCATTTCCTTTTCCAGACAGGTCCCTGAGGTCCCCTGTTGCTTGCCAGGGCTACCACAGCCTTCAAAAAACAGGCCTCTCTGGGACATTATTGGGAGCAAGGAGGGGAACCTACCCCTGGGAGAAGGGACAGGGGCTTGGTCTCTGTAGTCTGAGCCTGGCTGTGAAAGCTCAGCATTGTTCCCCCAGCCAGGCACCCCACACTACCTGCCCTTGCATCAGCTGAGCTCCAAGCAGTGCTCTGACACCCAGCCAAGCTGAGAGCATTTCAGCTTGGCTCTAGTCTGTCTTCGCACAGCACTTGGTGTCAACACATCCTTCGCTTCAGCAGGGCAGGATCGGAGGCAGCGCGCTCAACAACGGTTTTGTTCTTGCTACTGTTTTAGGCTGGAAAGAAGCCAGGGATCATCTGGGTAGTAGAGGCTGGTTTGTTGCTGATCAGTTTGGGATTTTTTTCCCTTGCACTCTCACAAGGGATACAAACCAAAGAGATTTTTGCAGTGGCAGCATTAGAGGCTGCTGTGTTTGAGGTGCTCTCATTCATTTGTAAGGGATGACTTGTTTATGACAAAACAGCTCAGAAGCAATCATTAGGGTAGAAATGGAAAGGTACACCTTCTTCTTCTATGGATTATCTGCAAAGCTCTCCATACAGGGGCAAGAAAGCAAGACCGCTAGTTTAGAAAAACAAAGAAGGATTACAGAAGTGAGTGTTGCTGTACCTGAACTTGGTAGTGAGGGATGCCATCAAAAATTATCAAGCAGCCTATAAACAGCAGCTTGTAAGACATGGTGTTGAGCATAGAGTGAGTGTGCAGTGGGCTTTTAAGTGCCCACATTGTTTTTATTTGCTTTCAAACTGAGGGACTGTTTTTCCTGACATTATCTGGTCCTGCTCCCAGTGCTATTCAGTGTTCCCATTCATGTTTGGTGTGGTTGTATAAGAAGAGTACAACTTAGAAGAAGATATAGCTCAAAAATACTGGGGAGGAGCTGCAAGGGCTTCTGCAGCAGCAAGAGAGACAGTGCTGCTGAAACAGCCCAGGAAAATCAATGAGGTAAAACTCAGTAACAAATATAAAGGTGCTGCATCTAAGAGGGAGAAACTACATTGTCCCAGAGCTGCAACTGTGCTACACCCAAGTTAAGCCAAGTTCTTACATGGGTATAGTCTGTACCAAGCAGGTGCCATGTTAAAATAGACTCAACACTTCAGAGCCAAGAGCCCAAATCTAGGTGAATATAGCAAAGGAAACCCACCCTCACTGGTTACAGGGACTGTACCATTCCCTCACTGTGAAATAACCTTTATCCACAGTTCTGCACAGGCATGGAGCAGAGCAGACCCCCTTTCCCAAGCATACTCTGCTTTAAGATGCCATAGCTGCACATCCACTCAGGAGGATGGCAAACCATGTCCACTGCTTATAGACAGACTGCTGGGAAGGCTTTTCTCTCCTAACTAAGAGGCATCTTTTCTGCTAGCAGGGCTTTTGCTGTTCTTTTGGCAGTTTCAGCTGGATATGGAAAATCCAGCCCAGCTGCAGACTTTAAGACATTGTTTTAGGACAAGACCTGTCAGGAGGAATGAGGCATTTTGATGGTGAGTCGCTTATGCAGTGACTGTCACATGTGCACAGGAGAGGCTATGTTTGCCTTTGTGCCTGCTGTCCTTTCTGTATCTGAAAAAAGCAAGAGCCAGTGCAGTGTTTTCCTTTGGCCATTCAGCATTGAGTGTACCAATAATAGCACAGTCATATAGTCAGACTTTAGGGGAAGGGACTGTGTCCTCTTCACAAGGGACGTGGCCCTAGCACACTGGGGATGGTGCTGCTACTCACATAATGAGCAGAATGTGATTGTCCTTAGCACTTTTCCCACTTCCCTTTGATCTTGGCATAAAGCTTTGGTGCCCCTGGTACCTCTGTGTGGTATGGGAATGTAAATATAAAAGGCAGATCAGAATTCATATGCAAAAGCTTCCTCTAGTTTAGGAGGAAAGGTCAGAACAAGTTTCTTCAACCTTCAAGAGAGTGTTGGGGTGAGGGACAATCAGGTTTTCTCTTGTTTATTTCTGTTTCAACCCTAGCCCATGGTAGGGTGGGAATCCAGCTCTGCAGAATTAAGACACCTTTCTTCCTGCAAATCAAGGAGAAGTTGAAGAAAAGCTCTTGGAGGACCGGGTGAGATGCTTTCAGGCTTCACAGGTTAGATAGGTTCGTGATGTGATGTAATTGATTGCATTGAGGGAGTGCCTTGGGGAGCCCCATCACTCTTAAAACTTGCAATGAACAAACCCCACACACGGCCACAAAAATACACACTTTCCTGTCTCACGGGACACCCGTCCTGTTTGTAGTGCACACCCGAGGACAGGACACGTTGCCCTGACCAGTAAAGAAAAGGAAGTTATATTGGAGGATGGTAGGGCAAATTTTTGTGCTAAAACTTAACTGACATCCATGCAGACCTCCAGCCAAATTCTTGGCTGAAGAACTGCCAGGTTGAGCAAATGTATGGAACCAAGTTTGTATGCCATTGTGAATGAGCATGAAGCCAAATGATGGAAGTTCACACAGTCAGAGACTTTTGCCATGGAGTTTCTTCAGTGGATTTTCACTCACCACAGGTTTTTTAATATCTCTGACCACTCTCAGGTTTTCATCCCTATTTTCTGTATATCTCACATCTGTTCCCTTGCCGTGTTTTTATCTTGAGCAGTTTTTAAAGCCTGCTGCAAATCCAACAGCCCTCAAGTTCATGTTGAACTTCTGAACCTACCCTGTTCAAGTGGGTGCTAAATCAGGCAGGACAAGTCAAGCCAGCTCTAATTCTGATGATAGCAATTGTGCTTTTGGAAAATAATTGACAAACATTCTGCATTTAGACAAAGCTTGTCTAAGGGAGAGAGAACGTTTGTATTCTGCAGCCCTGGTCTGCAGAGAGCCTGTGTTCAAGTAGGACATTTTAATAACATCCTTCATAGACAAGTGTTTTGCTTGGAACCCTTTTTTCCTCCCTCCACTCAGACAATTGTCAGAGAAGGGACTCACAGGGAACAAAATGGAATTACATCTATTCAGAAAATTAGAACAGCCTGCATTTCTTTCTTTCTGTGCTGAATTCATTACTAGCGGGGCTATAATCTGCATTTTTTTGCCTGAAGCACACTCCCACTCTTACCTCTTCACAGCGATGCTGCTATTCTCACAGATAAACAGGTCCTCCCTGAATGGATTATAGCTTTCAGCCAAAGGCAGGCTGATGACAAGGGAAAAACAAACAAATGCATTCCCAGGGCATGATCCAACTCTTCGGTAAGAAACTAGAGACACTTAGAGATTTCAGTAGAGTTTCTATCCAGTACTTAACAGCCCCTTTGCTGATGACTAATTGCACAGAGCCCAGGAAATTTGCGTAGTAAGGACTCGGCGTTAAGTACATTGTGTCTTTCCATCATCTGGCAGGTAGCTCAGGGGGATCGAGCCCATGGTCCCCCCCACAGCTGCACTGCCAGCCGGATTCAACTGAACTCGGACACGTTGGCTTTCCATGTGACAGGATTCCTTCTGCTGCCGCAGGTTTGCAAGGTTTTATGAAGCTGTGAGTTCCTGGGTGGACAAACTGATAAAAGGAAGGATCCAAATTGCCAAAGGTGGTTCCTGAAGGGAGTGGGGTAGCAAGAGGCAACACCAAATGAGCCGAGATTGACATTAATATTCATACTTCAAGAAAAGGAGAGTGAGTAAAATAAGGAAATGAGGGGCAATTGAAAGGAAAATAAGCCAGAAATATGTCTGTTGAGTTAGGAAGATATTAGGGAGGGGACAAGGGAGATCTGAATGAAATCTTGTTGGAAGAAAAAAATCTTGTCGGAAACAAGGAAATCTTGTTGGTTTTGAGCTGGAAATAGTCCTCTGAGATGACTCTGTTCCCCCAGCCCTGGCGGGGGGGCCTCTCTCCCTTCTGCTGCCGCACCAGTGGATCTGTGTCGCTCCTGTGCTGTTGGTACATCCTTCCATCCCGGCTGTTTAGCCAGCCAGGTTCTTCTTACTTCTCCCACTCAATTCTTGTGTGCTGCTGCAGCCAGGGACCAGTGCTTTCAGTAGTAATAGGCTCACTATTGCTTTGGATTAGGAGGACTTTTATCAGCCCACTGTTTCTGTAATTTACCGTGGTTTAGAGTGATAATGAGGATTTGGGTATGTAAAGAAACCCTAAAGTACACATGGAAATCAACACAAGGGAGTGCTACTCTGAGCCTTGGGCATTAGTGACTATGAATGGGTGAGTGAGTGCTCAGCACAGGAAACCAAAACAGGAGAGACAAAAGCCACACATAATCTTCCTGGGCTGGGAAATGTTGTTTATCTTATTTGTTTAAATGACTGGAGAACAGAAAGCTTTTCTTTCCTTTTGTTGCTCAGTAGCTGTGTTACAGTTTAGCCTTAGCTGTGCACAGTTGCTTTCGAGACTTTGGCAAGGAAGCCTTCCTGGGCTGGTCCTGTGTGGGACTGGGAGGTGGTCCGGGGAGTCCTGGAACCATGGGCATGAGTCCATCGCCCCACCACAGAAACCGAAAGAATCGAAGGACTCCTTTCAGTCTTACTATGTCTGTAGAACCACAAATAAAAAACAAGGGGAGGGGAAGTTCTTTAAGATTAATGTTATTTTGGGGTAAAAAATGTGAAATGCTTTCTTGCCAGGGATGGTTTCTAGCAACAAATGTAAACTGTGGTCACAAATACTCCTGCCAGTGGATATGCACCCTTTGAGTGGACAGTGGCTTAACTGCATGTGCAAGTGGAGTTGGAAGCACCCTGGTTTGCTAACAGATTCCACAGCAGTGCAAATCGTTTGTAACATTCTTGGTACTCAATTAGTGCTCCCATCTATAATTTCAGAAGCCTCATTCTAAGCCGGGGGGAGGAAACACATCAGGCCTGTTATTTCTGCTGGCAACACTGGTACTAAAAATAACTGTGTGAATGACATTGTGGAAGCTGGTTTTGAGTTTGTCAATAGATAAATTTTGACTGGACAGCAGGAATTATTTCTAAGGGATGAAATGTGTTATGCTATGGATTATTATTCCTAGAGAAAAGGTGAAAGCCTCATTGCTGAGAATCCTCTAAAGAAAGATTAGGATATAGGAATGAAGAGGCTGGAACAATCTTGCATCATGCCCTGATATTCTGAGGAATTTGGGATATTCTGAGAGGTATCAGTGAAAAACAGCAATAGAAGTTTCACTTCCAGATAAAGCAGCCTCAAGGCCAGTCTGGTTCCTGGGGTTGGCAGTGGCAGACTGGAGCTCCAGTGCCCAGCTTCTCCCTTCGGAGGGCCAAATCCTGACCACTTTCAGCTGTGCATGGGGTGCCTACTGCCACACATTTCTGGCAGGAGCTGGTGTGGCCACAACACCCCCAGGCCAACAGCGTGGTGTCACATGAGCTGCTGCAGAGACCAAGTGAGCCACTTGTCCTGCCCACGAGAGAGGCCCCTGGCTGGCCTGTAGATGTCTGTACAGATATGTCTGTTCTCCATCCCTCAAAAGGGATGGCACCTCCATGCTGAAGTCCTGTGTGGCTCAGGCTCCAGGGTGTGAGCTGTGGGATGGGAGCCCCTCAGGACACCACAGCCTGCATCTTGGAGACTTCCTTCATGCTGTGGTTTGGTCCTGGCAGGGTATGTTGGAGTGGTTTCAGCATGTGCCACCTTGCAAAAGTCCCCAAGAGGCCAGAACACCAAGGGAAGAGAGCGGCTGTGTCCAATCTGTGCCTAGTCCTGGAGATGCTTGCAGAATGGTTTTCTGAGGGGACCTTTGACCCTGTCTCAGGCTCTTGTTTGGGCATTAGTTGGAATAAATGTGATTTCCAGGTCTCCAGTTCCCAAGTAGAGACAGCTGTGACAATCCTTCCCAAAGTGGGGATGGGCTCGTCCACTCCACCTGCCTTCCCCAGCCCTGCCAGGGCAGCAGCAGCGTTCAGCATGAGTTATTCCATTTAACATTGTCAATTGATTGGTTAATGAGCCACTTGTTTGCCGAAGGTTACTCAGCACTATTGCCTCTGCTCATAGATTAGGTGCTGTTTTTTATCATTCGTTTCCCCATATTCTGTAGGTTGTAAATCTGTTGTATGGATATTAGTAAGCCATGATCACCCTTTTTAAAGGGGACACTGGCAGGGCTATTAGATGCTAAATCAGCACTCCCTTACCTATGTTTTCTAAGATTAGATCACCATTGTATTTGTTTACTTTTCTTCCCACCCATATCCCCCAAAGGGCAGAGATGCTCCCAGCTCACGTCCCCAGACCAGTAGTAAAGCTGGGAGCAGTTCTTGTCCATGGGACTGCAGGTAACAGGAGGGAAGCCCAGCCAGAGAGGAAAGGGAAGGTCTGTGCTGTTTGGAAAACTTGAAAGCTCTGAGAAACAAATGAATTGTCCAAGCTTTCCTAGATGCGTTTTGGAAAAACAGAAGTCTACACCATCAAAACAGCTCATCATCCAAATACCAGCAATGCAACCACTATGTGGGTGGGAAGAGAGAGTCAAAGAAGTCTATGCTCATTAAACTTCAGCCTCTCTGAATCTAATCAAACCTCTCCAGAAGGCAGTAATCTTTTACACTGGGGACAGTACAATAATACTAGAGATAAGCTTAAACTCTGATGATCAGATGTGGAGTAAATTTATTACAATGCAAATTTACCATATCTAGCTGGATGCTTTATAAAGCAGTTCAAACAGTCATTTTGAACTGTCTTGCATCTTCTCTGGTACTCTTGGGAGAGACTTATAGGCAAATTTGCAAATTAAATCAATAAGGAATTTTTCAATTGAAGATGAGGACATGGGGGATGACAAAGACTGATGAAAGCAGTAGGAGGAATATACTCGTGTTCTGAGGTGTTTTCAGCAGCGGTTGCTTCCCAGCGTAACGGGCAAACACATTTACACATCCATTTAAATGTGGCTCTGCTCTCAGTTATTGTGTCTCCTGGAAAGCCAGTGGTGGCTGAAGCAGAATGAGTCTGTACACCCAGGACCAGCTGCTTGCACCATGGCACCTGCTGCCTTTGTGGGGTCTGGTGGCCACCAGGCAGTGCAGCCACAGGAGGGGATGGGGAAGAGGTGCCAGGCGTGCTCTCCGATGGCTGTCCCCAGAGGATCGCTTCCCAGCAGGCTCTGCCTTGGTTCTTGGTAGTGCCGTGCTCCTGGGGCTCCCATTAACAAAGAATGGGCCTGGGAAGGAGAACTTAAGTGCCAGCCTGGCTCTAAGCCAGGCTTTCAGATGGAAGTGTCTGGCCAGGGTACCCCAGATATTTGATTCTTGATCACTCCTTTCTCTGCTGGCAGGAGCTGCTGTGCCAAAAGCTGACATGAAGCTCTAGGAAAGTGCAGGGACCCATGCCTTACCCAGCGAGGGTGTGAGGGGTGTGCCTGGGGCACAAGGGCACTCTACAGATCCCATCAGGGTGGCTGAGTCACCCAGGGATGCAGGGGAGCTTGTCTGCTTTGTGCCAGTGGCCAGCCCTTGGTCTGCTGATTTTACAGGAATTCTCCTGGTTAGAGCCCTGTCCTTCTCTCCCCCTGCCACCGGGAGGTCACAGGACAGCACTTGGATCTGGTTACAAATGCCAGCTCACTCTGCAGAGCAAGGACAAATAATTAGTTGTGGTCTTTTGGCAGTGGGTGCATACACTGTGGCATATGTTTGTACTCTTCCTCTGCTGGCAGCACCCCACCTCCCAGTTCCACCCAGCGCCCCAGCAGCCTCACATGAAGGCTCTGACTGGCTGTCCCACCTCAGAGAGACAGGAGATAAACACAGAGGGACCCCAGAGCAGGTGTCCTCTGTGCCAGGAAAAGCCATGAGATACTGAGGATGCCCTAGGTCTTCAAATCCTCTTTCAAACAGTATTGTGTTGGAATAGGTTGGCTGAAAATCTTGGAGAAGCACTGGAAAAAACTATTCCTTCATCTTTCTCACGGCAGTTTTAGGTGAGAGACTCAGAGTGAGGCGGGGCCTTCCCCCATTGCTACAGGTAAGGTATCTCTGGGTGCATGTGCTGAGTTAGACCAGCCAAGGTCCTGTCCTCCCACTGGTATTTTCTAAACATCAGCTGCATATGAGAACCACAGAAGGATTATTTGAATCCTTGTGGCAGGTGTCAGGGAAAAGCTGTAAAAGCTGTGCATTTGTCTTCCCTTCAGATAACCTGTTCTCTGAGTACAAGTGTAGAAGTTATGATTCAAATATATCCAAATGCAGGTAATTAATCACAAGTGCAACATACCTCCTTCCTGCTGTGAAATCTTATTAGCAGTGTGGGCAGAATCCTAAAATACTGTATCTGCCAGGTTTCAGCTCAAAGTCTTCAGCTTGGAAAGCCTCAGTGAGCAGACCTGAGCAGCCAGGCTGGGAGAGCTCAGAGCCATGACCTGGCCTTACTGAGCACAGGGGCCCAAAGCAAGCTCTCACCACCCCTGTTTGGGGAGCTGCCTACCCCTGCTCTATCAGAGCCATGCTTCAGCTGCAGGCAGACTTCCATGGGGCTCCAGGAAACGCAGAAACTTTGCAACCCCATTGCAAGCAATGGCACGGTCAGACAGGCAAGGTTTGGGTTTCTGCTGCCAGCAGGAGTGACAGAGGCCAAACTGCTGTTCCTCCCCCCAGGACTTGTATCTCATCTGCACCAGACATCCACATTTTGACTGCAAAATTTTCCATTGATGGAGGATCCATTGCAGTCTTCAGGGATTTTTCCCAGCAGCCAGATACTCTCCCTCGGCCTGCAATCTGTGGGGTGTGGTGTGGTGCTTGATAACATCCTCTAATGGAAAGGCAGCACATTGCAGAACTGGGAACACCATGACTCAAAAATCTCTGAGCTGAGATTAGGGGAGGCTAATGTCAGCTTGGCAGCACACCCAGGGGTTGTGACAAGCACACTGCTCAGAGATGGAGCCCCTGAGCTGTAATCGTGCCAGAGAAGATGGACGGGATACAAGGAATGGCATAATCGCTCTTTCCAGAATTGATTCCTTCTCAGCTTAACATGTTGAAACATCAAAAGTACTGAAAAACCCCCATCTGCCACCAGACCTAATCAAACACATCAATTATTGCTTCAGAAAGACAGTTGCTGCTAGATTTGATATCCCAAAAAAGCAAAGCTGCTTTAAAGCATCTTTTTATTTTAGCTGAGTGTTTTCATGACAGCACACAATTCCTAATGAGCACTAATACAGCTAGGACACACAGAAAAATATGTCAACTGTGCAAAGATCAGCTCTAGACACAGAAGAGGAACTCTGAAATCCCAGTGTATTTCAGTAGAACGAGGAGCTTTGGAGGTTTGTTGCACTACAGCAAGGAACCAGGTACATTCTACCAAAGCCTTGCTTTGATACACTGAGAGACTCATTCTTAATGTCTGGGTAAAATACACAGGGCTGGTCTTCTTATTGTGGGTTTTGGCAGTGGTACTGGATTGTGAGGATGAAATGCACGGGGCAGTGAAGAGACTGTGCGTGCCTCTTGTTTTCTCTGTTGTCCACAGAATATTTGGTTATGGAAAGCAACATCTGAAAAGGTTTTGAAAGGCAAAGTCACCTTGCAGCTATCAAAACACTTCAGATGAGGCAGATGGGAAACCAAAAATATTATTTAGGTTTGGGCAGTAAAACTGACATTGAACCCATTTGCCTCGTTTTTCAGGCTTTGATGATAGTTAATGACAGCTTACAGAAGTTGTAAGTGATCTAAAAAAGCCATAAAAAGCTGCTTTGTGTCCTTGTTCAGGGGATGAATTTAACAAAACCATTATGGGGCTTTAAAACACTATTTTGACTTTCTAGAACCAGCTGTGGGATGATCCAGCTGCAGTTGGATCCCCCTTGCATCTAAGAGAACATTTAAGAGGATTAATCCCAATAATTTTAATTCAACAAAATGACCTTATGTAACATTACCAAGGAATTAATGAGAATTCTCTCATGTGGGTCATCACCAGCCTGGTGGATTTTTTTTTTCCCTGAGAGATCTCATTGGTCTCAGGCAGAGCGTGGACAAAGTAGATTGACTTTGTAGCACATTGCATGGGATGAGACGATAAGTCACTCGGAGCAGGAACACTTTTTCCTTCGCTGAATTATTATTTGGGAATGCACAACAAAGAATGCAGCTGTCAGCCTCCACTGGTGCTATTTGAAACCCTTTTGGCTCCAAGGCTTTTTCCACAGAAAAATGCAGTCTCATCTAATGCAAATGCTGCTGCAGGAATCTGTGTAGTCCAGCTGTCTTTTTTTAATCGAAAAAAGTCCTGATCTGATTGTTTTTCACTGTGTTTCTTTGCTGTTCTTACTGAGCCGAGCAAGATGCATATTAAAACTAATTAGGTGCATGTAGGGTATTCAATATTTGATCTTAAAATTAAAGGCCCCAGGAGAGGGCACATTATCAAAGTTAACCAACTGAAAATTTTAGTAAAACCAAACTATGCCAGTGGCCTGACATTGCATAAAACCCAAGTCTGCACCGCTCCCAGCTTTGTGCGGGACATGGGGGTCGGGGCAGCCTCTGCCTGCCTGCTTCCACCCTTTGTTTCCCATCTGGGCAGATCTGCCTCTCAGGAGCAGAGGAAACTTATTTGGGGCAGGAAAAAGAGGGTGTGTGTGTGGCTTCTGTATTAGCAAGTGTGATGGGTTTTTCTTCCCCTGACTACACCCCTGTAGTGCCATCCCCTCTACCTGTGTGGTAGGGGAAGAGTCTGAGGTTTGGACTGGGGACTGAGCCGGGCACTGAATCCCTGCAGTTCCATGCTGGGAGTCAGATCCCGAGCCTGTGTATATCAGAGTACCTGCCCCAGCCAGCCCACAGCCTGACCCTCACCAGAACCAGCAGCTCCTGAGAAAGGAGGAGCTCATTTACAGTCATTAGCACTTGGGAACAGAATAGTGCATCTGGGTACCAGAACTCCTCTGGGGACCAGTGGCCAGCAATTTCTTCAGGAAAAAACTCATTTGGGTGCCTCAGGTGGGTAAAAGCACTGGTATGGTTGACTGTGCACAATTAGGCTTGGTGTGGGTAATGCTTATTGTCACAGGTAAGCCATGGCACAAGAGGAAATGGCCTCAAGTTGAACCAGGAGAGGTTTAGATTGGATAGTCAGAGGAATTGAAGGGGTTGTCAAGCACTGAACAGGCTGCCCAGGGAAGTGGCAGTCACCATCCCTGGATGCATTTAAAAGGTGTATAGATGTAGATGTGACACTTAGGGACCTGGTTTATTGGTGGACTTGGCAGTGCTGGGTAAGGGTTGGATTTGATGATCTTTGAGGTGTTTTCCAACCTAAACAATTCAATGATTTTCCTGACTTTGTAGTGTTCAATTTCAAAGGATGACTATGTCCCTATTGTGTTGGGTGGAGTACTAGCACAGTAGCTGGCTTTGCTCTGCCTGCTCAGCCTTGCCTTCTTTTGAAGTATCAGAACTGCTGTCTTTCATTCATCAGCACTAATTAATTACTTTCAGGATGCAGTAGACTGTTTACGCTCTTGAAATTCTTTTATACACACACTTAAAAACAAAGTATTTCACTCCACTGCTTCTTGTTGAAAATGTAAATGCTGAAACAGTCCTCATGCTGCAGAGATGGGAAGGTCATTGATGCATCCCAAATGTGGGCTGCAAAAACCAACCCAACACGCCAGTTCAGTGAAGGACACATGGCAGGAACCTCAGCATGCAGTCTAGGAAATCATCTCTCATCTCAGCTACAGCATTCAACCAAAGCAGGGATCACCTCTCAAGACAGCCCAAAGCCAAAATTAGGCACTGATGTAGAACTCAATTAAAAAATAATAATAATAATTAAAAGAAGACTGAGAGCTGCTTCCAAACAGCCACAGGGCTGCAGGGACACAGCACCATGTTGGGAGTGCTGTACATATTTCTGGTTTTGGGCTATATTAAACTGGAAATGAAGAGTATTCTGCAAATATTTTATACACCTGAAAACAACCTGAAATCAAAGGTTTTGGGGAAGATGCAGTATCTAACCCCTGTAAGTCTGGAAGCTAATCACTGTTAGCTCAATAGCCGCTTGTCTACAGACAAAAATAAGATGGTAGCAATGTTGATTCCGAGCAGACACAAGAGAGTTTCTTACAACATCATCTTCAAGTTTTTTGGCCAGCAGTTAAGGTGCAGAAGCACATGGCTGGTTTTAAAGAGACGCCATGAAGGCATCAGAGGGACTTAGAGGCATTAGGCACAAACTGAACTGCCTTAGAGGAGCAAGAATGCTTCTGCCTTGTACAGGTCTGTGAAACTTCTGCAACTGATTTGAGTAAGCTTGGCCATTTCCAGGGCTGTAGATTTTGGCAGCATTTCAATCGCCTGATGGATCTGCTTATTTTTTAACGTGAACCATCTGGTTAGTTAGAATAATATCTTTGCATGCAAGAAATACTTTGGTGGTAAGAATTCAGTTTTGAGTGACCCAAAGGTATTTCCTCCAGAAAGGAGATTTTCCCCAGCTGGGGAAAGTCTATCTGGCTGAAAGTCTATCACAGGGCTCCATCAGTATTTCTTGGACCGGTGTTAAAAGTCCAGGTTGAAAAAATTATGCTTTTTAAAATGAACTCCATTTGCAGTTTTTAGATGACTAAGGAAGCTGTTTTTCTTTTTTTTAAAAAAAAGGCATGTAGGCAAACAGTCATCTTAATTTTCATCTCAGAGAATTTCTTGTGGAAATAGGATGTACAACACGGCATTCTAGCGCAGCTGGGGGGAAGAAGAATGAGAGTTTAGAGAGACTTGCACCCTGTCACGGAGGTCTGAACTGTGCCTTTGCAGTCTTTGAACACAAGGTCATGGGCATCTGCGTTGATTTCGTTTAACATAATCCAGGAGTTTTTAATCGCATTTCAGGCTATTAAACGAGTGAGAAGAGAATCACTGGAATTTAGCTTCGTAACTCCCCTGTAAACAAAGTTTTTAACCTCATATCAAGATAAAAATAAATTAAAGTAGCTGATTAGCAGGAGATTTTCCATCAGAATTTGATCATCCTCCTCTCTACATATTGAAGTCATATTTTTGTGGTATTTTTCCCCATTTACAAACAAAGATGGCAGAGTTTTCTTCAGAATTAGATTTTTTCTTTTGAATCAAGCTCTGCCCAGCCCCACCAGAATAACCTGCCTGATTCTGGGTAAGAGACAGGAAAGATTATTTTTGAAAGAAAAATAGGGGAAGAAGGGAGAGGATAAAAATCAGAAAAGTTTGCTGAGCAAAAATAGATTTTGTGATGCGTGTTTCTTCCAAGATTCTCCATCTAAAATCTGCCTTGGATCAGTCTATACCATAAACGTGAATATACTAATGGGACTCTCAACAGCCTGAACAAAAATGTGTCTGTGGGCGAATGCTCAGAGTTCCCTGTAATGCCACCTCCCTTCTGCCATGGCCCAAGTCCTCTCCTCCCTTTTAAGCAGCACTTTACACCCACCAGCATCATCTCACACACTTTGCATTGTCTGGGAGGTTTTCCCTGCTCACAGTGTCATGTGGACTTGGAACATTCTGGAGACCTGAGCTTTCCTGAGGTAGAAGGAGATGCTGCTGAGGAGCTTGGAACCACCCAGGCCGGAGAGGAGCTGTGGGTGCCACTGCCAGCCCAAACCAGCTCGGTGTCCCAGAGCCCCGAGAGCTGAAACTCATCACCAAGGCACAGGGCTCTGTAGGACAGCTGCGCAATGACCTTTAAATTCCTTAATTTGTCCAGGTGAAGGTGAGGAGCAGGTCTGCTTTTATAGGAACTGGACCGTTCATTTGTAAGGTATTTGCTTGCAATACACTTCGAGTGTGATAATCTCCTGGTGATTTCTTGCCTGGTTTTATTCAAGCAAATCACTGTAATTGTAGGGATGTGCATTGATATGGGAAAACTTCATTCAGCTGGAAACATCTTGTTGATTGAAAGTAAATCATCTTAGGTAAAACAGAAACAGTATGGGTTTTATTTTCTCTAGTAGGCAATTGGAAGTTTATAAGTATGTCTTTCACAGTGATGCAGACAGTTTGAAGCCACACAGAGTTCCCTGAACTTTGCAGGAAATGTTTCAGAGGCATTGGCTTGAGGTTTTGGAGTGATAACAAAGGGCAGGAGACGAGACAGGGATGTGTCAGTTGGGGCACGAGAACCTGCACGTGAAGCTGTGAAAGGAAGGGAGGATGCTGAGCACTGAAAGCAAGAGGGGGTGCAGGGGTGTCCACAAATCTCCTCTGCTGAGCATGCCATTCCCTCCTTCTGGCACAGAAAGGACAAGTTTAGTAAGATTAAATGCCTTCAGGTCGGCCATGTTTAAGGAAATTCTTAGTACATACTTATAGGCGCCATCTCAGAAATACAAACACTTCTCCTTGACAGCTCTTGGAGGGCAGGTGAGGCACCAGAAGACAGGGAAAAAAATGTAAACATGGTTCCTATTTCTAAATATAGAGGGAGAAAAGAGGAGTAAGAATTATAGACCAGTCAACTTCTAGAAGCTTTCAAGAGACTTGAACTATCAATCATATAATTTGCAACCACCTAGGAGATAAAAAAGGAGATGAGTGACATCCAGCATGGATTATACAAAAACGAGGCATGTTAAACTAGTCTCATTTGATTTCTCAGCAGAAGTAGGAGAGGAATAGTTGGTGGCATATCTAGATTTTGGGAAGGGTTTGTCAGAGTCCCACTGGATTTTTATAAAGTGACCTGGAAAAATACTGCAGATAAACCTACTACAGCTCTTACACAAAAATGGGTGAGTAGCACAACTCATTCTGAAAGTATACAGTTATCAGCGGCCTATGGTCAGAGCAGAGGACTCTGTCAGCCAGGATTCCACTGGGATCTGTGTCAATTTCATTCTAAATTTTCATCAGTGAAACTGCCCATGTTTCACTTCATCAGTGAAACATGGATGGAAATACATCATTACCCCTGGCAGTGATAGGGAGCTGGGAGAGGTGCTTCAGCATATCAGAGGATAAACTTTACAGCTTCAAATGATCTTGGCAGATTGGAGAGGTGAGGACTGGGTCTAGTCTGGGGCACTGTGCCTCAAAGAGGAGGAGGAGGACCTGCTTGGAGAATGTGTAGGGAAGTGTCAGTGTGTTTACTAAACCTGGCTCAGGTTGGAAGGGCTGGAATAGCTCGGCTGGAACTGGTGTATGGGAATGACAATGACTGTAGCCACTGCTCCAGAAGGTTTTCAGGATGATGGACATGTATTTCCCTCAGGAGTGACCTGGGCAAACTGGCTCCTTGGTGGGATCAGCCCTCAGCTGAGATCCAGCCCTACTGCACAGGAGCTGTCGTGGGCTTTGTTCAGAGCTGCTGTTCCACAGCCGCTGGGGCCATGCGTGTCAGCAGGGACAGGCGGCAAAATCATCTCTGGCTTTGCCTTCTTAATGCATTCGTTGTGTAGTGAAAAGCTGAAGGCACGTAAGTGCTTTGTTGAACAGAAGCCAAAGCAAGCTGCTATGCAGAATGCACCCCCTGTTTCCAAGTATTTCATTTATTTTGTAATTAAGCAATAATTGCTGAGGCACTGGGCACTTCTTCAGGATTAATGACTTGCTGGGGGATGGCAGAAGATCTGATCTGCGGCAGAACCATTTTCTCCAGCAAATACCTGCCTGTTACTGCCATTCTGAAATGAGTACAACAACACAACATGCCAACATATGGGTTTTGCTGTTAGCAGCTGAGGGATGGGGAGCAGGCATTAATGGGTACCTTAGGCAATCAGGTTGCTTCAGTTGTCTCTCACCATTCCATTCAGAGCACAGTGTTTTATTAGTCACTTGGTGAATGAAATGGCTTTGTAATTGCTCAGAATCACTTTTGTAAATTACAGCACTCTCTCCCCCCTCCACAGCCCCTGGGGATCCTCTTAAATCCCTTTTTTTCCTTTGCCCTGGAGAGAACCAGTTCTAATGTTGCAAAGAGGAACCTGCCTGCAGCAGTTTCCTTTGTAATTCGGACACTGGGAAAAATATATGCCATTTAGAAAACAGAGGATTCACATTTTTGGTGCTGAAAACCCTCTCCTCCCATAATTTGCAGGTTGCTTAAGGAGTAGCCCACCCTGCCTAAATCTTTAAAGACTTCACAGTCTTGACATGCTGCTCACTTCTGTTAGTTCCTACACCTGTATGTTTTTAATGGTCACAGCTCACTACAGCACACAAACCCCACTGCTTCTCATGTCCTGTGGCACCAGGAGCTGGCTCAAGCCATGTCCCATAGCAATATACCTTCCAGGAGTAGTGTTGGAGCTTTAAATGTCCTCTAGACAGTAAAGCACAATAGCAGGCAAGAAGAAAGGTGTATCCCAAACAGGTGAGTGGCAGCATGAACATTTCCAAAGGACTATGGAAAAAGCTGCTACAGGATTGGAGCCATCAGATCGCCAAGGCAAGCAAATGGAGAAACATTTGTGAAAAGCATATAGGACAATAAACCAGTTCACAGTGTCCTAGCAGGCTTTGGAACAGGAGTCATGGGGGATTTGCTCGCACAAATATTAGGTGATGTGCTAACTGCGTGATTGATTAATCTGTAGGTACTTCCTACAGCAAAACTTCAATACTGGCATCCACAGTGCTGCTTTCAGTCGCCATGGTTGCGTTCCCAGAGAGATTTCACACAGGATCAGTTGGGGTGTTTTTTCTCCATGCTCTTTCTGCCCCCTTTAAAAGTACCAGTTTTACTTCTGTGTGTTTGAACGACGGCAGTGTTGTTGCCCAGCTGCAGTGTGTTCATTGAGGGATCCCAGAGCCATTCTCCACCCCTTAATTCTGCCTCTTCAGCAAGGAGCCCTGTTACTCGATAGGGAATTTACTGGCTTGGAGTATTTAGACGTGAAAATGTCAGGCACCAACTTCATGGCACAAAGCTAAAAACAGGTTAAACTCTGAGGAAGACCAGAAACCAAAGCTCACTTCTTTCCCCATACAGCTGTTCAGCCCTCTTTTTGCCTTCTAAATTCCTGAGTTGATGCCTGTTAGTGAAAGCCAGAAATAAATTCAGCCCAAGCTGTGGACATCAATTCCATCTCCTCCAGCCTGGCCAACAGCTGGACCAAACAAATTTCAGCAGCATCCTTTTGAGGCCATTGCACTGCCCCTTGTGCCTGCCCTCACCCTTTTCTTTTCCCCCTCTTATGTTTCCTTCTCTTAGTTGCCCAAAACCCAGCATTTATTCTTGCTTGTCCCAAAATCCAGCTGCTAGCCAACCATCCAGAAGGAATTAATTATCCCTGGTGATGCTTTCACGAACTGCCTGCCTGCCTCCTGTGGGACCCCTGCTCTGCTGTGCTTCTTGCTGTCTTGCTCAGAGCTGGGAGGAACTGGTGCTGTACAGTCTCTCCTGAATTCAAACAGAATTGATGCAGATCCTTGTGCCTTGTGCCACCCATAACTCTGGGTTTGTCTGCACATTTGGCAAAGAACACATTTCCCGGAAGTTCAGCAACTTGTCTGAGTAACAGTAAATGATCCGTGAGATCCAGTGCTGCTACATGGCTCTGCTGCCCCGCCTCCTTCCCCATCACTCAAATGCTACTGTTCCAAACCTCCCCGCAATCACTGTGTTCACAAAAAAGAAAAGCTACAGAGTACAAGATCTGCTGTTGCCCATAGCTCCATCGAAATCAAAACAAGTATAGAAGGTTTTTGGGCAAATTGGCAAGTCTGGATTTACTAAGTCAGAAAGGTTTTCATCCACCCCTGTTCTCTTCAGCTTAGGTGAGGAGAACCAGCAGCCCCCTGTGCTGTTTCCAGCACACCAGCACCATTTGCCTTTGCTGGAGGGTACCCAAGCAGGGGGCTCTGCCCAGTTTCTCAGATCAGTAGCTTAAAAATTTCATCACCAAATGATTTGAATTATTGTCTGTCTGAGGCTGTCTTTGCTTGTAGTCATATTTTTCCAGGACTCAGGCATTGTTGAGCAGCTCCTCCCAGGAGCTCAGTGTTCAGTGTTGAGTAAGCAAAGGTTGTGGTGGGGACAGCAGAGAGTCAGTCACTTGTGTTAGAAAACCTTTCTGTGAGCTTCACATCGGGGAAGGAGATCTCTGTCTTGGTCAGCGTGTTTCTACCAGCCTTGTTCTTTGTGTAGTCATCTGTTAATAACACTGGGCTGGCATCCAGCGCCGTTCTCCATCCCAGCACTGTATCTATTGCAAGCTCATGGTGTGAGCTAGTGCTCCCTCTCTCCCAGGGGATGCCAGCTCTTGTCAGGACCTTTGATGGTGTGTATCTGATTTAGAAAAAAAAAGGAATCAAAAATCCTGTTACAGAAAGGGTGCTAGGTTTTATCAGAGACTGGATCTGTTACTCTGTTGTCCAGTGACATCTGAGGGTGAGCAAACAAGGATTTCATTTTAGCTAAGCAGATCATCCTCTCTTCCGACATTTAAGACAGGATCATAACTTATGTCTTCACTGGGAAGAATTATTGTCAAACACAATTAGCTCTGCAAATCCTAGCTGTTTTGTAGACACATCCACTTAGTTCTGGAGTTACTTAATAAATTACAGGGGTCAGTCTTCTGACCTGAGCAAGAGACTGCAATAACTTGCGCCATCAAATAGTTCCTTTGCAGAGTTTAATAAAGACCAGTGCACAGAGCATCCAGCATGCAGAGCTGGTAGGACTGTGGGTCACATTCCCATCTTGCTTTGGGAAGGGATAACATAACATGCCTTGAGGCAAAAAAAATCCCAGCACTTATTCTAAAGGAGAGAGAAGGAGGGGGCAGGAAGTGTGGAGGGTAAGTACTTTAAGTGCTTCATAACTAAGACACTTCCCCCCTCCATGCCTGAGTCCCTGTGTGTACAAGGGTGTTTCCACTCTGGTTCTTTCTGTAAGGTACCCCTGGAGTTACTACTACTAAAAGGACTAGACAAGAACTAGGGGGTTTCTCTCACTTGTTTCAGTCCCTAAGATCTGATCTGATGGTCATTTGTCCGCATTGAACATATTTCCATAGACCTTGACTGGGAAGGTGATGTAGGACCTGGAAACCTCCCCCCTGTGACTGCTGAGCATGCAAACACAAGGTGCTCCAGGCTCCAGCGTTTGCAGTTCATTTGGGAAGGAGGTACCATATGCACCAACTGTGCACAAAACCTTCTTGATAGAGAGCAAAAGGGATGCTAATTCCAGCACTGGGCTCAGACACACTACTGGTGAACAACCAGAAAGGTTTAAAAAGAAATGCTGACTAAATTAAGCAAATCAAGCCAGCAGATGTGCTCTTCAGAAGAGCACAGCTGTCTTTTAAATGTCTCTCCCACTGAAATTACATTCTCAAGAGTTTTTTGTCCTTTGCATTTTCTTCAGGATCATTCATGAGGATGGCTTCTCTGGAGAAGATGTGAAGCAGTACAAGCCAGTGGTCTACAGCAACACTATACAGTCACTGGCAGCTATTGTCCGTGCCATGGATACCTTGGGCATTGAGTACGGTGATAAGGAGCGACGGGTAAGTTAAAATCACCACTGCTTGGGTACAGACAGCTGAGCACCCAGAGACTCCAGAGCATCAACAGGAGGCATTTGCACAATCTCAATACCTTGGAGGGATAAGGAGGGAGGGGAGAAGATTTACATCACTGTTGTATGCCTGTTGCACGTGCAGTTTGTGCGACAGAGATGCAATTGCATGCGATGTGCCATTTGTACACTTGCACTGGGAAGTGTAGCCCTGGGGTGCACTGTGTCACAACAGCCACAATCTCTCATGCCCTGGCCCTAGCCAGGGCAGGGCAGAAAAATAATCTCTTGTCTAGGGACAGCCTAGACAGAGCTACTGACAGATATGAAGAAACAGTGAGAACATGTGCCCTGTCTCCTGTGCATGTGCTGGACACACAGGCTGCATGGACTGATGAATCAGGGAGAAGTCTTGCTGCTGTTCAAAGCCCTTCCACCAGCCTGCTGATGTAGGAAAGCTTTCAGGATTAACTTGATTCGGGCTTGACTGGCTTCTACTCGCACATCCCCCATTTAAGTGTACCCAAACAGCGATTTCGGTTGCAAACAAGGGGATGTATTACTTCAGTGAGGTTGGTATGGACAGGCTCTTAGGCAGCAGCATTGGCATGTGTCTTATCAGAACAGCTATGTGATGCCTGGCAGTCTTCTTGTGCTGCACACCTAGGCCAGCCTGTCCTTTTACAGTTGCTACTCTGTGATTACTTTCACCAGCTCCCTATTTTTAAACAGTGGCTCCTCTGTGAGGTGCCCCTGCCAGCCTCTGCCTTGCCTTATTGCATTTCTGGCTCAGACCAAGCCCACACAGAGGAACTCAGAACCCTAGAGTGAAGTCAAAACCACCCTTTTTGCATGCAGCAATCCCAGAGAAAGTAAAACTACTTGATTTCACTGGAAATAAAATAATTTTAGATTAAAGACCTGGTAAAGACAAAGTCCTATACGCCACTGAGTTTGTCATGACTATTTTTAGGTACCTATCAAATGACAGATGTACAACATACTCCAAACTCCTTATCTGAGGGTTGATAATAAAAGCATTCACTAGAAGGGATGCCAAAATCCTACTGTGGTGTTACTGTATGAAGAGGTACCTTATTTCTCCCAATTGCAAAGAGGTACTTTGATTTCTTTGCATCTAGGGATTTTCCCATAGGAACTCTAAATCCTGGAGACATTTCCATCCCAAACGTGGAGATGATACCATAATGGAGTTCTTGTGAGCTTGCCGAGAACTAATGCTGATGGCTTTCGAACCGAATACATTAATCTGTTGATTACTCGGTGACTCAGCTCTCAGCAAGGCAACGTATCTCGCTCAGCTAAAAACCTGTGCCTAGGAAAACAGAAACAAATCATTCTCCGTGTCTGATAAATAGTCTGTGGCAGACAGCTTTAAAATGTAAAATTCCTTTTTTTTTTTTTTAAACACCTAAAGTCCTAATTTGAGGAGGGAAAACTCATCACTGCTTTAGTGCCAGGCCTGGCACAGTACAGGGCATGGAGGAGGAGAGCTGTTATCAAGACTGCCAGGAACGAGAGGTGGAGTACTGGGCTGAACAAAATGTTGTGTCTGTTCATATTCCCATGGAATAGATGCCAAATGTTCTTAGGGTTGTACAATAACTCAGGCTGGAGAGGAGCTCAGGAGGTTTTGAGCCCAACCCCTGCTCAGGTAGTCTGAGGTCAAACCAGGTTGCTCAGGGCTCTACCCAGCTGGGTCTGAAATCATTCAAGGATGGAGACTGCACACCCTCTTTGGGCAACCTGCTCCACTGCTCTTACATTCCTCATGAGGAAAAGGTTTCTCCTTATGTCTAGTGTGAACCACTGTTGTTTCAATTTATGCTTTATGGCAGTAGGGATCTTGTGTTATGCTTTGCAAAGTAAAAAGCAAGTTAGATTGAGTTCTCCCCAACCTGATTTCCCCTAAGACATTCTGGAGGAATTACTCCTGTCTTATGATGGTGTCATGGTGACTGTGTCAGACAAGCCTGCCACAAACCACTATAAACCAAACCACTGTCTGGGAGGGTGATTCAGGGTATCTGTTCCCTTCGTAGATGGCAGAAATATTTCTTCATCCAGCAGCAGACAAAGGCGAAGGAAACCAAGTCTCTCAGGCTGTGGTCTTCCACTTGCTCCTTTCTCTTAGGCACAGAAAGTTGCTGGTATTAGTATGAAATAGTATTTATTTTAATCTTACAAAGAAGCACATGGCTTCTGCTGCCCTGCTTTTGTTATTAATGCACAGCTGCTATAAAGAGAGGCCATTAAACAGGCGATTTGTTGAGTATTATGCTATGTGGTTCATCCCTTTTCAGGCAAAGCTTTTCTATTTTAAAAGTCATTCCTCAGCCAAGGGTTTCCAGTGCAAATCTTTTAGTGGGGAGTTTTCCCATACTCATCACTTAAGCCCCCAAGAGAAAGGAGCTCAGGAAAGGGAGCCAGGGCTGTGTCTGCTCCAGCCTGATTCAGCAGCAGGGAAGGAGGGAACTTGGGCCTGGGACAGGTTTTCCCTAGAGACCACTTGGCTATTACTGCTTTGCCCATCCCACTTTCTGCAATATGGATCTGCACCCATATCCCTTCCAAATGGCAGGCACCCTGACCAAGTGACAAAAACCTTCCCCTACTTAATAAATGCATGTTGTTACTGAGAGAAAAAACCCAAATCCTGTCACTGTTCTCATTTTTCTCCTGCCCATAATTGTACTTCCAGTATTTAGTCTAATAGAAGTGAAAAGACTGGGGGAAGACTAAACCCCCTTGCTTTTGGCGGTCAAAGTGAGATCAATGTAGGAAATAGGACCTAAAAAGACAAAATAAATCACAAAACACATATGCTCCAGGTCTCGCTGACCTTCTCTGCTGATAAGGACTTGTCCCCAGGTTGAGAACAAAACAGTCTGCGTATAGGATTTCACTTTTATCTGTGCTCCAGTGGGTTTTCTTGCAGCTGTGCCCAGCTCACAAAAGGTTCATGGCCTGTGGGCAGCACCCAGGTCCTTGCTTTGTGTCCTTCAGCACAGAAGGCAGGAGCACATCCTGCCAGCTCATGGCACATTATCACTGCACACAGCATGGAAGGTCAGGCTGAAACTCCAGAAAAGCTGTGCAAGTGCAAAGTCACAAATCCTTCACGTGTTACAGGAGGCCGGGCAGAAAAGGAGCCATCAGTGAGCAGACAGGAGCCAGCTGCAGGAGAAGTGGCATCTGTGGGTGTTGCTCATCTCCAGGGCCACCCCTGCCCTGAGTCTGGATCCCTGACAAGCCAAGGGGTTACACTCAGGAAGAGAGGCAGAGGCTTAGTCTCGCCTGCCTACTCAGGACTCTCCAGCTGGTCTGTAGGGCACTACTCAGTCCTTACCTTGATAATCAGATTAATAGGCAGGAAAGAGTCAGGCTGTAACATGTAGCCTGTGGATTAAATGGTCCTCTAAAGTGCAAATGTATTAATAAAACAAGCTCCTCACTGATTCCATTTCAGTGTACTCAGGCAGAGCAAATGGGAAATGGAGGTTTGAAACCAGGAATCTAAAAGTCAGTCCAAGTGTTTGGAAAGGATCAAGCAGGAAGGGCAGGGTAAGGATGGATTTTCATATCTCTATTTGAAGATCTGGTTCCAAAGTCTGGCTTCAGAAACCCCCGCCAAAAGAAGCATAAAGTCTCTTCCTCTGTGGGTCAATGCTGACCCCAGAAGCTGCTTGGAAATACAGACTTGCAGTCCCACTTAGGTGAAATGCCAGAGGTGCAGCCAGGCTGGGGGGCCTGTGGGATGTCTTCAGGTTGGATTGGTCCCAGGCTGCAGTAGGCATCCTGCCCTGTGCAGGCTGGTACGAAAGCAGCTGTGGAGCAATGCTCATATTTTCATAAACCAGACAGAAACCAGGCTGAAATTGTTCAGAAAGTACTCAACAGAGAATCCAAATATCAGTTGCATGGCTCAGATCCAAGTGTCTGAGGCAACAGGTCACAGGTTTAGCACCTGGGGTCCGGAGGTGGCAGGCAGTGACCTTCACACAGAACTTTTTCCCTGTGTGAGCCTGGACATGTCTCTGCTTCAGCTATGAAAAGGAAAACTAAAAAGCTGCTTAAATGTTAAAATATTTTGATAGGGATTTTTTTCTTTTAGACTTTGTAGCAAAATGTGTCTGTGGTGATGTGCTGTGTGCAGTGTGCAACTCCTGAACTGTGAGCCAAACAAAGATGTGCCAGGACATTTTAAAATACTGGCTAGTAGCCTTAAAAAAACCCTTCTGCGGGGTAATTGAGCAGCCCACCCGGGGTGGCTGGCAAAGAGGTCTGCGTCAAATCTGCTTCTGAACAGAGAGGTGCCTGTAGTAACCTGGTGCCTCCAGCCCCTTCCCCTCTGCACATGCCAAAAGAGGATTTTAGGAGCTGCCCTCTTCCTCTCGTTCTTGCTTGGCAGTGGCAGGAGCAAAATCACAGCTGCTGTCACCTGCTGCCTTCCAGGCGCTGGAGGGGAGCAGTGTGGGGGAGGATCTCTCTTTCATAAGATCTGCTCCTGTGTAACTGGCTTTTTGTACTTGTCAGCTCAAGATACCGTGCTACTTCATTTGAGTCACGTATCTGTTTAGACCAGCTGGCTCCTACTGTGTGTCCCTAACCCAAGCTCTCTCAGAAATGCAAAAAGGCTGCTAATAACTTCGGGGAGGGCGGGTGAGGTTAATCAGGCACTGCTGTGCTGGTAGGAAGCCTCTGTTAGCTACCTGGATGATCTGGGGGATGGACACAAGATTCCTGGGCTTGTACGGCTTGACTGAGGATGCAGCCAGTCCTTGCTGATCTGCTGTTGTGAATGATGGGAACTTAGGGCTGCTTTGTAGAAGAGCAGGATGGAATGGAAGAAAAGGGAAAATGGAACAAAGAGGTGGCACTAGACACACCATTTATACCTGGTGTCAGCATTTGTCCAGACATCCAGCTGCAGACAATGTCTACTTGCAATAGTCACAGCTCACATATGATCATATTTACTGTACTGTATTACAAATACCCAAGTAACAGTCCAGGACAAAAATTTCAGTCTGGCCTTCGTAAAGCTCTGTCACTTTTTCATTGAGGCTGGAGCCGTCTTTCTCACACACCTCCCTCTTGGTCCTTCCACAAGGTGTATTTCAGTTGCATTCATATTTCTGAGCAGTAGGGAACAAATAAAGGACAGGGTATTTCTTGAGGGGGGGAAACATGAAACAGAGAGGAAAGCACTTGCTATTGTCACAGCCTGCCTTGTTGCCAGGGAGATGGTTGGCTCATTCAAGAAACACTTGTGGTTGCTGGCCAAGATGGCCAATATATTTGGAATCTTTGCGGCAAAATGAGGGTGTGGGAGAAAGAGGGAGACAGCAAAGAACAAGGGAAAGCCCAGAGTAAGCTCTGCCTGCGTGGTCACAGGGGATGACCCACATGCCCCACAGCACCACTTCTGGAGTCTCTCTAACGAAAGCAGCAGTTTCTACATTCCACTAATGTATTTCCCTCCTTTGGAAGTCCCTTGAGCCCCTGAAAATACATAATAAATGATAGCAGTAAATTACCAGCAAAGCACAAAGGCAGTTTATGATAGCCCTTTGTGCCAGCTGAAAGAGCTTGGAACAGTCTACTTCCATGCCTTTGCTCTGCCTCTTAGGGAGAGTCACTCCCTATCACCAGGAGGGATCCCAGCCAAGTCAGCTGAGACCCGTGGCTGGACCTGGGAGACCTTGCTTTGCAGCAGCAGCAGCACAACCTGGCCCTGTGCTCCTGCAGAGCTGAAGTCGTGATCATCAAGTCTATAACATACGGTGATCTTCACATGGCAAAAAAAATCCCCCCGAACCGTTGTCTGCTTTGCTGTACTCATGCTGCTAGTAAAGATAGTGATCAGAAAAGAGACAAAAGCAGCTGGAGTCATGGCTATAAACACATCATGGCCAGAAAATGTAGTAGCAGTAGTAGTAGAAACAGCTGGATGCTCTAGGCAGGCAAGCATCTGAACCACATGGCCAGTGCTGCACCAGAGGCTGTATCAGTAACCTTTCTTTCAGCAGAACTGTCAATCACTCACAAGAGCTCTAGAAACCCAAACTTCCCCAGGGTGGCCCAATGTACCAGTTTTAGTTAAAATTCCTAAAGAATGAAAAAAGAGCGCTTGAAATGGATCCAAAAGGAGGCAGGGGAGAGTGGGCGGCAGTCGCGTAGCACGTTGGAAACGCGTGTGGTGTGGAAGGCGGCTCGCTGGAAGGAAGGTGCCACCTTGCTGAGCATTGACATGCCAGCATGATGTTTTTCACATTGGTCCTGTTTCAGGATGATATTCAGATTCAGGTTGGCATGGCAACCCTCACTCTAAAGTAAATACTGGGTCTGCTTTTTGGGTTCTCCTGGACACCGATGGTGAATGGGCAGCAGTCAGGGGA
The DNA here is from genome assembly GCA_013399875.1 of Gymnorhina tibicen. Classification (NCBI taxonomy): domain Eukaryota; kingdom Metazoa; phylum Chordata; class Aves; order Passeriformes; family Artamidae; genus Gymnorhina; species Gymnorhina tibicen. Next base: position 291,236 of record VXAZ01000783.1, on the reverse strand, counting down.
CGGGGTGGGATAGAAGTTCACCTGGTCTTCCAGTGCCTCTGTGCAGTCAGAAATCTGTTCCTAAGAAACACATTTCTAGGGAAAAAAAAGTATTATAAAGCACTTCAGTATCATTTCTAAGTGAGCCAGATGAGAATAAGAGATGTGGTCACACCTTAAAATGCCACCAGATTTGTTTCTTTGATGAACACTTGGCATCAGCCAGGCACTATAGGTTGGTGATACTTGCTGTCCATGCTGCCTTCCCAATTCTGAGATGAGTTTTGTAGCTAAATGTCCTACAAAAGCACTGACCAGAACAGATGCCATCAATTAAAACTAGCCTTTTAATTTGCTTTTGAAGAAAAACAGAAGATAAAGAGATGTCTCAGGGGATCGTTGATAAGAGAGAGACCACAGTCACAACTTTCCAGCTCCAGGCTCCAGACTGAGTCTAATCTCATCTTTCACCACCTAAAGAAGGCTTTAAAGAAGATGGTGCCTGAGTATTCCCAGAGAGACACAGTGAGAGGACAAGGCAGTGGTCACTGGTGCCAGGAAAGGGAATTACAGTCAGAGATGAGCTTGGGCTCATAGTGCTTTCTCTCTTCTCTCCATGGCATCAGGAGAGATCAGGGCAATCTGCACTTGAAGGACTACCCATCCTTATGGGTATTAGTTGAGTGGAGGGATAAGAGAGGTCTGAGGACATTTGTTTATGGGAGGATCATTGAAAATAGAAAATGCCCGAAAGATAGTTTTTAAATTATGGATATTGCCTTCCTCTTCAGCCAACCACCAGCAGAAAAGCATCTCTGATGAGTTCTCCTGGCATTGTCTGCTCCCTGGATAGTGGAAAACACAGCCTCTTCAGGTGCAAATCCTTCTTTAGAGATGTTAGTTTTTCGTGGCGCTTCTGCTGTCAGCTGCCATTTCAGGCTTGATTTCTGAGGAATTAACAACACTAGTCCTCCAAAGCATCCTCAAAAAGGATCCTCACTTCTCCTAAAACTGTCCAACACCTGCTTTCACCTGTGAAAATGCAGGGGCAACCCCCCTGTGCCACAGCGAGGTTAGGCTTTCCTCCTCCTCCTTGTGTGCAAGCTCTCTCTTTTCACTGAGAGAGGGATATATTTTTCCACCATGAGCTTTATGTGTTTGATACTGATTTTTTGGATGATACAAGGAATATTTTTAGTTTGAAAAGAAGAAAAATACCCCACCCATCCCTGTTCCTTGGAAGATGAGCTGCCTGCCTTCCCCTGTGAGATTTATTATTCAAATGCAGCCACAGTTAGGGCTGCCAGTCCCGTGGTATGACAAGGAAGAGGCACAGAGGGGAGGGTGAAGCAGATGTGGGATGGTAATATTTGTGGCAAATTAATGAGAGGTGGATTGCTGCTTTCCATTCCCACAAGATACTGATGGAAGACGGCTTCTCTGGGAGCCCCTGGAAAGCACCAGAGTGGGACAGCACAAAAGACAAAGTGTTCAAAAATATTTGGTGGCTGGAGCAGAGCCCTGAGAAGGTGAAAACCTTGTTGCTTGAAAAGGGGCTTCCTGGCAGCTCCTGGATCCAGGGTCAGGAGAGACCTGGCTACACACGCCATTCACTCCTTCTTGGTGGATGGCACAGCCAAGCCAAGGCAGATTCCATCTTATCCGAAGGGGCTCAGCGCAGCCACTCCCCACAGAGCAGGCAGCAGTGGCCTTGCCCTGGGTGGCATCTGGTGTTGGTGAGCACAGGCGGATACTGTCTGTCCTTCACTAGAGCCTTTCTGTGCAGAAAGGGATTGAAGGGCCTGTAAGCCAGGACAAACAAATACATCTAGGTATGTGATGTACTCACAACAGAGGCACTGAAGTTAAACACTGACACGGCAGAGGCTTCAAAGATGCCTATACATGTTTCTGACTGTCTGGCTGATCAGGCACTCGCTGAAGTCCTTCCAGAAAGTCACCACCATGTTTGAGACTGAAGTTCAGGTTGCATCTGGCTGCAGCCTTGTGCAGGCAGGATGCTGCCTTCAGGTATGATTGCAAGTCAGCTCTCCAAGCAGCAATTGCAGATAGCTACTAACTACTCAGCACATTTCAAATACATGTCAGTTATTAAGCAGATTTATTTCCATCTCTTCTGGGAAATGTTGGGAAGCACTGCTGAGTCATGCTGCTTACTCACCAGTTTTAGGAATGCCATTAAAAATATTTATTTTCCACATCCCTTCTATGATGTTCCTATTATTTGAATGTCTCCAGATGTAAAATGAAAACATTTGTATAGGGTATTCCTGGCCTTAAACAGATCTCTGATGCATAACTCACAAAAAGGCATAAAACAAGGGATCTATCCCTTGGCTCTGTTGTATGATGCTTGTTCAGGGATGGTGGTGAGGGGTATCCTTTGCTCCAAAATGGCAGGAGCACAGGCGGGCTGGGCTTGACACAGCTTGGGGTGGAGGAAGGAGAGAGTGAGCAGCTGCTTTGCTGTGCCTAGGCACGTGGGAGAGGAGGGACACAGGACATGGAACATGTTCCTTGCTTACAGCAGATGCTCATAAACTCAGGACACAGTATTCTACCATGGTCTGCTCTGCCCACAGATCCCAAAGCAATTCACCCCCCAAGGGACACGATGTCAGATGCCCTCGCAGAAGCGCCGGGTCCAAGGGCACACTGAACCCAGGTGCTTGGCCACCTCCCGCTCTGTGAGAGCAGGTTTCACTGTCAGCTTCAGCAGAGAGGTGTGTGAAGGCCTCCCTGACAGCCTGCTCCCTTCGCACCCTGTAACTAACCCAGACAAGGGAACACGCTGGAGGAGAGGAGCCGTTTCATGGCCTGTGGCTGTGAAGTCCCATCCGTCCAAAAGGGGAATTTTGCTGAGCTGATGAGGCAAGGAGACAGAGCTCCCAGCTGATTACTGCCCTTAAGGGAGCGAAAATGTGCCGATGCCGTGCCCAAGCCCCACACCACCCAAGGGGAACCCTGTCCCTCCAAAGTGACCAACTGCCTGGATCATCCCTGGACCAGCCAGCCAGGGAGAGAGTGCAACAGCTGCCTTCCCTCACACAGAGGCACAGTGGGATGGTGGCACCTCAAACATGTCCCTTGCACTGCATCAGTCATGGGGATGGCAGAATGTCTGCCACACATGAAGACTTTATTACCTGAATACAGGTTTTACTGAGACTATTAATCAGTATTGTGTACCTTGGTAATAACTGATTAAAGATACCACAAGGGAGCTCATTTAACAGCTACAATTACTGCTTTGACCTCAGCCTCACCCACTGAGTCAGATGTGAGAGTGCCTGGCAGTGCAGCAGGGACCAGCCTCACCCTGGGCTGCAGGAGCTCAAAGATGCCATTCACCCAGGTCAGAATTTCTGTGGCAGGTGACTGGGCAGGAGTTCTTGGTGTTTCATTGAAGGGAAGGAAAGAATCAAGCTCCAGATGAAGGTTAGAAACAACAAAGCCTCAAGATCTGCCGTGAAACAGTATCATTTTGCACCATGGCAATGTTTAGCCTTGTGGTCAAAGTCAGAGAGAGAAAACGTGGAGGAAAAAAGTGCAGGATACGTGAATTAGCCTGTGTCTGGTTTAGGGTTTTTGATAGACAGTCGCTGGGGGCCCCAGGACGCCTCATCCTTCCCCAACAGAGACCCACATCTGCGTCACATCACCCCGGAATCGCTCCAGGCAGCACAGCACATCCCTTCCGAGTGTCAAAACCCACTCAGGAGCCAGAGAAATTCTCACCCACAGGCTTTGAACACATTTCCTCCTTAGCTGTGCTATTCCCTTTCCAGGGCTGTAGGAGTTTCTGGTTTGCAACACATTGTATCTGTGTTGATGGTGTGACTGTTGCTAGATACTTTTCCCTTACGAAGATATAATTCCCCCAGGTTGGCTGTGTATAATTAAGTCCTCATTTTCCTACAGATTGGTTTAAGACTAAATTAACTCCATTGATTAGAGGGGAATTACTCTTGATTTACACAGAGATCGTGGGAATGGAGAATCAAGTGACACACAGGAGCAATCCTACAGTAAATTCTCAGGGTAGCTACATGGTTGTCACCCACCTTTCTGTATTTGGAACCTCCCTGAGCAGATGTTTGTTCCTTTACGTGAAGGGGGCACTAAGTCAATCTTACCTGCTGAATACACCTTACAGATGTTCAGTTGGGTATCCAGGTTGTTGGGTCACATGTTGAACACAGCCAGTTACTCCTTAGTTAGTCTGACAGTAAAACTGGAGCAAGACTGTCCTCCAGAGAAATTGCTTCTGGTTTGATGAGGTTTTACCGGTAGGGATGGGAGGGGACTGTACTGCGCAGAGGAAAAGGAGTATCCAGTAACAAGAGAAGATACAAACAGACTTACATCTCCACAATAACCCTTTACATGTTTGGGAAGGGAAAAGGGTCCCATCCTGCTCCCTCCTAACTGCCAGCATCTGCTGTCCTCCAGAGGAGAAACTCCTTGCCCAGTCCTCCTCAGGAACGGCACAGCAGGACACAGCCATGCTCACTGCCTTTGGATCACAGCTCAGCCCTGCTCCCACCCATGTCTCTATCCATGCCATCAAAGCCAAGCAAAAGGAGGCAATGGCAGAGAAGTAGAGTTTCCTGAGTCCTGGAGGGTGTTTGGCTTGCCAATTTTATTGAGTTTTTATTTAAAATTGTGAGAGCTTTTAGTGCAGGTAGATGATATTACAGGCAATAAAAGATTTTTTTTCTGAGAAGAAAGAGGTACCATTCAGTGAGTTTGAGTTAGTTCTGTAAAGTTACAAATTCGTTTCTTCCAAGTGAGGAGCAGGTCTCACCTCTGTTTCTCCCTTCTACATGTCGTCACATTTGTGTTATTTTTTTTTTTACTGCAGGGCAGGTTTGCAACACAGCCTATCTGGAGGTGCGGTGTGACTTTGTGGGTGCCAAAGACAGGGGAATTTCAGGCTAGTTTTTCCTCACCACCTCACCAGCACCTTAGCCAAAGGTTTCACAGCCATTTTTCTTCCAGCTTTTATTCTTTGTAATTGCTGTTATTGGTCCTATAAGCTTCAGAAAGCTTTTCTCTTGCCAAGTTCCCCTGCCACAGGCATGTTTCTAACTGGTGATACCTGTGCTGTCCTTATTTGAGTCCCTTGGTTTTAAATAGGCTTTTGTCTTACTCCAGCTGCCCTCAATGCACATTGCAGGCAGCCCTGGCAAGATGGACACCTTTTGCTAGGGAGCTCAAGTTCTGCGTCTCATAGCTGCTGTGGCTTCTGAGTCTTCCCACACTCACTTCCAGTGGTGAGATCCTTCACCCAGGAAATGGCACAAGGTTAAATCTGCTGTCTGCAGTTGGAGTGTGCATGCTGCTGTTGCAGCCTTCTTTATTTAATTTGCTCCAGAGGCAAAAGTCATACCAAGGCTGAAAAGACCATATTCAGCATCACAGTGGATTGTGAGCCAAGTTCAGGCAGTCCTTGTGACCGGTGAGTAGGCAAAAATCCTTATTTCCTCAACTTTCTCTTCAAGAACAGAACCTCAGGGAAGGCTGTAGGATGATTTGTAGCAGCATGTAAGGCTCTGCAGAGCTGAGCTTTTGGGTCAGATCATCTTTATGTTGTTGCAAACCAAGTGTTGACCATCTTCTATTTCTTGTTGGTTATGCAAGCAAAAAATGTATACCTTTAAAGCAATCCCAACCCTAAAGCCCTGCACAGTGTACCAGGAGGAGTAAGCCTGCCTTCCAGCATGAGGACTGAGCAATTTCAGCATCAAGGCTCCCCGGGCCATGAGGTTTCAGAAACGAAGAGGCACCACACCCAAACCACAGCTGTGCTTATTTCAATCATGAGCTGTATGCACAGACTTTGCATCAGCTTAAAAGCCGCTTCTTGGGGTGACACCCCTTTTCTGGCTCTCCTCTTCCCATTCCTGAAGGAGCTGTAGGGTGCAAAGCCTGGCCCCGCTCAGGTAGTGTCTGGGCTTAGTGTCCCACAGCTGTCTTTAGCCACAAGCCAGCCAGGCCACCACACAGACACCTCCACCTGTCCTGCCCTGGGACTGCTGCGTGGCACGGCCAAGGAGTGAGCCATGCCCACCACATTCAAATTACCAGAAAGTGTGATCAACTGATACATTTGTAAAAAGAAGAAAGATGATGAGGAGAGAGCTGCTAATAGTAATCCACACAGGCAGCAGCAGATCTGAGCTACCTTTTCACCACTCATCATCTGTCCCCTAAAATCCTGGGCAGGTGAGACCCCAGTTCTGGGGTCACACTGCTTGCCAGCATGCATTTTCAGCTTCGTATCCTGAGGCCAATCCAAGAGCACAAAGGATGGAGAGAGTGAACAGGCTATTGCACTGTGTCCCTTTCTCCTTTGCCATCAACTTTGCAAAGAGTGGACAGCAAATAAACAGCAAAGGCTGATGGGGAGGGGAAGCCTATCAGTCCACACTAGCATTATCTGACTTGCCTTGAAATCCTCCAAGAGATTGCCAGAAATTAGTTCCAGTGCTCAAGAGTCTTCAGTGACCCTTTAGGAAGAGAACTGAGCTCAGGAGCCAAGTCCACCACAAAGCACCAGCTTTCTGCATGCTAAATTCCAGGTGTAAACAGATGTTCTCCCCAACAGCCCTTACAAACCCTGTTATACATCCCAGCACACCATGCAGTTCTAAGCCCTTTTCCGTAAGAAGCTGGAGGGTATTGCCTGGGATTGGAAAGAATGAATCCAGCAAGTTCCTCGAGCCAGGAAAATCAGATTTTGCTTCATACTGATTATGCAGCTCCTAGTTCAGACCACGAGTTACTGATCAGTTTGCTACACTCAAACCACAAAGGAGGTTTAATAATGCCAGGGCAGTTTCCAGTTTGTCCCTGATCCCCCCCACCAGCACTGAACTGCATTCTTCTCTTGGCTGTTCTGGAGAGGAGTGATCATCTATGGGCCAAAGAGTGGGGTCTCATCAGGTGGGCAGAGGCAGTGCTGACCCCACTCTGATCTTCCTCGCCGAACCTCCTCTCCTTTGAGGCAGGGGCTGGGGTAAGTATCCCTGCTTCCTCTCAAGGCAGGTGGCAGAATTCAGGTGAGCTTTGCTCTAGTACCCTCTGCAAATGGCAGCCTGAGTCCAGGCATGCTACAGGGACACACCAACTTCATTTCTGTTTCCTCTCAGTTGGCCTGGAAGGGGAGACTGCTAATGAAAAGTGCCCATTAATGCCTGTGATTAAGGTGGTAGCACTGGGAGATTAAATTGTTCCAGAGCCACAGAGACTTGAAGGTTACCATAGTTCTGGGCTTGAACCAGACATCACAGTGTTGTGTGAAAAAATTTGCTGAACCACCGGCACCTTGGTGCAGACACAGAAAATTACAGCTGTAAATCCAGGGCAGCTGAAGCAGTGACCGGCACCTAAATATGGATGGACATATGCTAGGAGCAGTCATAAATAAAGGGCTTGATGTGTGGAAGGAAAGGAGATCAAATTTCACGTGCAGGACCACCAGCAAAGATCCCTAGATGGTTGTTTCCAGCTCTTACAGGAAAGAAAGGGGCAGTAGAGTCTAGCTGAATGCTAAATAGCATAGCAAGTAGTGGAGTGATAAACGTCACATCTCTGTAACTGCAAAAGGTTGTTCTAAAGGTCAGATCTGCATGTACTCTGCTAGCTCTGTGAACAGCTATTCCTTTCATCCACAAGTTGAGCTTTTGGCTGGGACAGGCTGAAATAAACAGGGCTAAAGCTGTCCCATCCATTATCGCTGGGAATGGCTTGGCTCCAAGAGCAGGCTCTGCCTCTGCAGATACAACACACAACATGGCAGGGAGCAACCCAAGAGGGCAGATGGCTCACGTGGACCAGCCTCACCACCAAGCCTTCATCCCTGGGCTTCAAAATGCTGCAGTGCCCCTCTGCGGAGAGAGAGCAATGCCGTTGTGCTCACTGCCAACACACCCTGAGCGCAGACCTGCTGGTCAGCATCCTTTGAAAGCACAGGCAGAAGCCAGAAGCCTTTTGTTCCATACACACTTCCCAAGGCTGTTTATCTGGAGTTAGGCTTCCTTTTCCACCCTCTAAGGTGAGATGTCAGGAAAGAGACACTGGCAGGCATGCCTGTATGTTTTCTCTCTCTCATACCAAGTCAAAACCAAAGTGCCCCACAGTCCTGGCGGCACAGACATACAGATTGACAGCCACTCTGCACAAAATAGCCAGACAAGGCTGGGGGTAATCCAACCCTGCTCTTCCCATGTTTTTATGGATGTCCTTCTGTTGTGGTAGCAATAAGGCACTTCATTGGCAACTAAGAAACAAAACTAAAACCACATCAGTTTATTAGATGTCAAACAGAGTTGGAGCGTCTCACAGAAATTATCCCAGGATACCGAGACGGCAGCGCAGGGACTCTCTGGGCGGTCATTCAGGATTAGAGGTCCTGTAGCAAACACACAGTGCCAGAGGGGAAGGGGACAGTTCCTTTGCATCTGCACATTGCCATCATCTCCGAAGCAGCCATCCTGCCTTCTTCACACATCAGTCCAGAGATGCTGGAGCTAGCCAGCTCTGAGACACCTCAGAGCTCAGCAAAGCCATTTCTATCTTCATGTGTAGGTGGAGGAAGGCAGATACATGTGCAGGCTGTGCTAAACCTCAGCAGCCTACACAGTGAGGTTCAGCTGCCACCATAATCTCCAGGTGCTCCAGAGGGAAAGCCCTCAAACAGGTAATAGAGCCATGCCCATTATGAACAGGTCCAGGAACCCTCTATATCAACAACCGTCTATATCTGCTAGGCCCATAGAGGTGCAGTAGGTTGAGAGATGATTCTTCAGTGAAAGCAGCTCATCTTCAACCAAAAACTTTAAAAATGTTGTCAATGACCCCTTAGTCTCTACCCAGAAGAAAACATAAGCTGAAATGCTTAATTTTGGCATGTGGAACCAGAGAAACTAATCTTTGCTATCCTGGGAATCAACTATCCAGGGCTTGAGCCAGGAAGACCGTAAAGTGCTCTGGTTTCTGGTGAAAGAGCTGATCCTATAACACTCTTTTGCATTGAAGGTTTCAAGAAGCAGCTTTTTGTTGGTCTGTCTTGCTGTCCTATTTATAACCAGCTTACGTAGAATAAAAAGTGTATAATTCACGGTGCTTTCTAATTAGATGTTGTAACTACAATCCTATTTCACGCCACTCTAATTTGCTCCATCACAGTATTTTCGAGTTTTGTATTAACTATATGATGCAGGGCAAACTCTTCAAGGGTTTGAAGCCAGCAATTTTGCACCACTTTGATTTGTACATCAAGCTGATGTAAGTCCACATGGCAACATCCCATCATGACGTCTGAAATACCAGGATTAAAAGACACTGTTGAAGCCCTGTCCAAAGTCAGGACTTGCTTGGTCCAAAGCATGGCAACTCAGAGCAAGCTTGCCAGGCTCGAGGAGATTTTGCAATCCCAGTCACTTCTGACCTTTCTGAAAGGACTGAATTTTGAAGAGTCCATATTTGGTAGATCTCCAGAGCAATCTACATCTAAGTTTGTGTCTGAGATTTAAATCTCTAAAAATGGAAATGGGCCTTTGCCACTTGAGCTTCAAGATTATTCATAGTAGAGGGAAAGATCCTGGGAGTAACTGGACTAATAGTTAAGCAAATATGATGGGATTAGCAGAGGGCAGGATTAGACATTCCCCATTAACACACTGGCACTTGGAATAGCAGGAGAGGTGTGGGCTGATTCTCCATGTATTGTAAGTGGCTCTGTTTGTACAACTGTTCACTCTGTGCAGATCTGATAACCACTTTAGATCGTTAAGAAACTCCTTAGTAGGTGTGAATGCCAAAGACTTGTTAAATGCAGTGGCAAAATTATCTGTAGAAAGTTTTTCCATGCTTGTTTTAACCTTGGATCTCTGGTTTGCTCTTTGTAAGTGTTTATAAAAAAAAGAACCAAACACATTTTCCTGGTATTCATCAAGTGAAAAAACACAGTAAGACTGTAGAGTCCCTGTGATATTTTCAGATGTTCTCAGCTATCTGTTTAGCTTAAGAGTTCCAACTTCGGAAAAACAACCATTTCTAAAAGTGCTCTATATCTGCCTTTGCCTCCACCTCTTTTTTAGAGACTGAAACCTTTGAAATCCTGCAGATGTGTGTTAACACAGCAGAATTGGTCTTGCCAAGCTTCTACGATAAAGAGAGCAGCAGCTCCAGGTTAGGGCTTTCCTTAGCTGAGCTGTTGGAAGAAAACAGCAGGAAGGTGCCAAAGGAGTGTCTCTCCCTTTTCCCCCTCTTCTCCCAGCCCTCCCTGCCCCAGCCACGCCAGGCACGAGCATCCCCATGCACAGGGCCAATCCTCAGCCTGAGCACATCCAGCTCCCTTGGAGTCAATCTGGCCCCAGGGCTTGTTTTGGTATTTTACAACAGAACAAATAGAGCAACATTTCATAACGTTCTAATGAGGCACATTGAGGAATGCCCAGGAGACAGAGACAATATCAGTGTTCCTTGGCACACAGAGAAAATCAAAGGCATTTGTTTGTTATCTGAAATGTCGATCTGTGTTCCTTTCAGTGGTGGGCAGACATTTCTATGGCGTAGGTTCCTGGAAATACTCAGATGTCACTGTCAGTGCATTCTAAGAGCAGTATTTATTTTCAGATATACCTATAAAAACTGAGACTGAAGCACGGAAATATTCAAAGCCATTACGGGATTATTAGGTTTTGAGTAGCGGTTTGCACTCTCTATGGCCCCAAAAGGCCTAACATTTGTGGGCCTGTTCTTCTTTCATTGAATAGGAATTTTATCATTGACTTGAGAAAGCCCTAGTGAGAGAAGAGTCTGTGCTCGAGAAATTGCCCAGGTTGGAGCTAAAATTGCCCAGGTTGGAGCGGAAATTGCCCTGGCAGAGATCAAACTGAAAAGACACCAACTACATGTGGCCAAGGCATTGAGGAAACACCATCTCTCCTGTTAGAGTGAACATTTGGGAGCAACTGGTTTGGATCCCTGCTTGATATGTCAGAATTTAAACCAGTGGCATTAAGAGGAATCACCACTGCACATCCCACTGCATTACAGTACAGCCCAGCTCATGAGCATGGGATCTACTAGTGTCCCAGTATCAGCCCCTTCCTGGGAGCTGGCAGGGCCCACATCTGACAGCTAAGGACAGCTCTCTGAGCACTATCATCGCCCTCCTGCCTGTCCTCTGTGTCATGACATTTGCTGAAGTTTAATCTACAATCCTAATAGTGCCGTTAGAGGATCAGAGAATCACAGAGTATCAGCTGGAAGGGACTCATAAGGCTCATCACATCCAACATCCTGCTCCTCACAGGACAACCTAAAACTAAATTATTTGACTAAGAATATGCTGTTCATTCTGTCAAGCTTGGTAATTCTTTTAAAAGTTTGGACCCTTGTTAAACATTTCCCACTTCTCTAGCCTTGGTAATCAGAGACATACCCCAAAGGCAAAATACTGATGACAGAGGATTGTCTCTTCCTTTTCCACCTTTTCCTCTTTGGAGTCTATCTCAGGCTCATGCTGGGACAGGAACTGGGACTAGTACTGGATGCATTTGCCGTGAGGAACTGAGAGCAGATGAGCTCAGATGAGTCACTTCAGTTTTAGGCTCAGAAGGTTCTTGAGATCTGCCCCTCAAGAAAGCGGCAGAGACAGCCTGAGCTCCATCTCTTCACCTTCCCTGGCAGAGGGGTATTTGCCAGTCTGGGGTAGCTGCAGGTGAAAGGGGAGCGTTTGCGGCCATCTGAGTCTCAAAGGGATGGGCTGCAGGATGGGCATATCCAGGTCAGCTGATCAGAGAGAGGGAAGACTCGAAGCCCAGGGAGGCTGAGCTGAGCTGACCTATTCTTCAGAATGACCAAAAACATCCTCTTTAAACCCTTGGACAGCAAATGCTGCTGTATTATTAAGAAGCCAGGCAACTGGAAGGTATTACCCCATTAAAGGAAGTACATCTCCTGCAAAAAATGTTCCTGAGCAAGTAATGCCATTCTGCTAAGTTTGACCTTGACAGAGATTTTTTCCATTCTCATTTGGATCTGGGAAGCAAGTATGTGGATAAACTCACTTCTGAGAAACTTAATGTTGTCCTGTATGTTCTACTCACTCTGGAAACCCAATTAAGCATAAGAGAACAAGGATGTTTCTTCTTTTTAATAACATTTTTTTCTGATTATCACTATTTAAGAAAAAACAGAGATTAAATAGCCCCTCACCCTTCTCCCCCCTCCCACCAAAGCCAAAATTATCTCAATTAGGTCAGATATGTTCATTGTGATTTCTCCAATTAAAGAGCTATCATCCATCAGGATTGTAATTATCCATCCATCAGGACTGTATCAGCCAAAAAGCTTGTAAAAATGAACACTCTTCTGTTATTTTTGAGGACACGAAGGCTGTTCCACAAGATCAGCTCATGCCCACTATTTCAGAATGCCTCTGCAAGAGATTGAAAAAAAGGAAAAAAGTGGTTAAAAAAAGCAATTCAGACATTAACAATGTCATGGCAACAGCAAATTAGAGCCTCAAAAGCAGAGCTCAGCTTGAGAAGGTTTAGGGAGTCACTGCACTGCAGGACTGAATGAAATATTCGGCACATAAAAGAGGTCCCCAAATGTTTTTTGTATTTGGGATAATGACACCAAGCTGACTGCTATTTATGTATACTTTTGCCTAACCACCGATTTTTTTTGCTGCAAGAGATTTTAAAATAGTATACTTGTCAGGTAATCGCGGGTCTGTTTTGATTTTTGGGGAACTTTGGCATTTGGAAGTGTAATCATAAATATCAGCTTTTCCTCAAGCAGGAAGTTACTGTTGTAGGAAAAATTGATAGAAGGAGAAACTGAGCATTTGGGGAAAAGTTACCCAGCAAGAGATTTTGCTTGTTGAGTAAGACGATTTAACGTGAGGTGACAGCCTGACCCGTAACCAATAGGGAGGTATGCAATCTCAATTTCTGTGTTTTCACCTAATGCTGTGCATGTGTGCAAGCAGACAATAAACCTCCTTTGCTATTTCTTTTCCCTCGGCACCCTACAGCTTCTTTTCCAGGTTTTTCTTCCCCGTGAGGTCAATCATGTCAAGCTGTCCAAGTATCCAGTGACCATTCCCACCTCCCATTACCTTTGCTTCCCGATCTTTATTCCAAGCTTCACTCTAGTGCTTACTTTCTTGATTATATTAGCTACCCATCTCCAATACCAGTAATGGGGGGAGATCAGGGGGAAAAAGCGTGCATTGTGAAAAATATCCTTTAGTTTTAATTTGGGTTTATGCCAGGCTGGCAGGGAAAGAAAAAGTCCAACAGAGTATGCTCTGTACATTGAAGAAAACTCAGAAGTGAGACAGTACTCAATATTTATTTGTCTTGGGTTTGTATCCTTCTCTCTGCCTTTTGTCCTCCACATCTCTCGACTTTACCACTCCCTTTTACCTTTGCTGTACCAGCCCAGGAACTTGAAACGAGGTTTGAAGCACCTCAGGAATTTCTGTCCCTGTAAGTGGTCTCTCACAGAACACTCCATTTTGGTGGTCTGTAGGGTCACTGCTAATGTTTCCAAACTCATCTCCCTGGTAGTGGCTGGGAAAATCTCCAAGTATCTGAGGCTGTTGCAATATTTGCCCATTCAGTTGCTGCATCCTGAGATTCTCCTGCTTTCAAAGATGCTGGGTGTCTTTTAGCCAAGTCTCTACTTCCCGTTAGTCCTCTAAACTCTTGCAAGTTACTCCTCCAAACTCTTTCAAGTTATTTCTCACACTGCTGGAATCTTAAGGTTTTGAACCTGACCTTAAAGTTACATTTCATATAGTGCTTACACAGGCATCCCCTGAGTCGTAGGGGTCAGGTCAGTTTGGAGCTGTGAACTTTCCCAGTGTTTCAGTCCAAGTTCTGCATCCCAGTGACTCAGTACCAACAAGTAACAAGCCTCACACCCTTCATACACAGGCATTGAAAGAGAGCAGCCTACTAGACTTTAAAAATTACAAGCTTTTATGTTTTGCCAGCTGGGAACTTCCAATACCTGAGTCCAAATCCACTGTCCTCTATATCACTGAAAGGGCTGGGAAGCGCTTAGGGTTTGGATCAGTCAGTTCCAGAGCTGCCACTGAGCAAGGGTGGAAGCTTTTATGGTTTGTGCAATTAAGCTCAAGCGAGTAAAGAGGGCTTTCAGACTGTACAGTGTCTGAAGTTAGGGCACAGCAGATTGAAATGTGCTGTTCCTGCACACTCCCTGTGGCACTTACCATTGGCACACTGGGCACCACCATGGGGTTGTCTGATGGAGAGGTTTTGTGGATCTGGCCAGTGGGTTGCTGAACAGCCTTAGGATGGGAAGTCAGCTTCACATTTCCAGAAGATAAGCAGGGAAACAGCACATACACAAACAGGATCTGAATAGTATAAGTAAGAGCAAAAACAAGCTGCGAAGAGGTGAAAAAGGTGTTTAGAAGTCAAAGTCAGAGAGTACCCAAGGGTCAAACCTCCAAGTTTACAGCACAGTTTGCTATTTTCCACTTCTTTAGGAACTTTTAAAAAAGCAATATGAGGGCTTAGATTTCACACTTCTTGGGTTTCCCTCTCCTCCGTAGCTGAGCTCCTGACTGCTCTCCGTTGCAGGAACCCTAAAACCAGAAGTTCCTCCTACACTTCTGCAACACCCAAGCAGTTGAGACAGAGCCCAGAAAAGCCTTTATTGTGAAGGTGATAGAGCTTATTTCTCTCCCAAAGAAAAGTGTCTAAAACTTAGATTCTTAGTCTCAAAGCCACGACTTGGGTCCTTCTGTGCTCAGAGGACACGAAGCTGCCTCCAGACAAACAGGTGGCAGGAGAGGAGCAATCAGGTTCCAGACAGAATTGACCAGGGGCTGATAAGTTGGGTAACCCTTAAAAAATGGGCAATTTTTCCTCTCCAGGTTTAGAGAGGTGACTGTTTTAGAGCATCTATTGTGTGCAGTTAGAGTCTAAAAGGGTTAGAAGAGAAGGATGATAGTGAAGGGAAAGAGAAGACAGCAGCTGTATCTTGCCAACTTGTAACTTGGTTGCCTATCAACAGCTTCATCTTAAAGAGAATAACTCTGCTGTCGGGAGCTTCAGAGCCCCTCTGTACTCTCCTAATCTACTGTTATCGCTTGTCAGAAGTCCCTTAAAGCAGAGTATGCATTTTCTAACAGAAGCCCTAATTGCTACATTTGAACATGATGTATTCTCTCCAGTGCGTAGAGCCCTCGACTTATCTTAGACAACAACAGAGAGGTGCTTTCCTTGCATCTGCTCAGCCCTTCAGAATCCTGCACTCCTCAGTCCCTCAGAGCAAAAGCCCTTTTGGTACAGCAGTTTCTCCATTTATGTGGCTCTGTTAACTATCATTAACAGATGAGAAGTACCAGCTGCGTAATCACCTGACAAAGAGTTTCTCCTCAAACTGGGCCCAAAATATTTGACAGACCATCTTTAGGCTGTGACTTGCTGTAGCTGTTACTGGTTGTGAGCACAGGGTCTGCTCCCCAGCCCACCTGGCTCTGATGTGCGCTCGCCCACGATTTCTGGATCCCACAGACACGATTTCTGGATCCCACACCTCTCTGTCCAACTTCCTGCTACTGGAAACATCTGTCAATTTGTTAACGCTTGTTCATCTGCCTTTCCCACTGCTATTCCTTCAGTGAGTCTGCAGGGTTCTGGAAGGTGGGCTCAGTGCTTTGGCTTCGTGTGAGGTGTGTTTGCATGGCAGCTGCTGAGCCTGGCTGCGCGTGCCCCATGAAAATGCAGGAGCGCTCCCCTGTCTATGTGCTGACCACTGAACTAGGAGGGCTTATCTTTACCAGGCTCCCCAGGAATGTATGAGGAATGAATGCAACTTAGGCCATCACAGCAGGATGTTCCCCTGACATTTTCTTGGAAAAGCATGGTTGCTGTGTGAACTGCATGGGGGAAGAGCTGGCTCTGGGTACAAACACATCCCTGGTGCTGCCCAGGGTGTGATCATACACATAAGACTCTGGAAAGTAATTTGCTGTTGAGAGCACCCTTTCCCTCCACCACTTCTTCATCATTGCTTGCAAACCACCTACTTCTCCGTAGCTTTACCTACTTTTTGAAAATTCCTCTCAAGCTAGTTTTTCATCAGCATATTTGAGATGAAGGGGCTGCCAATCTCACAGTCACCCCATGTATGTCTCAGAGCTACACAACCACCCTTACTTTTCCTCCCACAATGCCTGGTACCAGCAGTGACCAGGGAATCTGAGCAGCCCAAGGGCTTTCCTGGCCCTACAGCATGGCTGTCACCCTTTGAGGATGCTGTGAACTGTTAAACCACTACAGAGCCCCTTCTCTTTGCCCATCTCACACTTGAAATGCAGTAGATGGACCATGTTTTCTTCCCAGTAAAGTGTAGATAACACCACCAATGCAATGCTGAAGGATGAAGCCAGGGATTGTTTCCTATCCCCACAGCAAAACCACACAGTGCTACTTGGGTGTTCCCCATCAGAGGGAGAGCACTTTTGCTACTTAAATGCTGTCAGTAAAACCTGCCTGATGGATCAGTTAGCACAGAGTTCCTGGTCTTTACAGCAGTAGGAGCTATTAATAAGGAATTACCTACAGATTTCTGTGTCTGCAGATGAATGTGTTCACAAGTCTGTAGGCCTTTAACCTTGACACAGTGGTTGGTTGTAGTCCAGAAATGACCACCAAGGCCAGCAGTGGCAAGTGGCCCGTGGCAGCTGGAGGTAGCCAGTCTGTTGGTCTTCTGTTACTGTTCAAGGATAAACTTTCCTTCATCTTGCTGTCTGACATAAACACGCTCTGAATGATGGACAGGAAACTGATATTTTTGGACATTTTAATCATCAAAACAAATCAGAGCCATTTTTTCCTGCACATCCAAGTGATTGAATTTTAAAACAACTCCCCTTCCCTGAGATGGAAGGAGCTGAGCTAATGCCAGTACATGTACTCTATCCAATTTTATTTATTCCCCAATTTTTTATTTATTTATTTATTATTTTATTTATTTTTATTTATTTCAGGAAGTAATTTTCTGTCTAAAAATGCAGATTTTTCAAAATCCACCATTTTCAGGGAAGGTGGTTCTGCTGGAATATTTGACAGTGAAAAGCTGAGCAGAACAGTTTGAATATCTTAATTTTTGCTGCATAGCAATAGCAATGCTTAGCTGATAAATGGAAGTGAGAGGAAAATTAAGGAAAAAAACACAAGAGGATATTTTGCCATTACCCTAGTGCAGACATTTGATACTGCTGAAGTGAGAGAACCTAATACTATCTAAACAGGGCACAGGGAAAACCACCTGCTGAAATCTGTTGGCACATTTGTTTTGCAAAAGCCAGTGTAAGTTCTTGTCATGGCACTGAGGAGAAACCCCAGCATCCAGCTGGCTCTGATGGACATAGGATTGGCAAAGCCATATAAGACATGTCAAAAAAGAAAAAAAAATTAAGCCTGAATTAGTGTGAACATCATCTCTCCCTCCACACCTAAGCTGATGAGAGCGATGAGTGATCACCTTCTTTGCAAGTGTTGCCTGCAGTTCCTTGAAGAGGCTGGTGGCACCCACGTAGGCAGTGTGAGAACAGCCCCTGCTCCCCTCCTCTGCAGGGGAGAGTCCTGGATGCAGCATGTGCTTGGCACTGCCTGTTCCTTTCCTGAAGGAAAGCAGATCCTTCATCTGGCACCTGAGCCTCTCGGAGCAGGCTGCAGCCATGCTTCCCACCCAGCATCTGTCTCCTACCCCTGCAGATGGGCACGCTCCAACCTTCATCTCACACATCCCTGTAGCCTTGACTTGATGGAAGAAGGTGTCACACAGACCCAGCAGGAGTGGGCTCATGGGCTCTCATTCTCCTCTCCTGGATTTTAGTGTGAGCAGAAACAATTTCACCAAAGCACAAAGGCACAAACTGGGAGAGAGAGGAAACGGGACCCCTCCATCTGTATCTTTTTCAGGGTTGGAGATGATCACCATGAATTTGGGAGATGATGAACTAGAGGAGAAGGTGCAAAGTGTCAGTGAAGCAACAAGAAACATGCCTGGGAGAAAAGAAAGAATAATTAAACAAGGGCTGAAAGCAGGCATTTATTGTACTTCTGGAAATGCTTCCAAGCTTGAAAGCATCTGAAGTACAGGAAAAACTGTGTTTTGCCATCATGGTCCCAGGAGAGAGGGGCACAGTTCTTAAAGTATGTGAACTTCAGAAGAATGCAGGCATCTGTTATGGCTATGAAGCCTATATTTTATTTTATTTTTAATTGAAAGGATGTTTTGAATTTTTGCTCTCTAGCTGTTTCATTTATTCTCCAATCTAGTTAGAAATCAGCTCCTACTAAGGAATGAACCTCAAGAATAACTCAATGAGAAAACAGTCATGAATCTCTGAAATTAAGCTCTCCATCCCCAGAAACATGGGACACAATGCAGCACACAGGGACTTCAGTACAGGGGAGATACACCCGGTGGGGCACAAGGCATCTCTGCCATGGGCACGTTACACCCACTCTCTGCCTAGGTACTTGGAAGATACCCTGAGTGTGTCTTCCAGGAGGGAAAAGCCTGGCATTTCTCTTCTGCATGAAATGCTGCCTGGTCCATGGGACCCTCTGGGACCAGTGTGCCTGTGCTGAGACGTCAGTAACTTTCCACGTCAGCTCCATGAGCACAATTCCTGTGCATAACTGTCTGAGCATCTTTAGTCTCTGAAGATCTCTGTGATTTCTGCCGCTTCCTTTGGCGATATAAATAATATGGTCTATTCTTAGTTCCACAGCAGTATATTCAAATCTTTATCTAAATTCTGCAGAATTTTCCATTTCAGATGTTTGGGCTTCCAGAGGCAGACTGCTACTTATCCCATGCATGCCATTATTCCTTTGACACATGATCTGAAAATTCAATTATCAGACCAATTACTGATTTTACTGAAATTTACAAGGAAAACATTAAAGTTTGATTAAGTGAGAATTCCCACTGGACTGATCAGCAGAGAGACCAAAATTAAATTGTATTTTTAATAGCTTCTTCATGTTGCAATGCTTGAGGAGTATCTGACTGTGGAAGCCCGTTGCCAGAAAACAAAATTCTGAACTCTGAGCAGCTCAGCAGAACTTTCAGCAGAACTCTTGAAAGACATCTTTCACTCATCATAAAAATGAGTACATGCTGTTCAAGTGCTAGAGTGGGGCCAGGCCAGTGGTGTCAGAGGTGCCTTTCCAGCAGCAGCACTGGGAGTGAGCACTTCATATGAATTATACATGCAGCTGAAGCTAAGTAGAAACAAGATGGGGTCCTAACCTTTGCTGTTGGAAAGGGCTGAACAGCATCATGTGGAGGAGCAAAGCAACAGGAAAATAACCACTTCTTATCTGGAGCTGGATCAACAGCAAAATGATATGGCATTGTCATCCCATGGTAACCCAGGAGACCTGGGCTGTTCAGGCACCAGTCTTAGATGCCTTGCACCAGAACCAGGAGAATGATGGCTGTGATGGACCAAAATGCTAGGGGGGTTCCCGTTTGTGAGGTTGTGAGGCACATGCTCCCAAAGGACACTTTTGCAGGGTATAAAAGCTTTTATCCCTTACAGCTACCTGTGATATGCACCCAGCCCATTATGGGCAGATAAACATCTGCCTAATTGTGCCCTCCAAAAGATTGGACTGACATCTTAAAATACGACAACTTGCAGGTGTAAAAAAGCAAATTCATTTTAAACATTTGCTTGAGGAACAGATGAATCAGTAAAAAGTAAAGGACAGAGATGTAGAGATGTACAGTTGCATGATCAATTAAATGACTGAAATCAGCTTAGAAACTCTGAGATCTGCCAGCTGCTGGTTTACAAGCTTAGGAAAGTGCAAGGTCTCTGTTTGGACCTCGTGCCTTCTCCAAGTTCTTGCAGTACCCAGAACTATGTTTCTTAACAGGGCTGAAGGTGAGGATTTGGGTGGGTTTGTATACTGATAACACAAAACTGTTCAGAGAAAGTAGGGAATTTACTAAAGGGGGTGGAAATGTTTAAATTTGGTAAGAGACGTTAACGTCAGGGGAACACGTCCTTCAGCAACCGTGAAGCTCTTCCCATCTGCACTGTGGCACTCAGTGTCAGGGTACAGAGGCTCTCACTCCCCAGATTTTCCCCACCTCCACAATATCTCTCCATCTTCCAGCATGACAATGAGGAGCAAGGAAAAGCACAGAAATGCCTTTTAACCTTCAGTCTCCATCAAATCAGAATTTCCTGATGATGCATAATGCATAAGCACTTAGTGTGTTCCTTGTGAGGAGGGGTTAATGACTGAAATGAATTGTGTCGTGCCAGGGCCTGATTCCTTTGGAAAGCTCCTATCCCCTTCCAGAGCCTCTGGATTTATCTTTCTTAAATAAACACACTTCAGAAATCTTTTGGAGTGTAAATAAGTCAGGGCAGCAGCAAGAAAGCAATTGCCAGTGAATAATTTGTAGAGCTGCTTGCAGCTGGCCCATCCTCCTGGGGCCAGACCTGCTGGTTGGCAATGCCCTGCTTATACCTTGATGATCTCGGTACATAAGCTCACTCATTTAAAGAGGTTTCCATGATCCCCACTCATTCTTTTCCTCCACCCTCCCTCCCTTTCTGAGCTGTAATCGCCAAGACACCGTTGACTGTAAGTACTTCAAACAATAACCTTCTGAATGATTTAGCAATGCAGCTCCTTCAATAACAGGTTCCTCTTGGATGAAATACATTCATATTTATGTAGGACAGAGGTTTTGGAATGCTATTAAATTTACATGGTGAGCTGGCAGAGCAGCCATCTTCATCTGATACGAAGAATGGGAAAAACAGCCTCTTCACAATAGCAGGGAAATATTTACAAACACAGAAAATTCCTGCCAGTGTTCATTACCCCAACTGGGGGATGAGGACCATTCACATTAAAATGGAAAAGCTTGTAAGGTTATGAGTCCATCAAGCCGGCCTGAAGCAGTGGGATGGGAAGTTTGGTGGGGTAGGTGATGCATGGGTGTTACTCACTTGTTTGACAAGGCCCTAATGCTGGAGCAGGCCTTGTACAGCTTCTCATAGAAATGGAGAAGAGAAAGAAAACTTGCTGGGGTGCAGTGAAAGCAGGTAAGATACCACATCACACAAACTCTGGTTTGGTTATGGATGGGCAGGTGAAGGTAGCATAGCCAAAGGTGAGAAGACGACAGTTAGCACTCCCATGGAGCAAGCAAAGCTTTGTCCAGGGCACAGGTGTCAGGCAGAGAAGGGCACCAGGACCTGACACCACATCTTAGAGGGATGTTCCCTGCAAAACACCATTCCTTAGGAGTTTGTTATCCCTAATCCAGCAACATGCAGAGCTCACGGGTGAGTTTTGAAGGTAAGACTCACCACGCCCACGACAATAAACAGAAACTGGGTTGACAAAATATTGCCTGCTGTAGACCATGATCCCTTCAGCTAAGCCTTTAGAGGAAGGCCACAGGCTCGTGTCTTGGGCCTTCAGCAGGCATTAACTACAGGCAGCCAGACCATGCCTAGCCCAGCCAGAGAGCAGAAGGGCTAAAGAATGAGCCAAAACACAGATGGCAAGGGCCCATCTGCAGTGTGGGGATCATGGGCTGTGATAGAAGAGAGCCTGGGCCCACAAGTGGCATGTCCCCAGCTTCACCTCCCATGTCGAGGCTGGGAGCAGAGCTGCTGGAAAGCT
Source organism: Gymnorhina tibicen (assembly GCA_013399875.1). Lineage (NCBI taxonomy): Eukaryota > Metazoa > Chordata > Aves > Passeriformes > Artamidae > Gymnorhina > Gymnorhina tibicen. The sequence continues at coordinate 269,499 of VXAZ01000783.1, read as the reverse complement.
CCAGTGCCACCTTCACATCACAGCAGGGCAAGGTCATCAAGGACCCAGCACCTCAGTGCTGCGGAGGAGTGACATACAGGGTAGCCATGAGATTGGGTTCAGCATGAGCAGCCAAAGGTCCATCAAGACTGGCTTCGCTGACCTCTCTGTGATATGCAACCAGCACCACTGCTGACACTGACCAGCCCTGTGTGTATTTGCCATGTCTGGGTTTGGGGAGCACTGTGCTGCTTGCCAGCTCGGCCCCATGGCACTGTTCCCTGTCTCATGAGCACTATGTCAGTGACATCATCAGCCTGGGATTGTTTGGAATGGCAGTGCTGAAGCTGCCCCCTCCTCCAATGACTCTGGAAGGATCAAGCCAGGATCAGTGCACCCAAGGATAGATTGCTCAGGCAGGCTTTCCAGTGAGGGAGGAGAGCATCAGAGGAGGGATGCAGGGCTGCCGAGCATAACACATCCTTCTCCACCTCAGAGCTGGCCTGCTTCTCCCTTTAATGTGAGGGGCCCCATGTTGGCAGGAGAGATGTGACCCTGAGCAGCTGAGCGCCTGTGACCTTTGAAGGGCCTGTGGCATTTTTTACAAGAGCGAAGAGGTATTTACAGCGACACTGTGGCCAACCTCCAAAGCGTGCAGATTACTTTTTGTCTCCTTAAATATTCTTTGCGGTGTCCATCAGCTCTAGAAATGCCAAAAGCGCTGGAGCAGCTCCAGCTGAAACAGATAACTTGGTGTTATTCATTTGGCAAAGCAGCATTTTCACCTCCCATCCTAAACTGTTGTGCGTGGTAAGCAGGCTGTTCAACAACCTCTACGTTTAACCTCAGCAGCGGCTGCCCCCCAGCCACTGTCACAGTGGTGGCTCCATGGTAAATAAGCAGTTGGAAGGAAGAAGTAGTATGGAAACGTATGATCCCTTTATAAAACTCACTGGGCTGTAGGTGGCAAATAACTTCAGCGATTCCCAAATGGCCTCCAAACATAACGGCTGCAGAGGCAAATTAGTCATTTTATGCTCTAAATGCTTAATGTCAGTGCTAAAAATGAAGAGATGGAAGAATGTTGTGGAGAAGCAGATCAGGATGCGGCCAAAAACAAACCCCATCCTCATCTGGTGTAACTCGATGTGGAGCAGCAGCAGAACCAACACAGCGGTGCTGGCTGACGGCCGCTGCCCAGCCAGTTCTGTGAGCATCACTGACCGAGCAGTGCCACGGGAGAATCACCCATGCGATGCTTCAAATACTGATACTGAAAACCAACGGTCTCCTCCCATTTCTTACAGAGAAAACGTTTTGAGTTGCAGAGTTTGAAACAGAAGCCAAAAAGATGATTTCAAAGGTGCTGTCCACTGACAGGCCGAGGGACATGAAAGGCCCAGCATGAGGCTTTTCTCCTTTTGTGGGAAATAAGGAGGGGAGAGATAGGAAGCTGGCATTGCGTAACAGAATTTTTAAAAAAATAAAGGACTAACAAGTACAGGCTGTGGTGTGCCTTGAGAGGGATAATGCAGCAGCTTTCCAACACGGGCTAACTGAGGCAGCAGTAATGTGGACCGGGAGGAGCAGAGCCCACGGCTCTCACCCCAGGACGGGCAGAACAGGAGCTGCTTGGAGCCGACCGGTCCAGCTGGTGGGTATTGTATCCACAGGCTTTGAGCTGGGAATGGAGCCTGGTACTTGGGCTCTTTTCCTCGTTTGATTAGCTCCTTTTCCTTTGGCAGCTGAAAGAACACTTGGCAGCACCAGGGCTTCACATCTTGTTGAGTTGAATAGGAGGGAGCAGGGTTTTGGCAGGGACAAAAGAACATACCACTGCTCCATCAATGGCCTCATTACTGAGTGCTGTGGCTCACAGGGAGCGGCAAGGAGTGAAGGAGAGCTTACTTCTGGTAGGCAGACACGGGTTGGAAATGCATTTCCAGCTTGACCTATTACTCTGAAGATAACAGCTCAAAGGCAAGTTGAAAGCTTGACAGTTTTTATCTGCGGAGGAGATGTAAGCGTGTATTGTCTATCCCTGGCTGAGGGTCTGGAAGCCAGCCTGAACATATCTGTTGAGCCCAAGTCAGTGAGCTAAGCCACCTGAAGCAGAAGGGTGGCACAGAAAATGAAGGGGCAGGCAGGTTTTTAGGAGGGGGTTGGAGTGCCCTGACTGCTCAACAGATGCATGGTCCTGGTCATGTTAGGACCAAGGGTAAAAGGGGTGTTGTCCCCTGTTCAGGCCTCTTGAAAAACTAAAATATGAGACATTTGCTAGCAAATACTCCAAAGAAGGATAATACAGCCACCCAGTTGGCTGTATTTTAGCTCTTATTTATTCTATAAATTTATTGTAGTATAAATCAATACTATTTATTCATTCAGACATAATGACAAGACTGTCCATGCAAATGCCATTAACGACCTGAGCAGATGCATTTTTAAAGACATCTAGGTGAGAATTTTTAACAAGCCAATAATAATCCTGCAAAGTCTATTTTCTCTATCATTATGTTCAAGTGATGGGATTTTCAGGAACATTCATTGTTCCCGGTTGCTAACAATTTACAGTCAAGCCCAGTGTGAATCAGGTTGGGTCAATACCAAGTACCTTGGAAAATCCCAACTCCTGTATTAATATTTTGAACTATTTTGACAGCCAGTTGTACAGAGAGTACCACACAATTTATGTCATGGTTAAGTGGGGGTGAGTCCTTTGAAAGCGGTCCAAGAGTACTTGCAAGTCAAAACTTGATGTGATCTGTAGGAATCATTTCACGTAGAAGTGAAGTTCAGCCATGTAGGGATGAAAGTTACGGCAGTGGAGGGTGATCCAGGAACACAGCAAAGGAGTTTAGGATAGGAAATTATCAAGTGCATAATACTCTCAGTGGGTATTTGCAAGAAGCATGAAATGGGGACAAGAACGTGAAATGGCTGTGGTGGTTTTGATACAAACATCCAAGTGCCGTGTTCTCCCGATTCTTAAGTCTCGTCCCTACTGGTCCATCCTCAAGCCCCAGGAGCTCCCTGTTGCCCAGGTTTTCCCCCACTGAATGTCCCCTGGGAAGAGCGGGAACAGAGTGACTGGCCAGACTGGTTGTCCCCCGCTTTTCCAGCAGCCCATGCCTCCCGGCCCTGCGCTGCGTGTACCCGACTGCTCTGCACGAGTCAGGGAGGGTGACACACCCGCACTGCCCCTTGGGAGCGGTGGTGACAGCAGACAGGCCAGCTCTACTTCCCTGTAGGCTTTCCATGGCAGCCCTCCAGCTCTGGGCAGAGTTATAGGGACCAAATTCCAACCTTTCTTCTCCAGGGCAATTTCAGAGGAATTCCCTGAAGTTAAGCTAAATTTAAAACCATTTCTAGGAGGAGGAGTGAGAAGCAAACCTCATCATCTCAAAACTCGCTCAGACAGAGGCTCTGCTCCGCATACCAAGATGAATAATAAATAGCAGTCATCCATCCATGTGGATGGATTGGCTCTGCCCACAGCAGAGGGCGTGAAAAAAAAAAGTGTGAGGTGAGCATTTCCAGCTCTCCCTCTGGAAACCTCTTGCTCACATGATATTGATTGAGAGAAGGTACAAAGAAAAGACATTAGTTAAATAAAATGTTTTAACATCAGGCAGGACATCAATGTCTGAGTTGTTCATCATCCCAAAGAGTCTCTGAGGAAAAGGAGAGGGAGAATTTGAGCCCGAGGCTGACTCCAGTCCAGGGCAGAGATCAGCACCAGCACACCCTAATGTCCTCAATCCCTCCTGGCCACCCCAAGGAAATGCCCAGGCTCCCTCCTCCTCCCCTCCCTGTGTCGGGAGTCCACTTCAGGCATGGTTGAGCTCCATGTAGGTTTTTCTGCTGAGGAGGTGAGAGCCAGCTCGGAGGAGCTCCTGACCCAATGCCTGTCATGTTCCCAGGGCATCCGTGCCACATCCTGGGACACAGAGGAAAAGCTCTGGCAGCTCACTTGGCATCATGCTGCTCAGCTTTTAGGCATTCCCATGAGACACGAGGGAGAGGAAAGACAGGAGCAGTGCATCTGCAGGCAGGTGTCTCAGCTGGCGCTGGAGAGCCTCTCCCCTCCCTGTCTGATATCAATCCCATAAATGATCCCGGGGGCATTTGACTGCAGCAGTCACTTACGTAAGGGCAGCTTGCACATTAGATGCACCACGGTGGAGCCCCAGACCTGCCCGCCTGCCTGCCCTCTTGAAGGGAGAGTGCTGTCAGACAGGGGCCATGGATGCCATGGGTGGGACATGGGGGGCAGAGGGGTCTGTGCTTTCCCCATGCCTGATGCTCCAAGTCTGCTATCTGGGCAGTGGGGTCAAAAGGCCATACGAGCAAACCCATCCTTGCAGCCATAGTGAATGAACTGACTGCAGCTCGGACTGCACACAGATACTAACACACAGCACGGCTCTGGAAACCTTGGAAAATGGTTGAAAACATGTTTCTTTCCTGGAAGAACTGGAGGGATGCTCTAGTGTTCTGGCACCTCCCGCCTGCCTCGCTGCCCTGGGCTGTGGAGGGAGGAGGCAGCTCTGGCAGTGGGAAACTGGGGTGGCCAAAATCAACAGTGAGCTGCAGCCCTGGCTGTGGAGCTCCTGGGACCGGGGAAGTCTCTGCCTTGGACAATAGATTATTTTTAACTAGCTCCAATCTTCAAACACTGTAGCTTAAAAAAGGGGGGAAAGAAAAGAATAGCTGATTTGTGCAAGCTCCCCTGCTCCCATTAAGTCTGTGGAAGTGGTGCTCTGCATTTCAATGGGGGCAGGACTGAGCTTCTCATGAGATAAATTGCACCCTGTCCCTTTGCATGCTCTGTGCAGCTACTCCTGGCTTGCTCAGCTTCTCTCTTTCCTGGCCCCCCTACGAACACCCCTCCCTCTCTGAAATGCTCCCCAGCAGATTTTTTTGTTGTTGTTGTCATTTAGCGATTCATTTTCCATAGGCTGCCTTCATTCCCGTGGCCTTTTGCAGCTAGGAGACAAGATGTTGCCTTGGAAACAAAGCCCCTTAGATGTTTGGAGTCTCTGGGATTGCTCTGTCTGCTCCCGAGTACTTTTAGGTTATTTTTATTAACCACACAAAGATGCAGCAGGCTCGTAGCCAAGGCAGAAAGTAGCCCTGGGAGGTGGAGGGAAGGCAAGAGTCTTACTGACATCATTCACTCCGCTGGGGATATTTTTTTGCAATGCACCATGGGCTGAATGCCTGCGAGAGAAATGGCATCTCCAGAGAGTGTCTGCACAGGCAGGGCTGTTCCTGGGGCTGGAATGGCTGCAGACAGGCAGAGCCGCAGCAGTGCCGGGGAGAGAGGCTTGCCAGGAGAGAAAAAGCCAAAGTAACCAAGAAGGGAAGATAGAGAGGAGCTAGGAATCACAGATATTTGCATTTCTTGGGGTTTCTCACTTTCCAACTAACTGGCTGTGCCGTGGAGGGACCCACTGTGCGCTCTGCTGCTGAGATGTACATGGTGACTATAGGCCTGGGCTGCTTATTTTAGAAAAAATCAGATTTCTAGACCCATTAGGCAGCTGTGAAAATCTCTGCTCCAGCGTTTTATTGGCAGTTCTGCTCTGTGCCACTGGGCAAGTCCAGGGCAGCACAAACAGACCCCCAGTCTGAGCTTTGCTCCCAGCTGGATGGCTGGAGAGTGCTGGTTACTTCTGCCCCAAATCTGTCTGCAGGAGAAGTCTGACCCCTTCTGCAAAGGGGCTCTGGGAGGCAGTCAGGCTGTACTGTTCTCACATCCCATTATCCACTGGCATCACTGCATGACACTGCCAAATCCCACTCCCTCCATAGAGGACATTTTGGAGTAGGCTTTTACTCCTTTTTCTGCATAGATGCAAAAAAAGAAACAAAACAAAAGCAGATTAAAAGAAGCTCCCTAATCCCTGGATCGTACTTGAAATATTTCCAGCCCAGCCAAAGTATTCCAGAAAAAAGTGAATGCATATAATTTTCCAAGAAATAATCAGTGCAGTATTAAGCTCGTGCCTTGCTACTCATGTCAGCACAGTCCTCTGCTCTGTCCAGCCACCAGGGAGGGCTTCCCACTGCAGCAGCTGCAGACCCAGGGAGGGTGGCACAAAGAGAGAGGGAGCACAGAGGGGAAGGAAGAAATGCACTGAAACAGGATGAACCTGAGAGATGCAGGGTAAGGACTGGCAGTGCCACACCCCCAGAGATGAACACCAGCAGGTCACAGTCACAGACAGCCTCGACCGTGGTGCTGAGATGGTGCAGCCATTTCTGTTCTTGGCTACAGGCAGGCACTGGGGCCATCCCCACTGTTCTGTGGGGCTTGAGATGACCTGTAATAGCAGCAAAGTGTTTTAGGGGGGGATCCACCGTCTATCCTCCATATGTATCACGCAAGGCTTACACGCAAGGGAGCAAATCTGTTGTTTTGTGGCATTCTCCACCATAGCTGAGCCTCACAGATGCCCAGACTAGCAAGATGCTCCCAGATTTTCTTATCCCTTCTGGTGCATCCTCACCAGAGTGAGGAAGTCTGCCTCACCCTCACAAATGTCATAAATGCTGGGTGCTTTTTTCCCATTGTTACTGATTTTCCTTGTCATTACTACATGATGCCATGGTTACAGAGATGTAGGACTAATCCAGTGACAGCAGTTTATGGGCTTTTTTGGTTTTGATATTCTTTGATGCTATATTTGTGCCAGAAGAATAAATAATAAATACACACAGCAGCATCAAAGATTTCTTCTGGCCCCCCAGCCTATTTCTGCCTACCCTTGTTAAGCTGTTAGAAAGGTAGTTCTCTGCCAGCCACTTATTTTATGAATTGTCCTCTCATCTAATGATGCACCTGAGGTCCCATTTATCAATTTTCTCTGAAAAGAGCAGTTAATAAAAATAAAGTTCCTCTTAATATCCCTGAGAACATCTTCCCCTGGAACAGCAATGCTCACACTCAACCCAACAGGTTCCTTCCCCTCCCTCTTACTTCCTTTTCCCCCTTCTTCCACTCCCACCCTCCCCCTATCAAAGGGTTGGGGAACTTTCTTGATGCTTTTGTAAGGAAAATATAGGACACTTTTTCTCTGCAGCAACCTGAAACAATGCATGAGCAAATCTGTTGGTGTGTGATGTGCCTCAGCTCCGTTAAGGAGGAACTTGCTGGAGGTTAGTCTCTGTAATCCCTGCTGATCAAAGGAAGAACTCCTCCCAGCTTGTTACAAGCACCCAAGTCTTGATTTTGCTGGAAATACAGCAGCAGGGAGATTTAACTAAAAATTTGTCTTTCATCTGCTCTGGACTCTGGGGCTCCTTTTAAGCAGCCACAGATTCCTCGACCAGTCACTGCTCAACCTCAGCCCCATCAGATACAGCTTCCACTCACAGCAGAACCTCAGCCAAATGCTCCTCTACCCCCATCTCTTGGAAATTCTGGTCCTCCCTGCAGAGAAGGGTTCACAGTCACCTGGAAATTAAGAGGGAGAGAAGCTAAACAAAGACTGTAGTAGTAAGAAGTCATAGGCAAAATTTTGCCAACCAGTCACTCAGTGAGTTACATCTTGTTTTAGTCTATCCCCTTCACAATGTTAATATCGTAGAATCCTAGAATGGTTTAGATTGGAAGGGACCTTGACGATCATCTTATTCCAACCTCTCTGCCGTGGGCAGGGACACCTCCCACTAGATCATGTTGCCTAAAGCCCCGCCCAACCTGGCCTTGAACACTTTCAGGGACGGGGCATCCACAGGTTCTCTGGGCAATCTGTGCCAGTGCCTCATCCCCCTCACAGCGAAGAATTTCTTCCTAATATCCAATCTAAACCTGTCAGTGTGAAGTCCTTCCCCCTTGTCTGGGGTCACCCTGCATCTCCATCGCTGGTTGTGTTGTAGCCAGAGATCAAAACCCAGGAAGTTACATCACCAGCAAAGGCAAAAGCAGGAAGCACATGCTTTACTCATAATCTCTCTTGGGTATTTGCTTTGGGAACTGCTGCCAGCGGCAATCCTAAAACGACTGCAGGTTTGCACACTTCCATCTGCACACTTCCATTGTCTCTTTCCATGGAGGTTGCCCAGAAAATACCTATGTGCATTAGGGCAAGCTGGGCAAAGCAAAGCACTGCTATCTTTCCTGAGATCCCTCTTCCCAGAGTACTTAAGCTTTAAACAAACAAGGAAAAGTTGCTGAAGTTTGCGGAAGAAACTCCATTCCTGCCTACTGCAATGCCCCATTAATTCATTGTTTAGCCAGATGCTGGGACAGCTCTTAAACCCCAGTGCCAGCATAGCCCCAGGTGTCCTGGTGGGCAGATGTTTGACTTTACACACCTCATTTTGTTTCTCTAAAGTGCAGGTCAAACCTAAGGAAAACCCCTTCATTGTAAGGAAAACTCAGCAGTGATCATCTTGTAGGACATTTGGTGAAAGAGCACAGGACCAAAAACCAGAAAATTTGAGGTGGCGACAGTCAAAATAAAGACAGAAAATAAGCTGTGAATGAAGGACTCCTGATGAGAAAGTTCTTGTTGTACTTATTAATAGACCTGGACAGAAACGTTTGATGAAAGTGCTAAAAAACAGTCTGAAATAAACAAAAAACATTTGTAAAATCTGGTCAAAATCTAAAAATCCGGTCAAAATCTACATGTAGTCATGGACAAGAGGAAATTATGTGAGAATTTTTCAAGAGGATTTTGCATTCCTGAAAGGACAAAGTAATTTGTTTTCATTTTTCCAACTTTTCATTCAAAACCGAAATTTTTGTTTGAAAATTGACATACTTCTAAAAAATAATACTGAGCACCTATATAACTCAAAATATTTTGATAGGACTTAAGGCTAAGTGCTTTGGCTGGATGTGAAATTAAATTTTTCAGAGTATTTTGGGTTCATAGGAGAATCCATGTTTCACCCAAGATGATGTTTTACACCACCTAATTTTTCAGTTCTGCTGCCAAGTGGAAGAATCAGTATTCCTTGGCTGCTGTGATGCCTAATGTCACATCAGCAATGCAAGAAATAATTTTGAGACCCCCCACATCAGGCACAAAGCCTGAGTATGCACAGCAAACCCACTGAGTGCTCTAGCTGTTTCAGTGGAGAGCAGTAAGAAATCCCTACCCAGATATCCCAATTATGGGTTACAGAGAAGAAAAGAGGCAACAGGGAGATGAAATTTAACAGGGTTGGGGCGAAGGGAGGGATTTTTTCTCTCCCTGTTGTCCTTTAAGTATATATCTTCAACACAGATCACCAAGTAAAAAAGGACCATAAAATGAAACAGGGCTCTTTCTGGCTGAAACACCATCTCTTTCTTCAGGGGCAGATGAATGTAACCCACAGACTTAGTCCTTCATCACAGAGGCACTGATAAATCTGCGAGATTAATTGTAGAGTGGAGATTAGCACCCACCGTTCAGCATCAAGCTCTGAGCATTAAACTAATTACTAGGTTCCAGCACTGCACGACTTCCCAGCAGGAAGGCGCTGCCCTATAAATCATCATACACAAGTGGCATTTAGCCAGAGATGTTAAAAAAATCTTTCTCCTGGGAATGTACCCACTAGAGGAGCTGGTTTCCCTTTCTGTTCCAAGGAGAAAGCCTGTTTTCCGCCTTTGTGGTGGGAAAGCTTGGAATGAAACTGGGTCCCCTCTGCCCTGCCACCCATAACACAGTCCCCTGGAGGGATGTTGGTGTGGAAAATCTTAAAGGCATTTGAAGAGTGGAAGATGTGCAGGCTAAAGCTGTCAGGAATTCCCAAAGCCAGAGTGGGTTCCCAGAGAATTACCGTCACTCCCACTCTGTTCATCCTCAGCCATCCGCGTTGCAATGAATGGAAAATAGTCATTTATTTTACAAATGCCAGGGGCCAATGCAGCTTCCCCACCTGCGTTCTCACTGTGGCATCTCAGGCATTTCCCTGCCGTTTACTGCAGCACAAATACTCCAGTGCTGTTACATTTTATGGACTTTTACCCAGCAGAGGATATTAGGGAGAGGAGAAGGGCAGTAAGCTGCAAGGATTTTGCTCTCTCATCTTTACGTGTTTCCAGCCTGCTCCTCAGCACTGCGGCAGAGCACTTCCCTGCGGAGCATGAAGCCATGCGGCTAATGTCCCCCATCTGTGACTCTCTCTCTCATCCCCTCCCTGGTGGGCAGTGCTGTCTGTGCCTGCATGGCCTGAAAGTCCTCGGCGAGGGATGATGTTTGGGCTTTCAGGTCCTGTACCCAGCCCCTTTGCTCTGTGCTTGTAGGGCAGAGGACCCATCGAAGTGTCCTGCTCTCAGAGCGATGCTGATGGAGTGTGCAGTGGTTCTTGGTCTCACGGGGATGCCCTCTTCTTGAAATAGAAGGGACTGGGATGGACAGAGTGCTGTTTTCCCTCCTTCCTTTGCAGCTAGTGGGTCAGGACCTATTTTGAGATCATTTAACACATGCTTTCTGGCTTTCCCATCCTTGCTTGGAAAAATCAGGTCAGCTACCCACCGTGTTTGTCTCGCCGAGCTCTGGAGCTTCTCTGAGCTCCTCAAGAACCCTGCATTTCCTGGAAAAAAGCAAATTCAAGAAATTACTTGCCCTTCTTGCAGGTCGAGTTCTGTGTTGTTGGGTGGTGGGTTTTCCCCCAGTAGTGAATGAACCACTCTTTTCTACAGGATGTGGAGCTATAGGAATTCTTACTATGGTGGTGGCCAGCTGGCAGCCCAAGAGCTTAGTCTAGTCCATGCATTATCCAGTGCCTGGATTGCCAGATAGTCATCAGTCCAAGCAAACCAGGAATATTATTTTATATGTGTTGCTGGAGGGGAAAAGAGGACTATACCCACACAAGGGCTGGCAAATTTTATTTGATCAACTGCAGTATCACACAGAATGGGAATGAAGGTAGTACTGAACACAGAGCAGTTGGCCTGCTGTAAGAAACATAATAATCTATAATATCAGTCCTGCTCAATGTCTTCCCAAATAGGAAGCAGCAGACAGAAAAAAACAGCTGTAACAAGGTTTCAAGCTAGAGATCCTAGACCACTTCCCAGACAACACAGAACTGTTTGGCCAAGAGAGTCAGAGGTGATGGTGCCATCTTGGCTCCAGAAGGATATGAAAACCAGGGCTTTCCTAATTGCCAGCCGGACAGCACAAGCTCGGGAGATCTGGACATCACCATGGCTGTCGGGTTATGTTTTCTGTACAGAAGAGTCTGTCTGCTCCCAGACAGACGGCAGCCCTTCGACGTTGTATCCAAGTCAGCCAACCTTTTTGTGAGATGTTTTACACAAGGGTAGATGGCCACTGTGACTCTGTGGAAAGCTAGCCATCTCTGACTGAACTTTTTAGGCTTAGCTTTGTTGTGTGATGGAAACTGCTAGAGAGCACTGTGCTGAGCTTTTGCATAAACCCCTTTCCCAGACTACTGGGATCTGTGTCCAGAGTTTTGCATTTCTACCTCCAGCTAATGAGAGTGAAGAGGGGATGTGGTTTGGGTGCCCACCTCAAGGTAATCTCCAAAGGGATAGATATCAATAAGCCACTGGATAGATTTTTACCTGCTCAGTGCCTTCCAGGATCTCTCAGCAAGCCAAATGCCAAGCCGAGGTGGGAGGCCTCAATTAAATGTTCTGAGAGTAGATGGAAGGGTGCAGGAGGAAGGTTGTCTCTCCCACAATGCACAGCAGCTGCTTAATGCCAGACAGATTTCCACAGATTGAGAGGTCAGCTCTGAAACACAGATGTGTAAGAAAGAGAGGGAGAGTGAGGGGGAGAGTCATACATGTAGCTATTTATTCAGTGTCTACAAAAACTCCTATGGACTTGGAGCTGGGCCCTAGATGTCTCTGGAAGAGGCATATTCACCAGCCATGCTTTGTTTCCAGGATTTATTCAGGCTGAAATGCTGTGAAAATCACTGGCTTTTGCTGCAATGCCACCATACTTTGGCTGGGAAGTGGGGTCCGTATTTCTGAGACACTCTGTAAGGAGAAGGGGGAGGTTTTCAGTTTATGAGACACGTTCTGCCGCACAGTTACAGGACATCATTTCTCACTGGAGTAGCAGAGGCACATACTGCTGTGCCCTGAGGTCAGGATCTGGGTCCCTCACGAAGGTTCCCTTCCAAGGATGTCCTTTTTGGGTGCTGGATGGTCTCAAGACATCAGTTTGATTACCCCCAGGTTCATGACTCATGATGGCCACTACTATTTTCATGAGATTGCTTGCTGATTACTAGTACTGTGCTGATTTGCCTTGTACCACCAGCCAAATTGCAGTGCTTATCTTCTCCCCCACTGCATGGATTTTCTGAAATGTTCCGAGAAGCAGCTCCTGGTACAACCAGCCACCAGAGGAAATTGCCCCAGGGTTAACCTTTGAGATAGGCTACGTGACAAGTATCATTAATCAGAGTAAATAACAGCAAAAATATGATATTTACTGGAATTTAGCTCACCAAAAGGAAAGGACAGTACAGTGTGCCACACCAGCTCATCTCTCCAGTGGCTGTAACATAGCACAGCTCTGTAGGGTTTAGCAGATTTGTACCACACAGCTTCACATAAGGTTTTGCCTCTCCCTTAAATTTCCCCTTCCAGAAAACGATTCATTTTGGAAAAAAGGGGAAAAAAAAAGAAGGTCTCCTAGTCAGTGTCCAGGCAACTTCAAAGGATCAGAGCCAGGATTTACCCTGGGATAGTCAGAGATGGGAAGCTGGGTCCTACTCCAGTACGACTCTACAGCAGCCTGGCAGCAGCAGCTTTGCTTCATAGTGCAGCTCTGCCAGTATCTTCATGGGTATCAGTCATGGGTGGTGGTGAGGAACAAGTAATTAGGGACGGTCTGTATTGGTGAGATTGAAAGTAACTTGCTTGCAGCGACAAAGGCAACTGCCGGTAGTGTCAGACTGCTGGGAGGGGCCCCTCTCCCTTCCAGCCAGGTAACACATTAATTGGGCTGTGTGGCTGTTGCAAGTGAAGTCACAAGTTTGCATGCTGAGCACAGGCTGTGAGCTTGGTGACAGTGACATATGGGAGACAATTAAATAACTGCGGTTATGTCCAGGTTAGGGAGAGAACAGATCCCCTTTTGAACTGGATTCATACCAAAAGCCTGGTGCACAGGCCCGCAACCCAGGGTTAGGAATGACACATGCTGACTTCTGCTGTGTTTACAAACTTCTTGTTCACATCTGCCTGTGGATTTCAGACCCTGCCCTGGCCTTACCAAGCCCCCTCCATTTCCCAACCAGAGCAGAGATTTGTTCTTCAGCAAAGAGCTATTTGGTCTTTTGGCTTGATGTCTAAAGCCTGGATGTATAATTTCACTTTACCACGGTCTCTAAGCTCAGCTGTCTCCCCAGGCCATACCCAGCCAGCTTTAATTCTCCTGCTGTAGGTGGATGGAATCAGCATTCAGGAATGACAGAAAGAGACAAATCCCACTGTCCATAATGAACAGCCCAAAGGCAATCAGCTGAGGTGTTAGGGTTTCATGTGCTATGGAAAATGCAAGCTATTGGGGAGTGGCAGCAGGATGTGTGGGAATGCAGCAGTGATAGGCTGGGATGCTCCTGCTGGATAAGAACCAGCATGAAGGAGACCAGCCTGACCTCTTATCCTCCTCCCAAGACATCTTGTTCCGAAGAGACAGGAGACAGAGCAGCTGGGAAAGGCAGAGGCAGCAGTGGTGGAAGGAGCCCTGCACCATTTTGTAGCTCCTTCCAGCAATCCCAGGGGCCAAGCACTGCCTATTTTTAGCTCCCAAGGTAGCTGAAATACCACCGTGATGTTCATTAACGACAACCCTGTTGGATGGGAACTGCTAGGCAGGGGGGTGGGGGGGCTGGTTGGCCTGTTTTGTTTTGCTTTATTTAATTGCTGGCTGCAGTACAGAGGCAGAGCGTGGCGGGAGGCTCGGCTCCTCTCACCTCGGGAAAAGCAGGAGCAGCAGACCCGGGGGAGGCAGGCAGGCAAAAGTCAATCAGGCAGTATTTAAAAATCTACCTGCTGGGCCCAGGGGGAGTTGGAGATTTTAATGTCATTCCCAGCTTGAGACACAGCCTGGAGAGTGAGAAAAGAAAGGGATATCTTCTCTTCTTGGATCCTTAATTGCTCGTTAAATCATCTAACAAATGCCTGAACTCTTGGACAGCCCCATGCTCCTTGACAGAGGGACTTCAACCTTCGCAGGGGTAGGAGGTATTTTTAAAAGTACTCATTTCACCTGCTTTTTCTGGGTCTGTAAAACCAAGAGTTCAGTGGTTCACTCTGCAAAATAAAACTAAGTCTGGAATATTTTTATTACCATTCAGCAGGAGCAATAAACTTTCCTTTGAGTTCTTCCCCCTGTTTCAGCCTGCTGATTCACAGTCTGCCCTCCAGGCAGGTGTCCATGCTGTGGGAGGGCAGCCTCTCCTGTCCCCAAAAGGGACCTCCAGTGACTGCAGAGGAGCATGTACCAAAATATTCCCCTGCCCTATGTGCTCGGCCCCACTTCTGGCCCAAGCAGACTTAGAGATAACCACAGCCAGGGATGTCTGTGCCTGGGCACTCCCATTCTGCCCTGTCATTGCTGTTCATCTCTGTCTTCTGCTCAAACCCTCCCGTTTTGGGTCTTACTCACAGGGAACTGCTATAAGTCTCAGTAGTTGAAAAGGTGACGCAGCTGTTTCCCAGCACAGAAAATATGACAACTGTGCCATTCCCTCTGATGTTTTGCAGAAAGCAGCCTGCAGTTAAATCCATAAAACTCAGAAGAAGCCCAGACCCTGCCCATGACAGCTGGAGAGCTTGAAATGTGCTTTGCCATCACAGACAGATGGACAGATCTGTGATTTATACCTATAACCCCCCCAGCATAGAAAGACATCCACCTGACTGGAAGCATGGATGCTTTTCCTGCATCACCCATGCACAAATAATGGGGCCAAGGCAGACCGCAGCCATTAGCAGGTTTTATGTCATTTAGAGTCTGTGAAAAGAGCAGAACTGCAGCTCCAGCAGGGCAGGCAAACCATACAGATGATTTATGAATATTCACTCAGCTCACAAAGCACTCCGGGGCAGAAAACAAGCTTTTGAAATTAACTGAACTCTTCAAGGTTCTTCGTTTGTCTTGGCTTTGAGGTGTGAGTCACCAGTACTTTTTCTCCAAAATGAGCAGAGTCTGTACAGAGGGCTGGGAGGATTCCTGGGCACTAAAATATGAAGTTAAGTGTTCTGTGAGAAAGATTTTATGTTTATAAAGCCTTCAAAGCATAGAGTCCACCCCATTAAGTTTTATGGGATACAGTACTGATACATACAGTGCTGAGACTCTTTCAGCCCATAAAAGCTGGATGTTCAGGAGACTTGAGGCTCTTTCATTGAACACTGAAATCTCCAGCAGCTTCAGTCCCCAGTGCTTTTGGTTTGGTGCCCTGCAATTTTTCCACAATTTCAGTGTTCAACAAAGAGGCTACAGAGTTTTGATCCTGACCATGCAGACCCTGTCATACACTTGTCATTCCCATCCATACAATAAGGTTATTGTGGTGCTCCTCAATGATGGCACTTCTAATTGTACCCAGCAAAGCATGGGCAGAGCCTGCACTCCTCTTTCGAGCTTTGTGTTTCTGCTCTGCACTTGATGGTTTAGATCAAACACCCTGGAAGGCAAAGACTTCCACCTGCATTTGGCCAAGAACGGGTTTGGTCTAGCAGACAAGAGACAAGGTAGTAAAATAAGGAGGTTTTCTTCACAAGTTTGCTGCACGTACACAAGGAACAAGAGCTCCTCTTTTCCAATTAATTACAGCAATCCTAATTGAGTTTGTTTCAGCTCGTAGAAATATGAGACATTTTCAAAGCAATGAAAGAAAAACTCAGCAGATTAGCCAACATCCCAAGGGTTTCAGGAATCTGTGGGTGCTGTGGGACATCCGCTTCTTGCAAAGCAAGCAGAGGGGGTCATGAATTTGAGTGTCCTGCTTCACAAATGAGTGAAGCATCAGCCCCTGTGGACTATTACTGTAGGGCTGAACTCAGCTATTCCAAAGCTGTCTAGACATTCCCATCCTAAATCTGAGACATCTTCCGGACCCAAGTTATGTCAGAACACTATCCTCCAGGAAAAGTTGCTGTCCCAGTGAATCTCATTTCTCACCAAAAAAGATTCCATCTGAAAATGGCCAGCTGGCCCTGCCCTCACTGCCATGCTCCATAACTATGGGAGATTCCTCTCCCTCTGAGTCACAGAGCACCACAGCCAGGCAAGGTGGTCTGCATTAACATGAATTAGCCCTCGTAGCAGGGGCTTATAGCAAAGAACAAGAATTCAGGAAAAGCAATAAACCAGCATCTGGAAAAAATTGGTTTTGGAGTCTTTCTGCTGTTTTTTCTGATAGAAAGTCCCCGCTTCAGCAAGGTTCCACACTCAGTTACAGCAGGCATTGTTGCTAACAATTTTAAATATCCTTGCACATGTATGAATTTTTTTTCTGTTCCTGTGAAACTCCACACATGTGCAGTGCAGACTGCTTTGTCTGCTGAATAGAAACACTTGTTGATGTGAGACAGATTGCACAAATGACATTTTCCTTGTGATTTCTTTCCTCCATCCTCCTTTTGCCCTTTCAGCTGGATCACACAGTGTGGATGCTAAAGCCCCATCCTGAGAAACACAGCCTCTTTACTCCTGATGGTTTGGTGAACTGTTTCTGAAATCCCTGGCTTCAGATTCTGCCTTGAGCATCTATGTGACCTCTTGTTTCTTTCCTCTGCAGGCTGATGCCAAGATGGTCTGCGATGTCGTAAGTCGGATGGAGGACACAGAGCCCTTCTCTCCAGAGCTGCTGTCAGCTATGATGAGGCTCTGGGCAGACTCTGGGATCCAAGAATGCTTCAACCGGTCCCGGGAATATCAACTTAACGACTCAGCCCAATAGTGAGTATCCCTGTTCATAGTCTTTTGAGTTAAGAAGCTGCATTTGGTTCTGTTAAAGTTTTAGCTGAAGTGAATGACCTCATAGTAGTGGAACTGAACGTGTCTCTGCTTACAGTCTGGGATGTGTGTCATGTCACAGGCCACTGCAAGGCACAAAGGATCAGGCAGGACATTCATGTCCTCTCTTGACCAGCCTGGGGTCAGGTCTGTGACCCCAAGGCCAGGTTCCCAAACTGCTCCCAAATGGCTCAAGGTAGGTTTTTGCAAACATGGATCTAGCGAATATAGGCAGATCAGCCTGTGGGCTTCTTTGTCTATCTGATTGAGAACAGAAGGGTGTGATAACCTGCTTTGTACAGCAGTACAGCTCTTGGGTTTGCTTTCCTGGTAGTTGTATGGTGTACTGATAGGTCAGCTGGGTTACAACCAGGGGTAAGGGACATCTTTACTTTTCCAGGGGCATTGAGTTACTCTTGTAATACAATCGGTGGCTTCTCTGCCATTAAGGACCACATCCAGATGTTATTCAATGGTGATTGTCTGAATCCATGGCTTTGGTTCATACTGTCATGAGGACAGGACATCTACCCATACATGGCTGCTGTGGCTCTGAAGAAACATTGAGTGTCTCCCCAGTTTCAGTTCGGACCCATTTGTAATGATAATTGATCCAGTTTATTTGCTTCCACCTAGGCCAGGACACAAAAGGTCTTCATCCCATAATTTCAATTACAGCATCTGTTGCAGTCAGGCAAATGTCCCCTGGCCCTGGACTGTGTCTTGGGCAAGAGTCAGCCAAAGGTGGTTAAGTACAAGCATACGGAAGAAGCAGGCACAGAGCGATCATTTCCCCAGTTGTACCCTTGGACCTTTTGGTAGTCAGGGAAATAGAGGCTTCCCAATGGTGTCAGGGCAATGCTATGTCCATGCTTTTGGCTTTCACAATATCCCGTAGCAACAAGTTCACCAGCTGTTTCGCGCACTTCTGCAGTTGTTATTGCGAGTTTGGATTGTTTGGCATCTCTGCTTAGGGTGTTCCTGGATATCTCTCAAAACACAAACCCAGGCACTGGCATGGCTGGTGGTTGTGTTCTGTGTGGTGGGCCTGGTGCTCCCAGCTGCACCAGCTGCTCCCATCCAAGCTGGCAGGGCAGCTGGGGAGCACAGCTCTTGAGGCGCTGCAGCAGAAGGCAAGTGATGACACATCACTTGGCACTGATGGAAAACTGAATGGGAAACCTGCAGATGTGTGGTTGGTGACACAGCATCCTACCCAACCATGATCACACCTCAGAGATGATCCTGGCATTCTGCTGCCTTTTAATCAGTACTAGGTGGATGATGCTTTAATCTATATTTCATTGCCTGTAATAGCAAAATCAGCTTTCTCTTGCCAGCAGCTTTTTCTTTTTTCTTTTTTTTTTCTTTTTTTCCCCCACAAAATAGGAGTATGATGGCATAAACATACCTTTAGAGACGTAAATTATCTAAAATGCCAGTCCTAATTGCATTAAAACCTTGTGGAAAATTCTTCAATTGTTTTAGAGCCAATTACCTTGAGGAAAGTATTTTGATTTTCCTTCCATGCAAGATAGCAGTTGAAAATAATAAGCAGAGCCCTCCCAATATGACCAGCTGCTGGGCAATTCATCAGCAAGAGCTCTGAAACCACAAGCAGTTTCTAGACATCACCTGAAGAGGCTCTGTGCTGTAGTATTCACAGCAATTTCAGTCTGGGGTTGCAGCCCAGCCAAATGAATTCTGGTGTCTCTGACAAAATCTCTTGCATCCAGATGAGCATGGATGACCCTCCTTGCCAGGGGAATGCTGTGCTGCCTCTCTCCATAGCTGCACTATGAGTCGTGCTGTGGCTGGACACCTTTTTTCTCTGGGCTGGGTTGGATGGGGAAGCTGAAGATAACAAAGTCCTTCTCATTTACAGCCCTGCTGGTAGTTCCAGCCTCTGGTAGTTCCACCACTGGAAGCAGAGATGCTGGCACATGGCAGGGCACCATAACACATCCTGCTGCACCTCTAGGCCCTGGTGCCATCACAGGAGATGGTGGTGCAAGTGAGAGCTCAGTTGGCACTTATTCACGCCCAGTGAAAAAAGGCATATATTTTATTTAATCCTTCAGTGCTCTGGGGTTGTTTACTTTTGCATGAGTGAAAGATTTGAGACAGTTTTATTTTTTTTTTCCCCACCCTGGGAAAAGGCTTATCTTTATTGACACTGATATTCAATTTGAAACACTAACAACTACAAAATGTGTTTTCATTAGGGCTGAGAAAAATAAATTACAGAAAAGAACTGAATTCTAAGTTCCCCAAAGTATGAAAAACAGTGACAGGCAGTGCGCTGGACTAGCTTTTCATTTTAGGCTTCTCTTGGTGTTAAGCCGTAGGGACTGGCATTTTGCTGGCAGGAGGGAAGTTTCCTGCGAGAGTTGGAGGTTGTGCTCCGTGGCTGCTCAGCACACGTCACAAAGCCTGAAGGCACCAAGTGACCAGGTCGTGTTGCGGCCAGCACAGGTGAAACCTTCAGGAGTGCTCCTGGCACTTCCCTTCGCCCCAGAAACCACCCACCAAAGGCCCTGAATGCTTTTCAGAACCTCCCCCCACTTCTTGGCTGTTTCTAAGGAACCACCACCTGGGCTTATCTGAGTCAGTGCTGCTGTTGTCCTTAATTGCTCTTCCAGTGCTTTACCTTGAGTTTTTTTGAATGGCTGGAACAACAGGCCTTCTGTTGCAGCCCCTGGGAGACCAAGTCACAGGTTAATCAACAGCCTGCAAGGGTTGGGAGCATGGGTCTTACTAGTCTGTCATCAATTTCACTGAAAATAAGTTTAATCTTTTGTGTCAGACTAAACAAGAAGTGAGTAGTAGCTCCCTCCTATCAAAGATGGGCCAGAGCACATTGCTTTCTAGCCTCTGATACATACAAATGGTATGGACTTCCTGCAAAGCTTTGTTTCTTTTAGGCTCTAAAGTCAGCCTGTCCTTAGCAAGGATTTTGTAGCTACTGCAAAGGAGCAGTAGAAAAGAGCACTTTTGCAAAGAGAAAACATGACCGAGGAAGAGGAAAGGTTCTGTAATGGACCCCCCATGTCTTGGACTGCAAAAAGCAAAACCACAAGGAAGGCAAGACAAGGGAAGAGAGTAAGATGTAGCAATCGGTTTCATCTTTTTTTGTTACTGCATTTTTTCGTAGTTCCCTAAGGCAAATTTACGGGTGGGTTGCGTTCCACATTCCTAATATCTTGATTATGTTTTTATTCCTACTTCGTCTCCTCTCCCTTTCTTGTCTGTGTGCCTAGGAGCTAAATCTACCTCTGATCATCAAAGAGTCTGGGCATTGCTGATGTCTTTTTCTTCTCCAGCCAGTTTCTGTCTGTGGAAGCACATCTGTGACCCACATTTTGCTTTCAAAATCAGCAAAATAGAGGTTTCCAGCTGGTTTCCTTAATCTCCTACTTTTGTTCAGATTTTGAAATTGTCTTGTGTTTCCTAGCCTTGAGTTCCTAACTAGGCTGGTCAGTGGAGTGCAGCACATAGGGCAAGTCTGATCTTAACCACCCAGGGATGGGGACCTGCTTTGAACAGCCTCCAAATTTCAGGGGGGAAATGGAGCAGACAGAGCATCCACACGAGCACTGATTTTCCGTGTGCATCTCCAAACAGGAACAGGCCCTGCAAGATGTGTAGGCAGAGACAGTTTGCAAGTACACAGACACAAAAAAGCCAGAATCTATCTCAAGTTCTTCTCCTCCTGCTTCCAAGTACTTTGAAAGATCATTTGATAATGCCAGGGCTGTGAAACTACCGTGAAAATGTAAAATATTTTAGGCCTGCATTCAACCCATCCATCTTCACACATATCAGAGGTGTCAGGGCTAGGAAGCTTGTTGCCTTTGGCTCCCTCCATCAGGAGCCAAGGGAGGGAGAAATGCCTCTGAAGAGGGATGCAGACCTCACTGCTCAGCAGAGAAAGAGAGGTGCAATTGTGTTTGTTGCTCTACCACAGCTAACCGCAGCACTGACATCTCAAGTCTGTGCCAAATACCAAGCCCAAACTGGACAACATTTTGGTTATTCCATCTTCAAGAACTGGTCTAGCAGTGCCTTACAGAGAAACGGCACCATACTCAGAATAAAATACTGCAGTGCCTTTCTTCTCACCCCATCTTGTGTGGGACTGTTTTCTGATCTATTTTCCTTGCAAAAGAATTGTCTTTGCATGATGCTATCACCTTCCCTACTGATACTTACTGCATCCCACGTGCCAACACACACTTTGCATCAAAAAAGCAGTTAAGAAAGTAGAGCCAGATGTTGTTGTGATGTGGTGAATGGCTTCCAGATTGAGCCCTGACAAGGCAGCATTGGAACAGACTGCCCAAAGAGGCTGTAAAATCTCCATCCTTGGAAGTGCTCAACACTGAGCCACCTGAGCTAACTTTCAAACTGAATTTAACTTTGAAGTTGGTCCTTCTTTGAACAGGGGGATGGGCCAGATGAACTCCAAAGGTCCAACCAACACTGGCACTCTTGAGTTTGTTTTTTTCCCCTGCACTCTTTCTCTGATAACACCGGTTTTAAAAGAGAGAAAGGGTCTTCAAGGTTTGCTGCAGTTTCCTGTGTCTAGTCATGCAGGACCATGCAGCTCTATGATAATATCCACGTCCCACAAGTCCCATGGTCTAAACATTTACCTTGCTGGCTTCACCAGCAAGGCAAACATTTAGACCATGGGACTTGTGGGACTTGGGCATTATGCACGACTGTCAGGACATGATCCATTTTAATGAGCTGCAATTGTTTCTGGCACGCTCAGACTGAAGAAAGAAAAATTATAGGTCAAGGTTTTGCATTAATATTCCCATCAGGTGTGTAGATTCCATTTTCTCATCACAGCTTTTGCATTAGAATATGGTTTTCTGCACACCCATCTTACTCGTGCCTGTCACTTGCGCTCCCTTGCATTTAATTGGAGGCAGTAGCAGCATAAATGGAACCATCCAATTAATTGGGATGACTTGCATTGCGCTGTTTATTGAACAATCCACCTTTGTGTCTTGGAGCCCAATAAAGCAGAAAGGAAAAATACATCACAAGTGTAGAGGTAGGTACATTTGTCTGAATTTATGGTTTAATTTACCCCAGTAAGTAAATATGCCCACCAGCTATGAATAATCAAGTTCCCCCTACGACAAGCAAAACAAAACAGTCCATAAAGGCCAGAGCTGGTTGACTGGAATGACCAACCTTGCTCCATTCCCACAAATGAGATGCAAATCTATTTCCAGGGAGGAGCAGCTCTGCAAAATCTGTTGGTGCTGGCTCTGGAGTGGGGCTGTTTCTTGTCAGTGCAAGGTGAGGGAGACACAGGCAATCTGAGCTTCAGCCTGTTACAGTCTAGCTGGGCTTGGGCTTGGTAGAGGTCTTAGGTTTCGTTATTATCCTCATAAATTAAGGAATTGCTGTTGTTATATGGCTTCACCTAGGGCTGAGTGTGAGATGGAGGAAGAGCACAATAGGAAAGACATTGTTTTTTAAATCAGCTGGATGTTTTCCAGCATCTCCCCATCAGTCTTCATCCACCTGGAACACCCGATTCACCAAAATTGGGTACAAACTCTCCAGGGGCTGCCTCTGTTGGCCCAAAGCAGAGTGATGCTCACCTTCCTATCCCACCAAGCGCTGACAGGAGAGCTTCTTTGGCAGAAAACTCAGAGGCAGAGGTCTGCAGGACTCTGCATAACGCAGCCTCATCATAAGACGTTGGAACTGTTACAGTGCCCATTCCAGTTGGGCCCTCCCAGACCCCAGGGCAGAGGGAGAGCTCCACCAGACCCACTCTCTTTTGGGGTACAGCTCTGAAGAGACCCAGGAGATACAGACTGCCCTGCAAGGAGGAGCAGAGAAGCTACATAGGTAGTTCATTCCTTGAGGACAAAGGCATAGCAGTACCTGCCACCTGCCTGCCATTTTTCATTCTGTGTTGCATCATAACTGTGTTGTGTTTGGCCTGAGATTAGTAAAATCTTGACATCTTGACTAAATAAATTGGTATTTAGTGAGACACAATTAAATGGGCTTATCATATCAGGGCTGTCCCCATTTTGGCAAAGCTCACACCCAAAAGGGTAGGAGCTGAGGTAGTTCACACTGCCTGGAGGAGGAGACACTGCAAGAACTTGGAAACAATCTCTTCTCCTTTCACATTTTGCTTAGTGATGAGGAGCAGCCAGCACTATCTATAAACACAGCACAGGGCATCCCCCCAAGGAAACCTGCTGAACCGTAGTCCTGCACCCTGCATAATCTGTTCTCATCTCCGACTGACAGACCCAACAGGAATTTCTTCCTGCCTTGTGAAGGGCTGTGGGTGACAGATTCGGCGCAGAAAGATTTGACTTTTTTTGGCTCAGTATTTGTATATTTTTAGGCTGAAATGTCCTTATGAAACCAGCTGGAGCTGGCAGTCTGCCACCAAGGGTTGGGGTTGGTTTTTTTGCTCCGTTCAGTTTGTTTTTTCACTGCTGCCCCTATTGCTGGCTGCAGCCCTCCTCTCCCACCAGCTCTGCCCTTCCACAGGCAGCACTCACACCCTGCAGTGAGCCCCTCACTGTGTCTCCTCCACCTTTCACCCCAACCTCCTCCTCACACCGGGGCATGACAGTGCTGGGATGCAGCTTCACAGCCAGGGAGTCCAGACTCTCCTGGGAACCTGCAGCCCCTGCTCCTCCTCCCTGCAGAGCCAAGGAATCCAAGCTTCCTTCTCCCTTTCTGCACCCTGAGGTTTGACATACTGTGCACCCCCAGCTCCACCATCGCAGCCTGCACTGCTGCACAAACAGCATCACTCACACAGGCTGAGGGCAGGAGATGGGGTATCTCCTGCGAGGTGCACCAGAGAGGTTCTCGGGGCATCCTATTGCTCCTAGAAGCTCCTTAAGGAACTGGATAGCTCTAGCAAGGCATATGTCTCCCCATGTGTCTGATTCCTGCTTTATGCCAGCTAGTCAGCACCCAGCTCTGTGCACCAGGGACTCTGAGCCCTGTCCCTCAGCAGCACGTGTGACCGCGTGGGGACCATCCCGCTTCTCTCAGCCTCCTGATTCTGCAGCGTGTCTGCAGGAAAATCTGTCAGGAGACCACCATGCTGAGGCTCTTCACACGGCTGGCATCAGGTCTGGCACCATCTGTGATGCTGGGAGGTGAGCGTGGCGGTGGCGTGTGGTTTCCCGATGTATTTGCTATCCGTTTGAAATCCTTAAATGGCAAAGAATGGCAGGAACGCAGGAATTTCTTTGTAGCCAGGCTCCAGGGTGGAGCAAACTGTCTTCCACACAGGTCTGCAGGCACCAGTGGTGGCGGTGTGAGGGGGAGATGCTGCACAGCCGCCTGTGCCCCCCCTCCCCAAGTCCTATCCCAGAAATCATCCCAATTTGGAAGGAAAAGTTGAAAAAGGACTTTGCTGCAGTCCAGGGAGCACATAGCAGCACATTGGGAGCCCTGGGGCAGAGCTGCCTGCCCTAGCCATGGGGTGAACAGCCCAGGAGGAGCCACTCCAGCCCAGGTCAAGCCCTGCCAAGCAGGACAGATCAGCTCTGTGTGCTCAGGATGCAGTTATCTTCCTTTCCCCCTCTTTCACAGTTTCCAGTTCCTCCGTGGATCATCCCATTACCCATCCTGCCCCTGCTCAGGGCATGCACTGTGCCAGAGTGGTGCAATTCATCAGGCCTCACGGTGCAGGAGAGCTCCAAAAGCTTTTGAGTGACTGCTAGAAGTGTGCAGCTGCTGCCACTCATTCCCCCCACCCCCTCTTGGGGACCAGACAGTGCAGACACATGCACCCTTCCCACTAGAAGAATGCAGCATTCCCATGCTCACGTTAGGAGTTTTATCCAAAATCCAACTTTAAGGTTAGGAGTTAAATCCAAAACCAATCACAAGCTTAGCTAAATCTCCCTGTTTTTCAGAATATATTAAGACAACCATTGGAAAATTGCTTTTATCTGCTGCTTCCTAAGCCCTCTGGCTTGTACTTTAAAGCTTTTTGTCTGTGAACAGGAGAGCTGGAAAGCCCTTTTTTATTTCCTTAAGCAAATAGCCCATCTAATATCCAGCCTTGAGGGGCCTGAGAGTGCAAAAATGAAGGGAAAAAAAAAAAGGATGTAGCAAATATTGTGACACGACGTAAAAACACAAGATCACAGGACACAGCAATGATGGGTTTGAAGCCCCAGATCTGTGGCCATGAAGTGTCTGTTAGGAAGGCAGAGCTCCCGAGGCCCCCTGGGAGCCCGTGGTGCCAGCAGGCTGAAGCTCCTTGTCTCGGGTCCCCGGTGGGCACAGTAACACGCTGCTGTTTATGAGTTGCTGACGTCCACGGTGGTGAGAGCAGCGGAGGCAGCAGCAGAGAGAGGCAGGAGCTGGTGGGGTTGTGCAGGCAGAGCATGGCAGCGGGGTCTGGGGGAGCCCCACGGGAGCAGAGTCCCAGCACCTGTCCAAGACGTTTCTGTGGGCTGGGATTTGCTCTGTGGAGCTCAGGGCACTGATTCTTTCACAGACTAATTGATACAATAGCTCTAATTAGCCCTGGAGCAAACAGCACTTTGTGTCTTGCTTATCCAGGCCCTGTGCTGAGCCAACATTCAACCCCCAGGCATCGAGCTGCATTTTCAATGGGAAGAGGAGAAATATTGGGTCCTTTCTCCAGGACTCAGCAGCATGGGCACATGTTTGGACATGGCCAGTGCCATATGTGTGGTGTGTAAGGGGAGTGTCTTGAGAGAAACCTGGCACCAGGGGCATTTAGGCGCAAGCGGTGCAGGCGGCGAGGGGGCTGTGCATTTCCTTGGGATTGCAGTACAGCCCTGTGGAGAGCAGCACTCCAGGGCTGGGTCAGTGCCAGGGGTGGCCTTCCTGCCTCCTCTCTTTCTTGGAAACCTGACAAGGGGTTTGTTTGTACCTGTTTTTCCCCAGAGCACACGCAGATGAGACTACCATTGATTTGGGCAGCAGAACCGAAGGCAGACAAACGCGATGCTGGCACAGCACTGCTCATGTGCCACTCTGCCATACGAGCTGGGCATGAGCCCCATCAGCACAGGGGGCCTAATACACTGCAGACAGATTTTTGACCTTTTCCTGTAATTTTTTTCCTAAAAAAACACACTAGTTGGGACTAGCTAGTGCTACGTTCGTATCAGTCCCTTCATCCGCACCTTTTACACTATTACAGTAAAAATAACAGACTGTCTATGAACTTGTTTCATCTTCCCCATATATGTTCCTTGCCTTCACACCACTGGCGTATCTCACAGATCCAAACCCAAAACTCCTGTATTGTCAGTTCACCCAGAAGACCCTGTAACCCCCCCACCTACCTGTCCCTCTGCCCAGCTCAGGCTCTCAGGGTATTTCTGCAGGGGCTATCAGGGACAGGCACACACTCACCCTGCTTTGTGGGCAGAGGCTCTGGGCAGGGTTGCTTAGTTTGCTTATGACAGCAGAAGGAGGCTGGAGGACAGCAGAGTGAACACCCATCCTTGTGCCAAAATCCTCATGCTTACAACCTTCCGCACCTCCAATACGTTTAATGCATTTGAATGCTTGAGTGCCTGAAGAAGGGACCTCCTCAAAGGTCCCTGGGCACCCTGAGACTCTCCTGAGGCTGAATTTATTGGGAAAAAAAAGAGGAGAAGTGGTTCTGAGCTTGGATTTTAGGCAGCACCTACTCCATGCTGCTGGGAGGAGAAGGAAGAGATACAGGGGAGAGGGAAGCCAGGCACAAACCGCACCATGGAGCCACGCCAAGGAAGTGTCAGCTCTGGTTTTGGTGGTTAGTCCAAGTCTTTTGCTGGGGATTTACAATGCACTTTTTGTTGTTGTAACCGCTTCCTTGCTGGGCTACATTGTCACCCCAGTGCTGAGCAGCAGGTTTGCTGGGAACACCAGCATTGTAAAGAAATATAGTGCTCTAAAATTGCAGGCCTGGTCCGTGAAACACCATGTGAGCAGTCCCTGTAGCTCTAAGGCTTTTACAGCACTTTTAATGGTATAAATCAAAATTTCTTAATCCCTCAGTATCGCTGTTGGTATGTAAGGCTTGGCAATAGCATAAGAACCATTTCCAAATCCTCCTTCAGGAAAACACCAGCCAGTACATCCTACTGAGCATCATTAATGTCAGTTTAAACATTTGCAGTTAAACAGATCCACAGTGTTGCAGTCCCCAACATGAGAAATACTGCACCAGTGTGCTGAGCAGTGAGGCCAAATCTGCCGTGGGCAGAAACAGGAGAAAGAAAGAGAGAAGAGGTGGCTGATGCTAGTTAACAGATGCTGAGAGCTGGGAATTGATAATGGAGTCCAGGCAAAAGCCTTTGTTCAAATCAAACTAATGTTAAAGCAGCAACTTCACATGAAGAAATCCTCAGAGGACCTTCTTGTTGAACAAAAATGCATAAACAAAGAAATGACACGAATGCAGAAGTTACAAACAAATTCAGAAAAAAAAGCTGCACATTTCTGCCCAGGAGCTCAACTACCTATACCCTGCCCAGGGGACCACACTTGGGGATGGAAGAGCCTCTTCCCCACACATGATAAAGAGCTGCATCTCCTGATCCACAGTCTCGATCCAGTCCCACCTGCACACAGGGCTGGCAGTGCAAGGTGTAGGATGAGCACCCTCTGTGAAGTCAGTGTGAAGTCTTTGCTGTGAAGCAAAGAGCATCGCAGCTTGTCTGGGCATCCCGTAGTGACAGTGAGGAGCAAGCAGTTTTGCTCCATGGAAGGGGAGACCTCCTATATGAACATATACCTCACATCAACAGGGAAGGCCTGAAGAAAAATTGGACAAAGTTCAGTTTCTTTCTTTACACATGCTACGTTGCCTCCCCTGCCACGTGTTCCCATAACAACAGTGCCACATTACGCACCTCCGTGGTTTGGGCTGCGGTCCCCCAGCTGCTCCCTTTGTACCATGGTGTGACATGTCACACTGGCTCCCTGCCTGTGCATGCCAGGTCTGGGCACATGAGATATGCCTGCTCTGTGGCCCTTTTCTCTGCAATGCTTCTTCTTCTTTTTCCTTACTTATCCCTTAAATCTCATCAATCCAGTCCTCAGCCCTAGGAACAAGTGGGTCATGCAGTGAGCACATGAAGAAGACCCCACAAGAAAAATATTTATGGGGATGCAGAGGAAAGGGACAAGCAACAGTGCAGATATGACCCAGATCCATCCTGCTGCCTTACCCTGTATGGACCCAAGGAAGCATTCCTGGGATTCAGGAGGTTATTTCTATTTTCACTTTGCAGTGGGAGCCAAAAAACCTCTGTATTTTGAGAAGCTTCAAACATTGATTGGATACGGCTGATCCTTCCATCAGCTGGTACAGTGCCAC
This sequence comes from Gymnorhina tibicen, assembly GCA_013399875.1. Lineage (NCBI taxonomy): Eukaryota > Metazoa > Chordata > Aves > Passeriformes > Artamidae > Gymnorhina > Gymnorhina tibicen. The sequence continues at coordinate 241,191 of VXAZ01000783.1, read as the reverse complement.
CAGATGAATAAATCTTGCATGCATCTGTAATTACTGCTTAGCTTGTGTTTAAGTGCTGTGTCATTGATCTGCAGAACTCATCAAAATCCATAAGGGAATGCATGAAATTACATTGGATGGAGCAGAAAGGTACATGACAAAATCCATTTTCAGCCTTGTTTGTTCACCAAAAAAAAAGAAGAAAGCATTTATTTATCTCCATTCAAATTCTTGGGTTAACTTGTGATTTAATCATCAATTGTAACACCATTTTATCAGCTGCTCTTTATGTAGGGAATATATTTCTTTCTTGTAGTAGGCCTTAATACAATACATTCAGTTTCTACCAGCCTTGCAGTACCTGCCCCTAAGTGGGCAAAATCTCTCATAAAAGCATGGGAGAATATTGCTTGAGGGTTATAAAACTCAATATGGAAAGGTCTTGTGGTCAAAGCTTCTGACTGCATTTTAGGGAACCCATAGTGACTTCCAAGTACCACCACAGACTTCCCATTGTGTCCTCAGGCAAATCATCTTTCCCCTTAATACTTCTATTACTCCTAAAGCAAGTGTGATTAATAGTATTTCCCTGCTCTGGTGGGAGGCTGGGAGGACACATCAGTCCTGCTCAGCAAGAGCTGAGGTGCTCCAGTAGCAGGGAGCAGGGGGCAATGCTTTGCTAACCAGCCATCTGCTCGAGGTGCTCTCCTCCCCTCCTGCAGCCAAGGGGAAGCACACCAAAGGCATTTATTGGCAATAAAGCCCACGACGTCTGGAATAACTCCTGATGTTTTTCAGACCTAATGTTTCTCTGGCCCATCTCCATCCTCCCACTGGAACTGAAGTGCTCCTGGGTCAATTCAAACTTCTCCCACAAGCAGGGAGGTACTCCTGGTCCGCCCACCTGGCTTATTGCAGCACCTTGGCCCATGGCATGCTCCCAAGAGATATGGTCACTGACAGGTCCATGGGCAGGCAGCAGAGGCCGCTTCTGGCAGGGACACGTCCTCAGGGCACAAAGGAAAGTCTGCACAAGCTCAAGTGCAGACAACTGTCCCCAGCCCTCAAGGAGGGACATGCCTCTGAGGTAGTGTCCTCAGCTCATCTCCCACAAAACCACACCAGCTTTGTGGCTGGGCTGTCCCCTGTACAGAGTATCCCAAATCAGTTTTGTCATGCAAATGTCCTTGATGCATCTTGAGCTGAGCACAGGGATTAGCCCACTCCTGCAGAGACCTGGGAGCAACCCAAACCACTGTCTGGAGGACTGCAGGAGCCTAACCCCAGGGGTGGGTGTGTGGTGACAGGAGACTATGGTAATAGACCTCTGAGGTTGCTTGTGCCAATAGAAGAGGGAGAAAGGAAAAATGGGGGGCCAGCAGGTGACAGCCTTTCCTGGTGAGAACAATCGAGCTGTTTTGATATATGATAAACAAATCCTCTCCTGACAATTATTCAGTTGAACATTGTCTAAAGGGATGAGAAACTCCATTAATTTTCCCTTATGTGTCTCTGCTTCTGGATCCAGCCTGGACTGAAACCAAAATGCTGCAATACCACAAGCAAAGCTGTTCTCACAGGAGCCTCAGCCTGACAGCTGCTGAGAAGGACCAGAAAGTCCATTTGCGTAGCACAGATTTTGCACGCCCAAGAGATCCACCTATGTCTGGGATAACTAAGATATTTTTAGCGTGCAGCCAAGGGTAAAATTTCCAGGTTTTGCTTTTGCTACCTATGAGTCACATCTGTCCATGGCAGAGCACTGGCTAATTTTGGAACCCATGGTTTTTGGCAGGGATGCTTAAATGACATTTGAAAGCAGAAATCCCCATAGCTTGCTAATAGATCAGGAAAATGGACAGATGAGAAGATCCAGAGATATGAGTCCCACTCCATCACCAGCAACGCATCTTCCTCAGCAGGGTGAGTGGATAAATGAGGCCCCTGATTGTAGTCAGCTCCCAACAGACCTACCCCACTCCTCGTAATTGCGCCATCATCCAGCCATGGGCATCCTCCAGCTACTTGATACAAGAACACAGATCTCATTAAGTGATGCTTTCCTTCGCAGCATTAGATTAAAATCCCTCACCAGTGCTATCCCTGCTGCCAACAGACACTGAGCAGTACGAAACACTGCAGTTATAGCTAATTTTTTTCTTCTCCAGCTTCTTCTCCAGCTTAGAAATGGAGATATTAATGCTACTTCCCCAACAAGTGTGTAAATAGATGTCCCAGGCCTTTGTGCACACCCTGATGAGTATCTCTGGCCAGCGGCTGATCAAAAGGTTAAAGTCTGTGGGACTGGTTTCATCTGTGGTCCCAGCTGTCTGCTTTCCAGGGCTGGAGTAATTCTGAGTAATTAGCTCATTTGGCCTTGGGGCCAAATTGAATTGTCTGCTGTGCAATGCAAGGAGCACTGGGGCTAGCGATCCTTCGTGCCTATGCTGGTGTGCTCACTGGGGGCTGTGCATGCAGCAAACTGGGTTAGTTGATGTCTCTCCCCTGTTTGAGTTCAGCAGATGCTTGTGAATGCACCAGGGGCCCTGCTGCAGCACGGGGTCTGCCTTTTCTGAGCAAAACTCCTTCCCAGAACAAGCCCTTCATTATCCCAAACTCCCCGGGGTTTATTTTTAGCCCCTCCTTTTCTTTCCTTTCTTCTTTTTACAGTATAGAAAGCCATCAGCTCCACTGTCAGCAGGCTTATAACAGCAGTCCTGGAGCAAAGGAAAAAAGCTTCAAACCCACTGGCTGTTGCGTAAAGGTGTAGGCACAGATCCTGCTCACTTCCAGGGTTCCAAGTCCCACCACTCCTCATCCCTTTTCCAGCTCAGCTACTGTCCTTCAGAGCTGGGTGTCAGAAGGAAGCAGAGACTTACGTGAAGCAGGAGCAAGGCTGAAGCTTTGAGCTTTCCTCTGCTTCAGCCGAAGTTTGATCAGTGCCTGCGTCTGCCCTGCTGTGCAAAGGGCACCTGTGTGCAGGGCCACCAGGAGAGAAGACCTTGCACAGCCTGAGCCATGCGTCATCCCGGGCTTACGCAGAGCCACTGGACAGACACAGCCAGCCCCTGTAAAAATCTTTTGCTTATAAAACAAAGGCAAGGTTGCCTTGTGGTCAGCAGCTCTGCGCTAAACAACAATTTAAATCACAGGCTTTATATAAAACAGCAGCATTGCCCAGATGAGGACACTGCTAAAAGGGATCGCAGCATTGTTGGTGGACTGTGGTCACCAAATCTGCCCCATGTAGCAGCCCCGGGAGTCTGGCATTACACTGCCTGGTTCTCCAAGTAGCATCGGATTCAGTGACCATGAAACAGATGGTCACTTGTAGAACAAGGCAGCTATGGCTCTCTCCTTTCTCCATCTCAGGTAGGATTTGGGAGATGAGGAAAACCCCTTCCTATGTGACGAAAGGCTCCAAAGTGCTTCTGTGCAGTAATGTCTTGGTAGCAGAGTAAAGATGCTCCACAGCGGATGTTGCGGAGGTCTCAGAGACGTCTACAGAGAAACAAGTGTGGGATAGAGAGGAGAGAGGACAGCTGTTCCCATTCAAAACTTAACAAAGTTAAACTCTGACACGGCAGTTTAAAAACCAGAAAGAGCCAGTTTGTTCACAGACAGGGTAGCTGAGCTTGGAAATTCCTTGCTGCAGATGTGGTTGTTAGAAGTTTAAATTGCTGCAAAAATTGCCTAGACAAATTTCTGGAAGAAAAATCATTGAGGGGTAATAAATATAAAGATATCACTCTTCTCTTTGAAACTCTGTTATCAGTATGAAGTACTGGAGGCTGGGAAATCTGAATACTGCATACTTGCCCTGTATTCGTACTTTTCTCTTAACATCTGCTCTTGGACACTAGCTAAGCTAGGTGAGTGAGTCATCAATCTGACCCAGACACATTGTTTTTCTCTTTTGTAAGGGCTCCTATATGTCAAAAAAAATCTTTATCATCCCTTCTTACATGCCATCCAATTTTCAAGCTTCAATGCAGAAAGATGAGCCCACATCTCCTTTCCCAGGGCCCCTCCAAAATCCTTTCTGGGTGAGTTGCTCATGCTTGCTTTTCCTCCAAAACCCACCTCAGCCCCAGCCAGAGCTCTCTGGTCACAAACCATAACAGAGTGGCCTTTAATTCCAGCAGTAAGGAGCAGAGACATGGCCAGAGCTGACCAAACTGCCACCTGTGAGCAAAGCCAGCCAGCACTTACACCTGGAGACCCCTCGTGTCCTCAAGTACCTTTGTTCCATGGCTGCTATTTAGTGACTCTGCTCATCCACACGTGATGCTAAAAATTTTTCTGGATCCAGTCATGCCTTGGAAAACTGCAAGTCTAACTAGGACAGTTAAACTCCAACCGGCTTTTATTCACTCCTCCTGCCTATCATTAGTATTAATATCAACTTGTCAAGTTGATCTTGATGTACAAGCCCTGTACAGCCTTGCTTCAGTGCAGGGCCAAAAAAATAAAAAATGCATCTCAACTCAGCATCTTTTTTGTTAAGATCTGACACCTTCCTTTAATAGCAGGGACCATCCTCCTCACTCCCCAGGGAAGAGTGATGAAAACCCATGGGATCCAGCAAGGTTCTTTCAGGAAAGTAACCCCAGTAATCTCTGAGCCTGGTGACCATCACTCCAGCTGTTAGCAGCCTGCAAGAAGCAGGCACCAGAAGTGACATGTCAATGGTTGGATTTAGTTAGGGGAAGGAAGGTGGGGAGTTTTCATGCTGGTATCTCATCTGGTTGGACCTGAGATGGGATGTATCATTAGGAGCAGCAGCAAGACAGCAGAGCTTGCCATGTAATTCATGTGATTGCCATGGAGGCAGGACTGGCTGACGAAGGAACACAGCCAGAAACACTAAAACACATTATCCAAAGTCCAGGAGCAAATTCCCAAGACCTTCCTTCTCTAGGCTGGACTGAGAAGACAGCAGATAATGTTCTTGCCCTCTTAGCTGAGTTACTTACTGCCTAAGGTCTTTTCCCTGCCTGCCATAACCTACCTGGAAATACCTCAGGAACAGCGTTTACCACCTTCTTGCTTTTGTTAGGGGAAGAGGAGGGCTCTGCACGGTCTCTGCCCTTAGACAGGATTGATTCCTGAAGGGACACAGTGCTACTGCTTGGCAACATTTCAAGCCTTTCATAACTGATGGTTATTTAAGACACCTGTGACATCACCTCTATGTGTGCTGGATGGGTGCTGGATTCTGAGAGTGGGCTGCGCTTGATTTTCCCCTTTCCCTCAAATATAACAACAGATATGAGTGGACATAGTGTCTGCAGAAAAAACACTGTGGTGCCATGACCTCTGGGTACTTGCCCAGCACCAGCTGCCCTGGGCAGCCAAACCAACCTGTATCACACCTTCAGGCAGCAGTGCCTACATGGTTTTCCTCTCTGGTAGGAGATACTACAGGAGTTTACTCTGCTATTGTAGAGCCACTACTGACACTGCCTAAACCCAGTGCTTATCCTCTGAACACTTACTCTACGGTCACTAAATAGTAAATGGTTTTAATGCTAAATATACATTGAATTGTATGTTCATCATTGAAAGAAAGGAAGAAGATAAGGTAGAAGATCAGATCAGATACATGTAGCCTTCTGCCCATGTGCAAGGAAGGAGTGTTCAGGTAGAGCCATCTTTACACAAGCATTTAGATTTAGATTTAGATTTAGATTTAGATTTAGATTTAGATTTAGATTTAGATTTAGATTTAGATTTAGATTTAGATTTAGATGAGATGGAGCCTGCTTGTGACAACCTTGATTAAAAACTCAGCGTTTGCTGGGACACAATGTTGGAGCTGCCCCTTGAGTGCCTCAGTACACAGAGTCCAAAATAACCCAGCAGTGACTCAGCTGCATGTGTTGACAAATGGGGATCTGCTTCCTCATCAAATACAACGCAAGCCAACAAATCAAGGCTGGGGTATCCCACGCACACATGGCCTTTCCTTCACGGACGAGACATGGCCAGAACTCAAGACAGCTGGAGTGGAGGAGCCACTGGAAAGATCCTGCTGTCTCCAGGCTTGCTGTCTTGAAGCTCCAACTCCCACTCCCTGCAGACCTGTCCCAGACCAAGACCCAGCTGTGGCTGCTGCTGCACCACAGCTCGTTGAGCTCACTGAGGACATGAGCATGGCATCAGCACAGTGTGAGCACCTCGAGTGTGCACAGGGAGAGCTGGATGATGCAAAAAGACTTCAAAGGTGTCGCCCTCAAGGCAAGAAAAAACCCAACAGACGTTTAACCATCTTATTGCCATTAAGCTCAACAGACGTGAATGTCCGTCTGTGTAAGCTTTGCCACAGGTATCCGGCCTTGACCACAGCCTGCAACCTCAGCTGCACTTCATCCAAGAAAGCAGCCAGTGGAGCTTTTGGCATAGGCAGCACAGTCCTGGGAGAAGGTTCCTGTGGTAGCCAAGAACCTGGGGAGGGGTCCCTGTGCACGCACTGCACATAGGCTGCTGCCGCCGAGCTGTTCCCGTGGGACACCTGGGCAAAAGTTCCTTTTCTCCCTGCAGTGTCTCTGGCATCAACAGTGCTGCTACCAGATGCTTTTGGAAACAGCAAATGAAGGGTCAATACAACTGTGTGTAGCTATTCACTATCAGCTAGCCTATACAGAGCTCCTGCCTTTCTAAGCCTCTGTTCAATGATCTCCTCTCCCTGTATTTGTGAATTGCCCTTTCCTCTGCATTTTGCTTTTAGCAGCATAACATAGTTGGGTTTCACCTCCCTAAGCATGGTAAACTGAGTGACTCAGAAACCTGCAATCTGCTTCAAAACAAAGCATTTAAAATAAAATATATAAGCAGTAATGAAGCTACTCAGCTCAGGAGCAGAAATGCTAGAGGGTTACTGATGTACTCACAAACCTTCTAACCTTCCTTCAGCTTTTTTTAACCCCTGAAAACCCGGGGCAAGGCAGGCTGCAAGTAAGAGCTGATGCGTCATTTCAGATGTGCTTCCACTCCAGCGTGCAAACCCTGGAGCTGGGAAATGGAAGAGCTCCGATGCCAGCGCCAGTGACGTGGAAGGGGGAGCCGAGCTCTCATTCCGCGGCCTCCAAAGTGCTCTTATTTTGCTGGTTAAACAGATGCCAGCTTCTGAGGGGATTATGTGTCATAGAGCCTGTTGGCTGTGACAACTAATTATCTCCCACAACAATTTGGCCTTGAGATTTTCAGCTCAAAGGGCATACCAGGAGTGCTGCATCCAGAACCATGTGTAGCAATTTGTCCTCACTTGGGTTTCCCTGTTCCCAAAGAGGTGGCATCCCCCGAAGTACACGATCTTCCCCCAGCTCAGGTTCACACCAGCAGGTCCTTCCAAGCAGCATGGACAGGGAGCACCAGCACTCTGGTGAAACCTCAGAGATGCCTCCAGCAGGAACCCAGGAGAAAAAGCAGCAGCTAAAATCAGCTCAGCATCCAAATAGCAACCTTGCTGATCCTCCCATTCCCACAGCTGGGTGTTAGAGTGGCAGCCATGCCATGGCACACTCCTCCAGCTGAGCTTCACAGGCTGCACACACTGACAGGGTCCAGCTCAGCTGCAGCCAAGTGCAGGGGAAGAAATATCTGCTACAGCTGGAGTCTCTCTCTAGGGGAGAGCAGCCAAAGATTTAAACAGTTTTGGAATGCAGCCTCAAAACCAGCACTGAAAATGCTTTTTAACTTCATATAAATTGATGCCTGACCCCCATCGAGACTCCCAGGAACAGATGAGAAACAGACCCAGGCATCTGAAAGAATTTAAGTCATTGAGAAACACACAGAGTGCTGGAAAAGACTAGAAATGAGGAAAGAGGTGAAGAGAGGAGTTAACAGAAAAGGCAAAGGGTGTATTGGCAAGCAGGTATTGGATCTGGAGTGCCCAGAAGCCAGGCTGGAGGCACTGGTGGGGGAGTGACATCAAGGCTCTGGACTTGCAGAGCTCAGCTCACCTGCAGCCAGAAAAGGTTGAGTACTGGGGGTACTCAACTATACTGAGTATTCTTCTGCCACAGCACCAGTTGAGCACTGGGAAGCAGGTGCTAGAGGCCCCCCAGCCGAGGTTCCTATGGAGATATCCCAGCTGGGATCAGAAACTAGATGCTTTCAGGTAGGAGAGGGTAGATGGGATGGATCCTGCTTGGCTCTCCCCTCTCTCTGTCACTATCATCCTGCCCTCTCGAGAGGCTGGCAGGCTGCACCAGCTTCCCCAAAAGCTGGCAGGCTGCACCAGCTTCCCCAAATCTCTGATCCCCCAGAGAACTTGGGTGCAACCAGGCACATGAGGCTGCATCACAAGGGAAGGGAGGCTTTCCAAGTCTCAGAGCCAGGTTGAATGCAGGATCAAATCAAATCTGTAGCTGCCATGCTGTCAGACAGCCAAGGGGAATGCTGTGTGGAAGAGCCATGGACTGGGCCTGCTGTAGTGTGAGTCAGAACGCCCTGAAATCCCAGTACACAGCCCAGGGTTTAAGTGATGCTGCCATTCACCAGCAAATCATGGCAGGTCGAAGGCAGCAATTACAGTAATGAGCTTCTCCATCACTGCACTGCTGAGGACCTGAGTCCTTCGGCTGGTTTGCAGTAAATTTCTTCATTTGCTGCACTCCCAGCATAAAAGGAGGATCTCAAGAGCAAGAATAATTAATGGAGAACGCTAAATTGAAGAGAGTTGGGTCATCAGAAAATGCAGAAAATTAAGATGGAGGAAGTGATAAAAGGACTTCAGGGTACTGCTAAGAGCTGCAAGAGGAAAAGAAAATCCCCCCCCCCTTACATCTCTACTTTTTAACATCGCCTTGAAGTACTCTGTTCCTGAGGACAGAAGAGAGCCTGGGTCTCTGAATATCAGCACTGCAGAGCTGCCTCGGTCTGCAGGGCCCTGTGAAGAGATGCAGCTGTCTCTTAAATAACAGGAGTTGACACCAGTTGTGAATAGATGAGTGATCGTGGCTTCAGCCGTCACAGCTAAGGATCTGATTTCAAATGAAGTCCCATTCATCCATCCAGTGCCCATCATAGCGTTATTAAAGGAGCATCTGTCACAAAACCACAATGCCTTTAAATGCTTGAAAAAGGTCACAACAAAAATAAGCCTGCTTAGCTTATATACTTTTCTCTGGGTGACGTGATTCTTGGAATTGTTTAGCAAAAATGAATTATAAATATGGTGGGTAAGGAAAATACGTGATACGAGCAGGGTGAGGTTTGTATTTGACCTCAGTGTAGAGTTTGGCTGTCTGTTTGTTGTTCCAGGCTTGTGGGGTAGGCATGAGAGACAGTGGCAGGGAGTTTTGTTGGGTAGCAGAGTGCACAGCCCCAGCTCACCAGGTGTCCTGCTCCAGAGCCCTGGCTCAGAGCACTCCCTCCAGGACACAAATGGAAAGCCACTCCTGGTTTTGGATGCAGCAGGGATATCTCCAGCAGCAGGTCAGGGCCAAGTTCAGGCCAAAGAGGATGTGCTGTGGCAAGGCATGTGAGCTGAGGGGGGCTGGTTTGGTTACTCATCAGGACTAAATCCACACTCTGTGTTTAAAAAAATTGCATTTAGCTAAACTGAAAGTCAAGCATAGACATCATGGCTGTCTGGAGTGAATGGTTCCAGCTCATACCATCTCACACTCACCAGCAAACTCTTACCTGAGACAACAAAGTCTTTTCCTTCTCTGCAGCTGTGCAGCTCCTCTTACTACTCTTTATTCTCTGCCTGTTGTATTGGGCAAAGCTGCCATCCTCTGCCACCTAAATAGGTACCCTCCTGTCCTGCCACCAGCGGGTCACCTCCTGCCCCACTGCCTCTCTGGGTGACATCCAGGCATGGGGATCAGAGGAAAAGATCACTGTTCATGCACAGACATGCTCTATTATATCTACAGTATACTGAAAGCATCTCAGTGCATTAGATTGATGCTCCTGAGGCTAGAGGTGGGCATTTATGCCCTGTAATGCACATCAAAACCCTTTTAAGAGAAACTGCAGTGTCTGCGTGCGGCCTTAATGGTAGTGAGAAAGACTTTGCTGTGTGATGCAGCTCTGTGTTTATAATTCATATTAAATTGTAATCCCAATTCCTCTTTTCTTTATAAATTGTTTTTAAAAATTGTCTTGAATGTGGATGGAAAACTGGTCATATGTGCAAAGCTGTTGGTCATATGTGCAAATTGTGGTCATATGTGCAAAGCTGTTGGGTTCCTCTACACAAACATTTCATGCCAGAAGACAGGACTTCTACCGCAAGCTTCAGCCTAGCATGGCATTGCCTGTGTTCATAGATTTTAAGCCTAAAGTAGAATAAAGTTACATGTTTTAAACTGTCCAAGTGCTTTAGAAGACTAAATCTCCTATCTGTTCCCCCAAAACCCCAGTTTGTACTCCAAGATTATCACCGTTTACGTGGGGTCCTGGATTCTAAGAGCTGCATCTCCTGCAGCCCCAGACCCAAGCTGGATGTCAAACTGAAGCAGTGACTCACTTGTGCAGATTCATCTCCCTTCATTTGAGCTGACTGAAAGCAAGGCATGGCATGTCCTCCCTTCCCAGCACAGAGAGAGGCTTGTCCAAAGGGGACTCGACTGTATGTTCTGGGAGCAAGACCTGTATGCGCCAACCTCTTATCTGAATAAACCCTTGCAGAAAAAGGTGTGTGTACAGGATCCAGCACAATGGACCGATTTGGGTCCTTGTTCCTCAGGGAATAAAAATAGCAAGTTAATATTAAAACTGTGTATTTTCACAGATTGCAGTCGGGACTCACAACACACCATGCTTAATTTCCTGCTTTCAGTTCCCTATCAGATTTTATGCTTAGCTTACTGAGGTTTGTTTTTCCTCAGAATAGGATTTTTTTTTCCTTTAGCTACAACACATTCAGCCATGAAAAATGAGATTGGAAAAGATTAATAGGAAGCTGAAGGATTCATCTGAGATTGACAAAGATTAATGTGTGTCTTATTCTTAGCTGTTTTCTTTTTCTTTTCCCTTCTTCTCATAGCTACCTAGACAGCTTAGATCGAATTGGAGCTGCAGACTACCAGCCCACGGAGCAGGATATCCTCCGAACCAGGGTCAAAACAACTGGCATCGTAGAAACCCATTTCACATTCAAAAACCTCCACTTCAGGTTAGTCTAAACTGTACAGTAAATTTTCAGAACAACTATTTATCACAGGGTTTCCCCATAGTTCCTAAAGGAGAAGTTGTTAAATTGCTGGTTAATGCATGGATAGGTCCCACTGCAGAACACACAGCATTCTGGAGGGTCAACAATATGAAATGTTTGGCAATCCTGTCTTGAAAGTCACTGCCTGTAAGATAGAAGCTCATGGCAGCTTCTTCTAACCCAAACAACACCTCTTTGTTGGAAGGTATAATACAAGATTGACCTCCAAATCCGATCAAGCCTCATAAATGTGCAAGTATTTGGCCAGATTTCTTCTCTTAAGTGGGTCAGTCACATGTAGTGAACACAATACATTGACCCTCATGATGCCATTCAATAGAGAGAAGAGGGCACAAAGACAGAAAGCCACACACAAGCAGTATTTAGAGCATATAAAAGTCAACAGTGTGTGGTCTCCACCTCCACAAACCCTTTGGGACCCAGCACGCTGTTAAGGCTCTCCCACAAGTCCCCACATCCCTGTCTGTAACTGCTCCTCCTGGTCCTCCTCAGCTGCAGGCTCTGGAGGAGAAGACCAAGCTAGCAGTGAAAGACCCACTGCTTTGTGTTTGGAGCCTCCCAGGGCCCATGTGGTCAGAAAATGCCAAGAATGCTAAAGTTCCCTGGTTGGTAGGGAGGAGTGGGTGGTGATGGTCCTCCCCTGTGCTGCAGGCTCTTCGATGTCGGGGGCCAGCGGTCAGAACGCAAGAAGTGGATTCACTGCTTTGAGGATGTCACAGCGATCATCTTCTGTGTCGCGCTGAGTGGCTATGACCAGGTGCTCCATGAAGACGAAACCACGGTGAGTCTAACTGGGTCCTGGAGGCCCCAACACCTCTTTATGGGATACTGCATAGCCAGCAACTCCTCAGAGATCGCTGAATGCTACAGTAACGTGCTTTCCATCATTCTCCCTTGACTCTGAAGTCCTGGGGAGAGCTGTCCTCCTCCACATTTTTTGATATGAAGTCTGCGTGCCCAGGTAATGCTTCCTTACACTGGTAAAGTCATAGTGGTTTGCTTCTCGTTTCTAGTCAACCTGTGTTTTCAAAATGCATTACAGGACCCTATATCCAGCAAGAGGATACAGCTGGGTGGGCTTTAAAACAGGGAAGCAGTCAGGCTGTGGTGCAGAGGTGCAGGACAGCAGTGCACACCTGGGGCTCAGCCTGGGAATATAACCTATTTCTTCAGGCTACAGAAATTAATTTTCCTTAGTGAGAATGAAACTGCTTGATTCCTCAGGTAATTTGCTCTAGGAGAGATTTTATGACTTCCCACTGTGACATTAGGCTCAAAATACCATCTGGAAATAAAACTGGTGAGGACCTGTGTGCTCCCTGGTATTAGAGTGCAATTAATACAAGTGAATGGAATACACAGAAAGGATGCAGTAAGACTCATTACTGTATTCTGACCATTCATTCAGTATGATGGGGATGCATGTTTTTGGGACTAATGACAATTGCTGTGGGTACCCAGTTGCATTTGTCTAATGAAAAGGAATTGGAGGCCATACTCAGACTCAGTAATGATTTCATTGGTGCCCAATCTGCAGCAGCAGCAGCAGCAGCATGGAGGGCTTACTCCTGCCAGCTCTGTCTCTAAGGCTTTTTATTCTCCTGCTGGTAAAGATGTCAGGCTTGCAGAAAGCTGTGGATGAGGATGGGATTGAGGGAAAGACTGCTGTTAGGTGATGCTTGTCTTGTCCCAAAAAGACTAAGGGGACTGTGGTTTCTAGCCTCTGAGCCAGGTTTATGAGCTTTAGCAAATTCTTTGATGAAATCACTTGTTTGTTTGAATCATACTGATGCCAGAATTCTGGGTGATATTAACATTACCAGTCCCATGACTGGTAACGGCATGAAGCTGTGTCAAGGAGAAGTTTAGGCTGGAATTAGGAAAAGATTCTTCACCCAGAGTGTGATTTGGCACTGAAACAGGCTCACCAGGGAAGTGGTCATAGCACCACGCTTGACAGAGTTCAAGAAGCATTTTGATATTGCTCGCAGGCACATGGTGTGACTCTTGGGGTTGTTCTGTGCAGGACCAGGAGTTGGACTTGATAGTCCTTGTGATTCTGTGACCATGACTGTGTTCCTCCAGACTGACTGAGACATTCTACATCCTCTCATGTCCACTTATTTATAATCCCCAGTTGTCTCCTCCCTCTGACCCTGGCCTTGATACGCTCAAGGATGCTCAGCCTCGTAGGATTTACTGGGAAGGAACCAAAATCTCCTGACGTGATTTGAGAAATCCAGCCATTAGCTCAACACTATAGAGCTCTGCAGCTGGGCAGCAAAATCAGCCAGGAGACACAGAAGAACACACAGGGAGAGGGCAGATCCAGGGTACAAGGAGCAAAGCTGTGATATGAGCAGAGAGCAAGGTGCCCTGCAGGTATAACTTGGACTGTGACACCCAAATTGTGAAGCCAAAGGCAGCTTTTAATACAGGTCACCTTTGGGTGCCCATGTACACAAGTCAGAGCCTGTGATTCAAAGCCATGGAGCACAAAATGGAATGGCCTGAATGCCAATGCCATTTTTTAAATGTCAGCCTTAACTCTGCTCCTCTGAACTGGAGGTTAGAGCATCTCTCCTGGGGAGAGCCCTGACAGTGATTGTCCCTCACCCAGCACCACCCCGGAGCCAGCTCAGCCTCCCCCCTGAAGTGCTGCGCTGCAAAAACTGGGATTTATGCATCTCCAACTTTCCTTTTGCAGCAGGAGAGCAGCCTGGTGCAGCTCTGGCACAGCACTGACATTTGCTTGCTATTTCAGTCCCTGTTCACAACACATTTCGGGGGATGCTGAGCAACAGGAGGGCAGAGGCAGCTGCTGCTCATTTACACATTCGGCGTAAACGGGGAAAGGATTCGGCATCACCACCACCACGCCGGCAGGACGCCCCTGCCTAACCCAAATAAACAACCCTGAGCAAGGCCAGTGCAATCAGGAAAAAACAGTGGTGTTGGATCTTGCCTGCCCTATTACATCGCCATCACAAAGGGCAGGTGGAAAACGTGGCACCCACAGACCCTGACCCCTCCCAGGTGAACCCCCAAGCATTTGGTCCCCTCCTTGGTAACGTGGTGCCTCTCCAAAAACCCAGCAGTAAAACAGCATCTCCTCAGTCAGCTGATTTGCTGTCTGCATCCATCACATCTGCTGGCTTTAATGACGTCAATCAGCTTTTATTGCTTCTCACTTGGAAAACACAAAGAGGAGGCAGCTGAGAAAGTGAGCTGGATGCTGCTCCTCTAGCTTCATGTTACTACAGTCCAGGCACTTCCAGCTGTGCAGAGCCGCCGAAGGTTTGGGGGCTGTACAGATGTCCCCATGAGTATGAAAGGAATTGTAGACAGCTTTCATTGCTGGCATGGAGCCATGAGAGGGAAAGAGCCCTACAGCATATCAAGAACCAAAAAAACCGTTCCAAAGCTGGGTGCACATGGAGAATGGCTTTTCCTCCTGCACTCAGCACCCTGTTGTCAATGAGCACAGGATTTCACAGGTGCTTTATGCACTTCTCTAAGTCAAACCACACTTCAAGTGGAGGAAACTGCAGTTGAGATGCAGTCAGTATCATGTGGACCAGGGACAAGCTCACCTTGGTAAGCTCCAGGTGGGACAAGTGTAGGGTCAGCTTGTCTCACTGAAAAAAGCTCACAAACAGGTTTATTGTGAATCCTTTCCAAAGAGATGGCTAAACAAGGCTCAGTGAAACACTCTCTGACCTGTCCCTGCCCTTAAAGTCAAACACAGCTCTATGCTTGTAAAGTTGTTTTGTGGGTTATTGTGCTCTTTGTTTTAAAAGACAGAGCACCCATCCTCCTGCAGCAGCTAAAACAAACCTGCCGTGTTTGAAGCTGTCCCTGCTCCTTAAGGGCAGGCAGTCTTTTATAAGGGATGTATTTTCTCTCTAATTCCCTGTCACAAAGAGCCACACAGCAGGAGTCGAGGAAAGCAAGTACTTCCCTATGTCCAGATCAGAAAGACATAAAGAAAACTTCCTGCATCTGTAATTTTTAGGCCCATACACCCATAAAGATAACACTTTTCACAGAAACTCCCAGTACTGCTGAATCCAACTTCTCCCATTGCTTCCAACACCTTATGCTGCTGTTGGCAGATCTAAACTGTGTCCCTGTGTTCCCAGCTCCCAGGGGAGAGGAACAAGGCATGAGAGAGATTCAAGCAGTGCCTTCATCAGTCCCATTGCTGCCAGCCACAGCTCAAGCCAGAGCTCATGTGGCAAAACAGTGCCCTCTGCCCAGCCCATCTAATGCACAAGCCACTGCCCTCAAGGTATTACATCTGCCTGTGCCTTTACCAAGTCCTTCACAAGGAGCTGCCATATTTGTACACAGTGAGAACATCCTGCTTTAACTGGCAGAACATCTCCCTGGATTACGTCTTTGCATAACAAGGCGATTTTGTTTCATTTGTGACTTATGTTTTTGTTTCATAAATTGAGCTTACAGAAGGAAAAGCCTCAGCTCTGTTATCTGGGAAGAGAGAGGGGCAGTCATATCACTCAGTAAAACTAGAGAAGATGATTCACAAAGGTAGATTTCCACTGTTCCTTCTAAATAGGATTCCTAATGGAATTTTTTAAAAAACAGCAATGGAATGGGACCTGCCATGGAAACTGAGACTATCCTCTATTTTTTTACCTTGCAAATTCAAAGGAGTCATGCCAAGAGAGGAGGGTGTTGATGCTACACATTGCTGCCTCTGAAACTAAGATATTTAGGTCAACCATATCTAGCCAAGACATGCAAGTATTGTTTGTGTCCCCATTGCTGAGAATGGGACGGGTTGAAGGCTCTGTGCTGGTAACACTTGGTGTGCATTAGCGATGGCCTGTTGGTTCCTATTGCACTGCATGACCTGGTTAGCGTGCCCTCTCTGCTGTCACTGGGCAAGGAAAATGGAATTGCAGTGCTCAGAAATTGTCTTAGGAGTGACAAAGCAACCAAAGTGGCTTGGGCATCTTAGGAAATATAAGCAGGAGGGGGAATATGGAGTTGCTGTGCATAGGATAACCATCAGTGTCCTTATAGTTTGCATGACAGCAAGCACTTAATCACCAAGGAAAACAGAAAATACTGACTCAACTGTGTGTTGCAGAAATCACCAGGTCTCCTCCCAGGCTCTGGTGAAAAAAAGATGTTTTTTATGAGTGTGTTTCTGCCTGGACAGAGTCTTGACCGCAGCATCCTCTCTCCCTCATGCTGAGTGAAAAGCTGTTTGCACTTCACATCCATGACGGGAACACGGTTGTGCAATGACATCTGAACTCAGCTATGAGCACTTCTGTCTCTTGTCCTGTGCAGGAAAATTTAACTGGACTTTGAATATACATGGGCGAGTGGTTACTCCTCTGTAACATGGTTGGTGGGGCTGCTTTTCTTGTTGGGGTACGAAGTACTTGCAGGCATAAGGATTTAAAATACCAATTTTGAAATAGGAAGTGACATTAAGAAATTAATGTCTGAAGAGCTCTTCCCTTAATGATACATAAAGTGAGAAAAAGCAGCATGATAGGTCCAAAAGCAGGTGAAGTTATCTGTGAGATTCATCTAAAAGTACAAGGAGTGTAACCTTTAGTGCCTCCTAGCAGAGTAGGCACATCTGCCCCATCACAGCAGCACAGGTGCTCCTGAAAGGGGCCCCAGGCAAGTTCTAAGGGACTAAACTGGTCTTCCACTGTGGATTTACTGGGAAGAGGGGGATTATTTGGAGGATTTAACTTCTCACTCCTCCTTTGGCAGGAGTGTGTCTTTTTACATATGGTACCCAGACACTGCTTCCTCATCCTCTCCTCTGCACGTTGGTCTGCCTGAGCTGTTGGAGGGCTCCTACAAACATCTATTGAACTAGTAACAGTTGGGAAGGGAAAGAAAAGGGAGATAGTGAGGTTTCCTGATGCTAGCCAGCACCAAGACAGCTTGTGTCCATGCATGGGCTCCCAGAAGCCCTCCTGGGATGCAACAGCATTTCCCACATGGCATCCAGGTATGACAACAGAAGCATCTATGCCTGCTTACCAGAATATTGCTCTGCACCTTTGCCACACACAGAAAGCAATTTCTGGCTTTTGAATAATGTCATCTTCTCTTTAGTGGTGGGGAAGGAAAAGGTGGATTTTAAGACCAAAACACTGCCCACGTAAATAAGGATGAGTGGGCAGAGTAGTTCATTATGTTTACTTGTCTAACTGGAAAAGCTGGAGGAAAAATCAACATGTGGAGATCAGACAGCCTTAGGAAGCTTTCAAACTTTTTTCTGGAATCTTGTTTCTGGAATCTGAAAGGAATAGAGGACATTTATTGTAACCCTCATGTTGTAGAGGGATGTATTGGTTTGTGTTGTGTGTATATGATTCTGTAATTCTATATTCTGGTTACAACTGAACACTAAGAGATATTTCTATTCTTGGGAAAACAGTCTCATCTCCTAACATGCATTAATGCAAATTGATCAAACTGTGTAAGAGAAGTGGGAAGACTTCTGTAGGATCCTAACATAGTCTTACAACTGTAGAAGAGTTGGCTTCACCTAACCATGAAGCCCAGCTCAGAAGTCCTCAGCTTCTCTTTCTTAGATAAACCCGGTGTTGCCTGTGGTGCTCCCCATGCCATGAAGAACAGTTTCACCCCTGTGCTCTCCTCCAGGGTTGTGCAGTGTGGCAGCTGTGGCATGAGGCTGCCCAGGTGGCTGATGGCTGCTGTGGGTTTAGCCCATGAGCAGCATTCACACGTTTCTCCATGCCTTTATTTTAAATCAGCAAGGATGATAAAAATGTCATTTAAAATGTTCTGTGAGGGACCCTGCTTAAAAAAATGGTTAATTGTATTTGCTTTCTGTTCCCTGACCACCCTCCACTTAATTTTCTCCTCCCAAAGGCTTTGGGTATCCAAGGATCTCCTGTACAAAACCTTTGTACACCTGGTTTCTATGTGGTTACAATTTTGGTACCACAAGTAGCAAAGAGAAGCATTGCTCCAGGGGCTCCTACACCAGCCAGTACCAAATGGGTTAGCAAAAAACAGCCCACAGGCACAGGATGATCCAGATAAGCAACGTGTTGCAACTGAAACCCAATGAGCAAATGCATTTTTATGTTTGTACGTGATCACGTTGTCCCCATGTGTCGATACAAACGGCGGGGAAATGCGCGGTCATTCAAGACAGGGCACAGCAAATCACACACGTCCTGTTTCACTCTGGGCTGGATCAGATGTTTCTTTCATCCACAGAGCCTCTTCTATCTATATAAAACATTCAGTAGATGCCGAAGTGTATCAGTGAAAAGGAATGTGTTAATCAGTGAAGTGCTGGGCTAAACTGTGCTGCCAGCACAGGTGTAAAATGGAGTGGGAACGGGGTGAAGGCCCCCGGCTGACACATGTACCACTCCACATTCCCAAATCCAGGGCTGGGGGCAACAGGACATGCTGCACCCACCCCAAAAAAGCCTCCAGTAACAAGCCCGTGCAGCCCTGTTCTCTCCAGCGTCTCTGTGGTGATGGCTGTAACCGGTTTCTTACGTGCACTGGCGGGTTTGGGGAGTGCTGTCCCAAGGAGATCCCGCTGGGAAAAGCCGAGGAGCCGGTCTGGTCTGTACCATGCTTTGCCTTTGATAACCCCCTGACTCTTGGGTGTGCTTCGTCCTCACCGCGCCTGCTCTCTGCACTACCCGGCTCCCGGCTGAGAGATGGCCACGCGACCGGCGTGCGCACTCCGGCGTCGGCCTCGGCGCCAAACGTCGCCAGCCTCGGCACCTCCACAGCTTTTCCTCGGCCGTCTGACCTTATCTAGCAAAACAAAGGCCAAAAAATGAGCATTTGAGAGACCAACCAAATTTGGCAGGTATGAAGCTTCTCTTGAACCAAGAAAAAAAAAAAAAAGAAAAACTGAATTGAGAGTTGAAAGCAGCAGGGAACATGACACTTGGTTGACTTTGCCGTGAGCTCTTTCCACCACCATAAACCCATGTGGAGAACTTTGCAACTCTCTAACTAGTCTGGTTTTTTCATTCCTCTTATCTCTCTCCTTTTCTGTGTCTTTTTTTGCATGACCTATAACCAAAAAGCTGACTTCTCACTGTGCGTACATTTGGATGTATGGCTCTTCTGCTGGCGAGTAGCTAATCTTCTAGAGGCATGAGCTAACACCAGTGGTAGCTGCCTGACTTCTAGTCTGGTTGTTCTTAGACGTTCTTTGTTATGTTTTCCTTTTTATACTATTTCCTCTTCCTTTTTCACTTTTTTCCTCTCTGCAAGACACTTTCTGTTGAGCCATTTCCAAGAGAACTAAAAAAAAAAAAATTAAAAAATTAAAAGCCCAACAACAGACAACACTAAGCAAAATAACAAAACCAGGCAAAGGTCACGGCAAGGTCATTTCCAAAATTATGTCACCTTGATGTCTGCTTCCAACTCTAGATTAATTCAAGGATCTACCAGTCCTTGGTTAATGTATCCAACCAGTTGTGTGCCACACACATTTGAGAAAGTGGAAAAAACATTTTAGAAAAATTATTGAAAACATTTTAGAAAATCTGCATGAGCTACACCGACACAAAAATCTGATCAAAGGGCAAAAATAATTCTCCATCCATGCATGGTGCATGATGATTTCTATGAGCTGGGATCCTGTAAATTAATGTTATGCAAAATCAAAACAGCTCTGTATTGTTAAATGCCCTTAAGTTACTAATTGTATGTCAAATGTTATAGGGATTGCATCTGTGTATGTATATGTTCAGCTGTATGTATACATAAATTTATTATGTATATTGTAGATTTTATTTTTTGTTGCTTTCCTCCTTAATTTAGTTGTTTTAGATTTCCCTACATGTTGAACATCCCTGGGTTACTGGTTTTGGCCTGATGTGATCTTTCCTTTCTATTGCAGAACCGCATGCACGAATCTCTGAAGCTTTTTGACAGCATCTGCAACAACAAATGGTTCACAGACACATCTATCATCCTGTTTCTAAACAAGAAGGACATATTTGAGGAGAAAATTAAGAAATCTCCACTGAGTATCTGCTTTCCTGAGTACACAGGTAATGAGAAATGTGGCTGTACAGGAGTGCTTGGCAAAGGGACCAGAGCGCTCCCCAGCCAGGCTGATACTGTAGCGTATCGCAGGCAACCAGGCTAAAGATGCAGAGCTAGAGCCCCCATTGGCTTCACTACAGGTTTTATTTCAGTAAGTGCCAAAGGATCGCCCCCACCGTGGTCCACTTAAAGCAGGAGGATGATTTGACCCGAATTCTTTGCTCGCCCTTTGGCCACCACCACTGAGCAGGGTGTCTGATCTCCACCTCACTGGTGGGTTTGATGCCAAACCAGCACCTGCAGGTGTGGGGCCACTGTGCACTCCCCAAACCCGTGTGCCCTGGTTCCCTGTGTCACACAGGATCATGAACCTTCTTGCAGGTCTCTCAGAAAGGTGCAGTGAGCGTAACCATTATAAGTGGGTGACTGGTCTCCAAGAGACCAACACACAGGGTTTGCCAGGCTATCCTCAGCTGGAGTACAGCTTTGTTCTTTCATAGCTGACCATGTTCCCTTATGGCTAGAACAAGAATCCTTCTGCAGTTCCTGGCCACTTTCCCCACTTCCAGGCACTGCAGGGCTGTAAAATCGTGATGATCCTGGAAACATTCATGTCCAGGCTGGATGGGGCTCTGAGCAACCTGACCTGGTTGAAGATGGCCCTGATCACTCCAAGGGCGTTAGATTAGATGACCTTTAAAGATCCCTTCCAACCCAAACCATTCTGTGATTCCATGATCAGCCCTCCAGTGTGCCGACGGTAGGTCTCACAGCTGGGCTGCTTCAGCTCAAGCAATAAATTTTCACCACATTAGTTGAGGAGTCCCCAGTTTTGCTCTCAGGTTTGCTGACATCAGGTGTCTGGACACGGAAACACTTCCAGCTAAATGCAGTTAGAAAACAAGGTGTTTCATTTTCTGGTCTACCCACACCCCCTAACCCATAGTGCAGGCAGAGGAGAGTCACAGTGAGCTATGCCCTGAGCTTGGCTGGGGAGAAGGAGGCCTTGGTGATCCGTGGAGGTGAGAGCAGGAGCTCTAGGATGGGCAGTGTGCAGGAAGCCCCCTCTTGTGCTGCCTGCCTGACATCTGACCCGCTAATGATGGGAATACTTCACCCGTGCAAAGGCTGCATCTGCACCCTGCTGCTTCCCTCTGCATCTCGCCAGCTTCCACAAACCCTCATTACCATTCTGAGATGGCACAAAAATAAACTTTTATTGTCATGAATTATTTAAACTCACCGGATACATCCAGATGAATCAAGCCAACAGACAGAGAAGCCAATCTCTTTGTCAGGAAACACAGTTGTGAACCAGGAGCACCAAGAGTGTCACATTTCTGGGCAGGCTAACAAATTATTAACCAGAGCTTCTTATCTCTGAGCACTTGATTTTTCACTGTGAATAGACAAAAGTGATCCCTCACTGCTGCTTTGGGCTGAATGGTCTGTGGCCATGGAGCTGAATGACTCCAGCTGAATTAACATCTGCAGGCTTCCTCTCCGGGGAAGATTTTGGTGTTTGTCACTACCAACACATTTCAGCCATCTACTCATCTGCTTGGTCCAGACAGAACCAACATATTCCTGACACATTTGTCTGAAAAGATCTAATCATGGAAATTTCAGTCTTTACAGCTGAAAGCTCACAGTAATGCCTGCCCCAAATTTTCCTGGTTGCAAATTAGATTGCTGCGCTTTTGGATGGCTTGTAGAAGAGCTCAAAACCATCTTCTTTATAGCAGTGCTTCTGTATCCTGGATGGTTTCTGTCATGCCCTCTTCCCTTTCCTTTTCTCAGTGAAGCAAACCTTCACCTCTCACTCCCTCCTGATCACATTTTGTGCACCTGGTTTTGTGGATCTTCACTGTTGTCTCCCAGAAACCTCACTCTGAAATAACATTCTTACAGAACCCCTGATGTCAGAGAGGCTAGAACAAGAAGGAAAGTCATTTTAGGTATTCCTTCCCAAGCTATCCCAGCGCAAGAGGGTTCAGTGGGGGAGGCAGGCCCTCATACACATGTAGCTCAGCTCTTGGCTGATTAAGCAGAGGAAAACAAAGCGTCTGTCTGCTCCAGCCGCAAGTGAACCAAACCAATCTTCCCCAAGTCTTAGGGGACCCTAAAGGTGCTCTAAATTCCTTCAAGATGCTTTTCTGGAAGCTGGGAGTTCTCACAATGCCAGAGACCCTCAACAGATCTCCTGTCTCTCTTGTGCCATCAGAGAGGGCAGGAAGTCTGACCGCTGAAAGTCCTTTAAGTGATCCAACAGGGATCTGAGGCAATGAGTATCTCACCCCCAGGTGTTCAGCAATGCTGTTACAAGTTAGCTGTGCTAACATTCAGCCCAGGCTTTAGACCCAAGCAACACTTCAGCCTGCTTGCCCCTGCTTTGCTGGCCACAGCTCACAGGATGAAGCCCTTGTGGCCTCATGAAAAAGCAACATTATTAGAATGTTGCCCTGGAGTTTAAAAGAATTATTTGATAAAAGCCTATAAACTGAACAAGCAGACTTTCAACATCACAAGTAGGTTCCACAAAATGCTTTTAATGAAATGAAATTTCTGATGTCCATTAGTTCTGCTGATGGGGAATTATTAGAAGACTGCATCCACAAATTTGCCTGCTGTTTGCTGGAGCACTAACTGTTTCCATCCCCTTAATTCTCTCATGCTTTTAACTAATCCACAATACTTAGTAAAGCAGCAGCAGAATCCATTGCTTGTTTTAAACCAAGCTGGCATTAGTGATTCCCTGCTCTCCTAGACAGAATCAAGCATCTAAATCCTCACATCTTTGAACAACCAACTTCCTGTTCATAAAACACCCTCCTGGTTGTGCTCAGCGTGTGGAACTGTTCACAGATTCTTTACACAGCTCTTCATGCAAGAATCTGCTCACAGAAAAAACTTTGCTTCTCTTACTTCAAGCATATTCTCAAGTCCCATGGTCTTCATGAACTTGTGTCTTCAACTAGCACTGCATGTGTGTGCAAGCAGCTGCCTTCCACCACAGCACATCTCCAGCCCCAGTAAGCTTCTCTCTAGCAAAAAGCAGCATTTCCCATCAGTAAAGCATCATGGAGGGAAAGGGACCCAAAAGCAGTAGCAGTGTTACTGTTGTGGAGCCTTTTGAGGGTCAGGTAATGCCTGGCAATGCTGGGAGGTGGACTCTAGGCCAGCCAGAGCCTTCATCAGCCTTAAGCAGGTACCCAAGTGGAGCCCTGTGTGTGAGCAGGGTCAGAGCTGGCCAGAGGAGAAAGGATCTACTCATTTGCATGACTCCTTCTAAGCTTTTTTTAACATAAAATTTGGGGGTTTATGAGGTTTGGCACAGATATCTCTATATATCAAAACAAGAAACTCCTCGCTGTGTGATTTTAGCCATGGCTCCAGCAAAGAGTACTGCAATGCTAGTTCCTAAAAAAAGGGACATTCTGTATCAGCCTTTTTGTTGGGTTTGTTTTTGGGCTTTTTTTGAGAAAAGCCCACTTTGCCCTGTAACAGAGGCTGGATCTTTTCATGTCCCTTCCTCTTAATGATTGAGGGAAAGGAGGGCACAGCTACCAATACTGCCCTCAATTCTTGTTAACTCTTCTTTTCTATCAAAAACTGAAGCTTTAATCAAAAAAAAATCTAAAAAAGGAAAAAAGCTAAGCCTTTTTCCCTTCCTTTACAGTAAGGTCAAGGACTTACTGTATTCCTGGCAGGTTTCTTCTCTTTTTTGTCACCATGATGTGGAATTTCTTCCATCATAGCCTGTTTAACACTCAGCTCCCTCATCCATTTCATCTCTATAGACTATAAACAGCAACTCAGAATAAAAATACAGCTGAGCTGACAGTCAGGGAGCATCTCCTGCCTGGCAGCAATCCTGGCTGGTAACAGTGCCCATCCCTGAGATGGAGGGGGGGCTCCTGCACTGCAGCGGCCCCGCACGAGCTCCCCACATCCCCACAACGGGATGTTTGCAGGCACCCTGCAGATTTCAAGTCATGGGGTTGCTTTAACCCACTCTTTTTCCTTTCCTCTCGGCTCTCTTGCAGGTCCCAACGCTTTCACAGAGGCAGTGGCGTACATCCAGACTCAGTACGAGAGCAAGAACAAGTCCGCCAACAAGGAGATCTACACTCACATCACCTGCGCCACCGACACCAACAACATCCAGTTCGTCTTCGACGCTGTCACAGACGTCATCATCGCCAACAACCTGCGGGGATGTGGACTCTACTGAAGCACCCTCCTCCCTCCGCTCCTGGCACCCGCCCGGAGTATCCTCCAGTCCCGCGGACAGGTCCTCCCTTTCCTTGTTTTTTCCTCCTCAGAAGATGACGAGGAAGAAATACGTAAATCCCTTTTCCTGTCCCAGAAAACTCTGCAGCAAGTTCTGCTTTCCCCAGACCCATTTTATTTTACTTTGGTTCATTTTTGGTTCATTCCCTTGCTGCCCCGTTGTACTCCTCCGTTCCAATTCACAGTGTTGTGCAGGGAGCTAACGCATTTCCCACAAAGTGCATTTCAACTGCCAAAAGACAAAAACACTTCAGTTTTAAAGAGAGGAAAAAAAATCAAAGCCTTAACATAGTGGTCAGGAAGAGTGTAGTTTGGAACCAAAACTCTTTTTTTGCCTTGAAAATTAAGGGATATTGTTGATTCTCATGGTTATCTGCCTTTTTTTTAAACACTGTTCCTTCGGGAAGTGCTAGATACAACCTGACCGTTTTGAGGGTACCTTACAGCTCCAGTTCTGACCCCAAAGCTGGAGGGTTTGGTGTTGAACGCAGCCACCACAGCTTGGATTTGTACATTCTCCTTTTTTTCCAGACAGCTATTTGAACAAGTAAAACAGCCATATCGAGTTCTGCTGGTGTCTGAGTAACAGCGACACAGTAACAAAGCCTACTAAGCCTTGTCTAAAAGCATTCATTACTGGTAGCAGTTTTACCTCAAGTTTTTCAGAATTAATGACAAAATTTATCTAGTGGTTGCTGTAACCCATTTCTGAGGCACTTCCATGGAGGCCATGGAGCCACTGGGCTGGGACCCCTGGAGCATAGGCAGTGAAGATGCACCGGGAATGGTGTCCTGATGCGGACCTCGCACTCGGTGGCATCCTGACAAGGAATCCAGCCTGGGGACTTTTCCCACAGCACCTCCCATCCTTAGTGATTTCAGCAGAGGTGATGCTCCTGCAAACACACAGCATCACTTTCAAACTTAAGCCCTGAAACACTGGGGTGAACGAAAAATATTTAGCCCTGGCTTCTTGTAGGCAGAATCTGACCTTCAAGTGCCTGAGATGAGGAGAGGTGCTTTGGGAAACCTCCCCGTGCTTGGACGGCAGCAAAGTGTGCAAGAGCCTCATAGCTCTTCACTGCCCCTTGGGCATCTAAACCCCTTGAGAAGCCCAGCCTTGTGCTCTGAGCCTCTTTGGCTGAGCAGAAGCCAGTGGCTTTCCTGTGTCACCTCCTGCCTGAGCATCCCAGAGAGACAGCTCCAGGGTTGGTGTCTCCAGTCAGGGCATCTCTTTACCAGTATCTACAGCAAGATGGATGGTTAACACTGGCAAAGGAGAGCTCAGGGAGCTGATTTTAGTCAAGTGATGGAGTTAGGAAGGAAAAGTCCAAGGAAAGGAGGAAGGAAGGGCAGGGGAGAGGAGTAGGAAGGGCGAGGGTAGCACCTGGCACAGCAAAACTGGGGGCTCAGAGATACAAATGCAGGTGGGCTGAGGTACATGTGGCCACCTGCTTGCCATCACCAAGAACTCTGGATGCAGCTGGGTCGAAGGCAGAGGGGAATGTGAGAGGTGGGGTGTTGCCTCTGTGGACATGGAGGGACTCTTAGAAGTCCACCCCAAAAGCTTGTTTGTTGTCCGGGTGAGACAACCACCTCTGACGTCCCACTCAGGGCCCACCTCACCTGGGGGCAGGTAGGCAGTGGTGATCCCTGCCTCTTCTCTGCCTCTCTCAGAAGTCCATTATCTTGGAAAACACAAATCTTTCCAGGCTGGCCACAAGTTCAACTGTCCTCTCTTGGGAGCCTGATCTAGGAGTGACTTCCAGGTCTCAGGAGGTCTCTCCAGGGCTGTGTTGGAGAGGGACAATATGTCTTCTCTCACTGTGCCCATTTAGGAGAGATGGTGTGAGAGCAGCCCAGAGCAGCACAGCCCAAGGGGAGGTGCCAGGTGAGCATCAGCGTGCAGGAGGCAGTGACAGGAACGCCTGTGGTGGCACAGGAGGGAGAGAGCAGTGGGAGAGGTAGAGGGAAGGGTTTGGGAGAGAAGTTGCCAAAGGGAGATGAGGCAGATTGAGACAGCAGGGAGGATGGGAAGAGAAGGGCACCTGGGAGCCAGAGGCTGTGCTCTGCCAGGACAGTGTTTGTGGGACGTCTGTGACAAATCCCCAGCCAGGGATGTGAGCAGGAGTACCCTGGGGCAAGCAGGGAAGGCCTACAGAGGAAAACGAGGTGTCTGTCACCCATCCGACCAGCTCACAGCCCAGCATGGCTGGTAACTGTCAGTAACCCCTAAACAGCATTAAATGATGCATTTACTATTGTACAGCAAGGACCTGCTGCTGCTCTGCTGGGCACTAACAGCAATAACACAACTCCCTGCCTGCCCTGCTCTGGCACAAGCCAGTACCCACCTTTCTCTTCACCATTTCTGCCTTAAAATGCTTCCCATGACATCAGCTCCTGCAAAGAGCTGGCCAGCAAAACCAGGAGCTCCTCCCTGCTCCTCATGCCACAGCCCACCCACACATCTTGTCTGAGCCCCAGCAGTAACACCCAGCATCCACATGGGTGTTGTGTCAAACCCAGGGCAGAAAAACCACATGTTGGTTATGTTTGGTACGTAAAGTGTGTAACCACTGGACCCAGAGTGCTGATGGCTGGCGCTGGCAGGGATGCAGGTCTTTTACTAAGCTCTGTAAGAAGAGTTTGATCAGAAGCACTGGAGTTTTGGAGATTTTCTGTTCCCACCCCTTGTTGTGAATGATGTTTTATCCAAGCAAATAAGTAACAGAAGCTGTTCCCAGGGAAGGCAGCACCACGCCAAGGCTTTGTGAGCTCCAGCATAAAGCACACAGGAATATTTTGGTAAAGACAATTCAAATTAACTCAACTCCAAACTCTGTCAAATGCAGTCAAGTGGCCAGTGCTGGCTCAGTGCACTTTTACCGCTCTCCAGGCTGGATTCAGGTAACCCATTCCCAGCTTTGCCAGCTGGGAGGTCCAAACCTCCTCTGGAGCTCCAGCAGGTTCCCAGCATGTTAGTGATAACCAACAGCTGGTGCCCCATGGAGAGAAAAGGGAGAAAAAGCAGAGGAAATGTTGCCACACAGAGCCTCTTCTTTCATTTTCTTTGGCATATTGTGTGTCTAAAGCTTCATCTCAGCTGCTGCTGCTGACATTCCCTCCCTCACATGAATGTCATGAAGATTCACTGACAAGTGCTGGAAACAGCCTTTGGAAGATGAAATACTTCCAGTGTTAAACACTACTATTTCTCCCGCTTGATGGCCACGTATAGATTTTGTCTCCAGAACGCCTGCCAAATCATTACTCACTGCTGGCTTCTGCATCCTCCGAAGCCCTTCCTGACAGATGTGCCTTCCGCAGGCAATCTTTTGCCCCGTGCTTCTTCTAAACACCAGCAATTCTTGCAGCAGTTGCCTAAAAAGTACCTTGAAATACATTTCCTGCTTTCAAAAGCCTTTTACTAACAGCCCCTTGTGCTTTGCAATTGCCATGCTCTGAATCCAGACCCTTGGAGACCCAGAGCTGTGTTTCATTTGCAGTCACCACACAGCAGAGATGTTGCAACTGGTACAGCTGCATCAGAAATCATACCAGGGCATGGAGGATAGATTTTAAAAGCACAAAATTGAAACAGCTACATATAAACCCTGCTGCCCTTCAAAACTAATGTGGGAATTTGCAAAAAAAAAAAGCTCTTTTTGGGATGCAGAAGGTTTTTAATGACTCAGGTCACTGTTCCAGCAGCAGAAGCATCCGAGGGGTGTCAGCATTGAAAGTAGCATTGGCAACTCATGATGAGCTTCAGACAGCAGCAAAAAGAAAAAAGGAAGCTCCCCCTTGGCTTGCTCCGTAGTGAATGGGAGGGTCGGGTACGGAGCCATGAGACCACAAAAATGCAAATAGCTTCTTTATTTAAACAATAATTTCAATGAAATAGAGAAACCCATCCAAGGAAAGTCTTGCAGAGCTGCAGGGCTGAGCTGCAGAGCTCCTTAGGAGGATGCAGTAGCTGGGCTGGTCGGGAGAACAAGCAATAACCACGCACTGGGAAAGCACACACTAAAATATAGCCCCAGACTGCCACGGGCAGTTTTTAATCTTGCATACAGAACTCGCACACACTCTGGTTGTCACAGGGGGCCGGAGGAGCCCAGCGGAGCGGCAGGACAGCGGGAATGCTCAGCACGGCCATCTGGCCCTGCCGTCTGCGAGCCCAGAGCGTCCCTGCTGCCCCCGCCCTCCTGCCGGGCCTGGATGGTCACATTCCCACTGCCTGCCCAGAAACACTTCCAACTACATCTCTCTCAGGAGTTTCGTACCGGAATTAGCTTCTTGCCTTCAGCCAGCTTTCCTGGATGGCCAGCCAGCCTTGTCCCTCCATGGAGGGGAGAGCATCCTCAGGAGGAGCCTCCCATGCCTCCTCTATTGATGCGATTTTGTTTTACGGGACACTAAAAGTATTAAAGAGGGCAGTCTTTAATGTATATTAAAATGTATCTGGTGGGTTTAATCTATCATGGCATGAGCCCAGTGCTTGCCTGCAAGGGAACAGACCTTGTTCTCAGTTCCAGGAGTGCAATCTCTAAGAGGTCAGGATGTGACATAGAAGGTGTCCTTTTGCCAGAAAGTCCCTGTGTGCCCAGCTTCACTGTGCAGCTCAACAAGGCAGATATTGCCCCTGGGGGATTTTGCAGTCAGTGCTGGGAAAGGGACCAACTCTGCACTGTTAGTTTGTGTGACATGTCCCAATCTTTTTGTGGTCACAAAGTCTCCTGGAGCCAGGGAGAGTTGCTGAGTTCCTGGGCAGAAGGCTGACCGTCTGTCAGGTCAATTAGAGAAGCTTAGTGCTAGTGTGCTTGGGTGTCTCCATGGGCCAGGTTTCTCTTCAGGCTTACCACCAAAAACTCCACAACCATTTGCAAGGAGCCTAAAACACTCATTAGTGATCTGACACTGGACACGTCAAGGTCAGTAGAGATGGTGCTACTGAGCATCACCCTGAGCACCCAGACCCATCACTCACTTTCATCCCCAGTGCACACATGAGAAAGCAGAGACGTGGTCCAAGTGGCACAAAATTGCAGACCATGGTCTTGCCTCTACCTCCCTGCAGGAAAGAGCAGGCAAACACACCCCAAGGCTCCCTAAGACTTGAGGGTACTGTGTCATTTCTGAGCTCCAGCACTGACATGAGGTAATTGATGCTGGCAGATACAGGTACGTGACCGATACAGTTACACTGAGAATGTGGCTATGGGAAGGGACTTTGCACAGGACCACTCATACCCCAACCAGCAGCCTGTGAGATCTTTATTTGTGTGCAAACACAAGCAAGTGCAACCCTTAAACACCAATGCCTTAGTGAGAGGAGGACCAAGGCCTCCGGCTGTCACCCTGCAGGCAAAGGGAGCTGGATTGAAGAAACAGCCCCATCTCCCCAAGAGGGCTCTGTTCATGGACCCTGGGTGCAGTATGCACAGGGAGGAGAGACCAGGAGAAGAGATAGAGGGGCTGGGAGCCAGCTGGATGCTCACTGCCCCAGGCCTTCTTCCACCCACTGTCTTGGAAATTAACATCAAGACCACATCCTGACTGTGGTGTGGGCAAGCAGTTCCAGAGCTAAAGCCCCTGCTCAACATGGGGAGAAGAGATGATGGCAGGTAAAACACCATTTTCAGCATTGCCTAAGCATCACCAGCTTTTCCAGTGCTGGACCAACCTGGTGGTGCTGGGCAAGCAAATAGGGTTGTTTAAACACCAGCTATTGCCCCGTTAAATAGCCCAGTCCCTAATTTGTGCTCCTCAGCCCTATTCCCCCAGCTCCTTTTTCCCCACTTCATCTCGACAAGGGAAGAGTGACCATCACCCTGCCTCTGGGCTCCCCGCTCCCCACATTTCCCAAAGGATCACCGGAGGCCGTCACCGTTTTCCTTTTGCTGGTTTCCCGCTGAATCATTTCTCCTGCATGTTTGATGGCCCAAACTGTATTAACTGTAATTTTGTACGAACAGTGACTGTCCATTGGTTTAATAGAGCATTAGTTATTGTAATAATTTATTGGCTGTTGGTAATGTATTTATTAGTTACAAAATGTTAATAAAGTGCCAGCTCTTTTCTAGTGTGAGAGTGGTTTTATTGTGTCTCCCTTGAGCGTGTCCAGCTTCTCAAACTTGTTATTTAACCCTATGGCTGTTCCACAAACACTTGCACAAGACACAGCACCAGCTGTCTGCCATAGCCTCATCCACCTGGAAATAAGGAATTTGAAAAGGATATATCCAAAAGATATTTCATTTTATGTAAGTATTCAGCAGGATTTTTTTTTCCTTTGCTCACCGGAGGCAGCAGCAGGGTAGAGCATCCTTGCTGCCCCATTGCTTCCTCCATCACTTCGGTTACAAATCCTTTACAAGTCACAAGCTTTGCTTTTCCACTGTCTCTTTGCACAAGCACAGAGTCAGAAGACCCACTGCTGGTTCAGTTGAATAAATGGTGCGTTCTCCTCCTTGCAGTAGCACAAAACATGGAGCAAACCTCCCTCCCTTGAAAATAATGCTTGGGCCAGTCTGTTCTTTTGTTTAAACTAAAGATCTCCCATGATTTGGGGCATAAAATAGAAGGAGCTTGAAGAAACCAAGAGAAAATTTTCTATAAACCTCAGCAAAGGAAAATGAACCATTGCTCCTATTGACTTCACCAACTTCCAGTGATGTGGCTTCCGCTGGGCTCATCCTCAAACACTAATTCCCATGGCCCATCCTATGAATCCAATGGAACTACAGGCCAGCCTTGAGAACAGCAAATGGCTGAGAGGGAAACGATTTTGCTTTGTGTATTACTATTGGGGATTTTTAAAATTTCCTCCAGAACACCATCCTGCTCAGATCTTCTGCTCAGGTGTCCAGGACCCAGAAGTCATCAGGGTTATTTTGTCTGAATGGGGATTTTCATTTCCCTGGGCAGAAGCTTTATTCCAGCTGCTCTTCCACCAACAGCACCACTTCTTTATTTAAATATAATATACATGTAGGACAACACCAGAGATGAACAAGGAAAAGCCCATCCAGATACTCTCCATGAACATCTCAAGACCCAGCAATTTTGCAACAACTGCAAGTCAAGGAGAACCACATCCTTTTGTGGCAGTTTCTGCTTTCCCTAGGAATAAGACACTTTTTTTTATTTCAAGATAAGGATCAAATTGAAGTCCCAAGGCTTTGGAAAGCGCCTGCTTGGCATCCCCAGCTACTCTTTGTCAAGGAACCGACAGTGCAATCGCGAAGCCTTTCAAGATGAAATCAGACAGCTGCTAAATTTTGCATGCAAAAGCTGCCGTTGAAGTGGAGCTAATAAAATGACTCACTAATAAAACATTCATGGGAAACTCCAAAATGTGTAATTGGGTCATCATTTCATTAGCAAACACACGTGTTCTTGCAAATCTTTGGCGAGTCCAGAGCCCCCTTTGCTGCACCTCCAAAAAAGGGGCTGTGTGGGGATGTTGTGGGGGGATGTTTGCTGCAAGAGGGTTCCCCACTGGCTGCTGAGCCCCCAGAGCACAGCTTTCCATGAGATTTCCACAAGGCTTTTGTGAACAGCTGTGTCCCCATGTGAGCTTCAGGCAGTCAAGCCAGAATTGGGGGGCTCAGCCCCCAGAGGGGGTTACAGGGAGGGGCAGCAGCTTCAGACTTCACCAAGGCCTGGGTTTGCACCAGAAGCTTTGCAAGTTCAAGTAGAAACAAAGTGGGTACAAACAATGAAAGGGACTCAAGGACTTCCTGAAACACCCCCAAAAGCTGTCAGTAGACTAGCAGGGAATGGCTTTCTGGTGATTCTAAGACCAAGTTAATGATGGAGAAAATGTTTGGGAGCTCCTGGAGAGCCAGATCTGTCCTGTCCAGTGGCACCTTCACACTGAGTGCATGCACACACCTGCATGGGAACACCCAGCTCTGTGGGGCCCTGTGGCAGCCAGTGGGGCACAGGGCAACCTCACCTCACCTCCTCTTGCTCTGCTGTCTGCTCTCCACTTCTTAAAAAACTTCAGTAGCATAGGGGGAAAATGGCTTTTTATGGGTTTTGTCTACATGTAAATGGGAAAAAAACCCCAACAAAACTACAGCTTTTAGACGATTACCCTTATGCTCCTACCAAAGCTTTTCCAAACTTAAAGTCTCCCTGGAGCAGTCTGCAAGCCCAGAACACTCAGGAGAGCTGGCCAAGTGGGCTGGCAGAGGCACCTGTACTGGTTAGCTCCATGGGATTTCTTAGGAGCAACCCAGCCACCACTGGTATTTTCAAAGCTGAGCTGAGGATTTTTCCAGGGAGGGGGCCTGCCCCAACCTCTGGGCAATTCCTTGGCACTGGTCTCACTACAGTGGCACCATTCAGTGCCAAGTACCCCTCCAGGCAGGTCCATAGGACCACCCTGGGATGGCCAAAGCCCCCTCCATCCCAGTCCCCATGCCCAGTGTGTCTGAGCTGCTGGCTGATGTTGTCTGTCCACCCTTTATTTGGGCTCTCCAAAGGATGCTTTAGGGGCACCCAGTCCCTGAAGAGCAACAGGGCCCCTTCTCTACTCCTTTGGTGAGGCAGGGGAGGAGCAAATGACTTTTTTCTTGCTCTTCCTTGAGGCTGCAAGTGTCCAAGTGTCTTCCCTGCCAGAGTGGCCCCACAGGGATGTGGGGGATAATCAGCTGCAGCTCCACACCTGCCCTGGCCTCCAGCCCAAGAGGAGGGCAATACCCCATTTCCTCCACCTTTGTAACCAGCTCACATTTACCACTGTCTTATAGAGATTTTTTTTTGCTTTCTAACCATTTCAATTCATGAAAATGTTCTCTTCTCCTCTCCTCTAACTCTGTCTTTGCCTTCCTCTCTCCCCTCTCCTCCCTCTGTGCTCCCCTTTGCAGAACCGCATGCACGAATCTCTCATGCTCTTCGACTCCATCTGTAACAACAAATTCTTCATCGATACCTCCATCATTCTCTTCCTCAACAAGAAAGACCTATTTGCTGAGAAGATCAAGAAGTCACCTCTGACCATCTGCTTCCCTGAGTACACAGGTAGGTGCCGGGGCCGACACGGCACAGCCGCTGTGACGCCCACCCTGCGCCACCGGGGCCGGGGGACAGAGGGGGCAGGGTGCCTGTAGAGGGGGGCAAAAGCACTGCCTGCCTTCACGAGCTGTGGTGCAGCTCCAGCACCCCACTTATGGGCTGGGGCTGTGTCCTGGGTGGGACAGTTCTTGTGGCAAAGGTGCACGAGCAGCTGGTGGGACAGAGCGGGTCCAGACAAACGGAGGTGAGCTGAAATGAGCCTGGGCACAGGGAGCTGTGGGAAGAAGAAGCCTTGGCAGGAGCTGAGTGGCCACCACTGGAGCCATCCTGTTTGCTCGTGGTTCCTGAGAAGCTCCTGCAAGAGGAGCCAAGACACATGGTCCTCCAGGCTGCATCCTCCCAGGAGTGCATTCACGCTGGGTATGGCTGGGGGGAGGAAAGAGCCCCATTACAGCAGGAATCTGTGGAACCACAGGAGAATCATCCATTTTGTAGTGAAAACAACATGGCCTGGGGAAAAGGATAAATAACCAAGAAGATGGGCAAGGACAGATACTCTGGAATTCTCTAAGGGAAAGAAAAAAGTCCATTTAAATTCAGACTCCAGCATCCCCCTACAGATACTGAGATGTCTCTGAACTATTCCACCCATCCTGGATGCCAAACCCTGGGGACAAGGGAGCCCCAGCAAGATGGCACCCGTTCCCCTATGGCATAAGTGCACCAGCATTTCCACCAGAGGCATTGAGGCTTCTCCATCACGAAGGCACCAGCACTTTTCTCACAGCCACCTGGCAGAACACACCGACTACCCCACACGCAGCTGTATGGCACAGCCAGGCTACCCCATGCAGAGGCACAGCCCGGTGGCACCAGCCCACCTTCCCTCTCCTTCGGCCACCCACTGCATCAGGAACGAGGGGAACCAGCGAGCTGGAAAAGGAAAATAAATCTCCAGATAATAGCAGCTCTTGCAAAGGCGATTTCAGGGGCGTAACTCAGCTTTGTGGCTTCCCACGAGGGGCCAGCACAGCCTCTCTCACTGCCCTAAGCAGCTTAATACCATAATGCACATTTTTCGGCTCAAACATCTGGCGCCTCTCCAGCCCACCTTCCCAAAGCAAACCTCCCCGTCACCGAGCCAGCAGGCAACACGTGTGTCCCCACACGGCTCCTGGGCCACCACCACCCCTCGCCCACTCCAGTGACCAGGGTGAGACCCCCCCCACCCACACCAGGTGGGGCACAGAGGGCCTCAGCCCCACCAAGGGGGTACAGCCAGCGTCCATGGGCGATGTTGTGGTGGCCACCAAGTCTCCTGGCTATCCCTCCCCCTGCCTGCCTGGCCGGGGGGCCACCAGGCCCCCCGGCCTTTCCCCCCCCCATACGATGAGCGCTGTCGGGGCGCGCCGCGGGGACTCACCGGTGCTGCCGCGGGGACATCCCTCGGGAACATCCCTCGGACACAGCCCGGCCGGGCGCAGCTGGGGCACCCGGCCCTTCCTGGGGTGGAAAAAGGGGAGGGGGCGGAGCCGGCAAAGCAGCAACACCTGGGGAAGGAAGAGCCCTCAACAGGGCCCAGGTGTGATGCGTTTTGGGGGAAAATAGGGCAGAGGGGGAGCAAAAGGGTAGTGGGGGTGGAAAGGAGGGAGATGGGAGGGAAAAGGGCTAAACGGACCCTGCTGAGGGGTGAAGGGGGTGGTTAACATAAATAGGTTTTCCTGTTTTGTTTTAATTAAAGCTGTGCTAATTCTGTTATAATTAAAGCAGTTCGCAGCGTGGGGCCGGGTGTGGGGGGTGGTGGCCCTCAGCTCTGACACCCACGCTCTGCCCCCCGCCTGTGCCCGCAGGTCCCAACACCTACGAGGACGCGGCCGCCTACATCCAAGCACAATTCGAGAGCAAAAACCGCTCCCCCAACAAGGAGATTTACTGCCACATGACGTGTGCCACAGACACGAACAACATCCAGGTGGTTTTTGACGCCGTCACCGACATCATCATTGCCAACAACCTGCGGGGCTGCGGCTTGTACTGACCCCCCCCGGCGCACAGCGACTGCTTGGGTGGCGATCCCGGCGCCAGGAGAGAAAAGAAACATAAAAATAACAAAAAAAAAACCCCAACGCAACCACACACAGACACACACAGACACACACGCGCGGGGAAAAAAAAAAAAAAAACAAAAAAGAAACGAAAAAAACAGATTGAAGGAGAGAAAAAAAATTGTCATCATAATCATGCGAGTTGGTAAATAAAAAGGCATAAGGAAAAATTATATATATACGTATATATATATATAAAAAAAAATCCACACCCACCTTTTTAGTTCGTTTTTTTGAACCCCCTTCCCCCATCAGGCTCCTCACTCCAGTCCCCGGTGTCCCATCCTGGGGACACCTCGGGGCTCTGCCCGGCCCCACCATCCCAACAGCTCCTCCCGGTACCAGGCAGGGAGAGGGGGGAAAGGGCAGCGCCCGGGGTCACGCTGGGCAGGGGCTTCTCCTCCCAGCAGTTATTTGACCATGGGCTGCTATTTTCTAATTGTGATTATTATAATACGTTATTATGGGTTGGCTTTTTTAAATTATTATTATTATTATTTTGGTTACTTTTTTTTTCCAGCATGGGCAAGGCCGGGCTGCCCCCGCCTGCCCCAGGCCCTGCTGCCACCTTCAGAAACAAAAAGGTTTTTTGGTTTTTTTGTTTGGTTGGGGTTTTTTTAAAGAAGGAGGGAAAAAATTGAAAACTGCCCCCGGCCACACGTCACAGCTAAAAAGGGAAACAACAGCAGCAACAAGCAGATTTTCCCCCATTTCTCAGCCTGGCTGTTTGGGGGGAAGGCTGCAGAGGGGGCATCCTCCTCCTGCTCCCTTCCCAGGGTTTCAGGGGGGTTAGGTCAGATTTTTTGAATCCCCACACTAATTCAGGCCAAAGCCCTCACCAGCCGGAGCCGGTGGGTTTTTCCCACTTTTTCCCCCCCTCCTGGTTTAACAACTCCCTGCTCCCGGTCACTGCTCACTCTCCAGGTCCGTATCCAAAAGCACAGCTCGGCCCCCACAACCAGAGTCCCCCCTCATCCCCCCTTCAGGGCTGACCAGGGACATCAGGGAGGGCTATACAGATATATATATTTTATTTTATTTTATTTTATTTTATTTTATTTTATTTTATTTTATTTTTTATTTTATTTTATTTTATTTTATTTTTGTTTAGAGTATTTTTTGTTTTCGTTTTGTTTCTATTATTTTTAACTCTTTCCAGTGAATGCTTTTTTGTGCTGCTTTTCTCTCCCCCTCTCCTGCCCCAGTCCTCTCTCCCTTTTAGTGAATGGTGTTTTCTCTCTCATGTGGGGATGTTTGTGCTGCAAAATNGTCACAGCTAAAAAGGGAAACAACAGCAGCAACAAGCAGATTTTCCCCCATTTCTCAGCCTGGCTGTTTGGGGGGAAGGCTGCAGAGGGGGCATCCTCCTCCTGCTCCCTTCCCAGGGTTTCAGGGGGGTTAGGTCAGATTTTTTGAATCCCCACACTAATTCAGGCCAAAGCCCTCACCAGCCGGAGCCGGTGGGTTTTTCCCACTTTTTCCCCCCCTCCTGGTTTAACAACTCCCTGCTCCCGGTCACTGCTCACTCTCCAGGTCCGTATCCAAAAGCACAGCTCGGCCCCCACAACCAGAGTCCCCCCTCATCCCCCCTTCAGGGCTGACCAGGGACATCAGGGAGGGCTATACAGATATNCAACAAAAATCGAATGTAGTGTTTACATTGAAGCCACCATTTTCATGACCAATCCCTTGTCATTTCTACTTTGATTAGTAACCAGACGTCTTCACGGTTTCACTTTTACGAGTTACCTTTGCTGAAGAAGAGCAGTCACACCTGTTCAAAAGAAAATGAATAAATAAAGAGGAAACTTAAAAAAAGATATTATATATATATATATAAAAAGCGCCAGGTCTTTCTAAGCCTTTCTATTACCAATCAGTGAGGTTTCTGTGATATATTACACACTGCCAATCTCTTTCTCTGACTAATGGAAAAATTCATGTGTAGCTCAATAAAGAGAATGTTTGTCTGTACCCCGGGCTCTCCCCTCCCGCGCCTCCGCCTCCTTCTTTCCCCCCGCGCTTGCCTGCCTCCTTCCAAAGGGAGAGAGAAAAAATACCAAAAATCGCATTCTCGGGGGATTTGCTGCTGGTAGCAGAGGGAAAAGGGAACTACAGATTGGTGTAAGTATTGACTGGGCGTAAATCCTGGAAAAGCAGTGTGTGGGAAGCCCTCTGGTGCTTCAGAGCATTACCATGAGCAAAAGGTCCCCCCAAAAGACCTCTGCAGGCACGAAAATATTTCTTTGTGGAATGCAAAGCTAATCACCAGGGTGAGTCCTTCATTTGTGGCAGCATCACAAATCCCACAACATTCAGGTTTTTCCCCCTAAGATCTAGAGGAAGGTTCTTCAAGAAAGTCGAGGTTTTCTCCCTGCTGCTCAAGCGATTCTGGGTTTGTTTGGATTTTTTGGGGGTTGGGGTTTTTTTCCACAGTTTGGGTTTTTCCTGCATTCTCTTTTGTCCCAGGTCCCCAGCTCCTGTGCATGCCAGCTCTGGGCACCGTGACCACAGGTGGGACACTTGGAGAGCCACCGGCCCTGGGCACAGCGCCGGCACTGCCTGGCACGGGGCTGGGTCTCGGCACCACACTTGACATCCCCTCCCGTACCACGGGAACGCTTCCAGACCCCGCGGCACCGCCCGGGGATGGAGCCGTAGAGAAGGTGACCCGGGCACCCAGGACCCCCCTGTGCCACCCCTGGCGTGTCCCCTGCCCAGCCCCGAGGAGGGAAGGGTGGGTGGCAGAGACTCCGGCACGCAGCAGCAGCTCCTGACCGACACGGCTTTTCCAAGGTTCCTGCTGTTTACAGCGACCGGAAGCGTATGCTGGCACTGGGAAAGTCGATCGGGCCTCTCCTCAGATGACCTCCCTTTCCAGGGAGGCACAGCCAGCCTAGAGGCCACCACTGGTCCTGTGCTCCTCTGCACAAACCAGCCTTTCATGGCTCAAGTAGGTCATTGTGCAGCGCTGCCGCAGGCAAAGGTGCCATCCAGTGGCTGGCCAGGGTCCGCTCCTCAGGGACCTGCCGGGAAAAGTCAGGAGCGCAACAGAAGCCCCAAAGAACAGCCCCAGTCTCTGAAACATCCCCACCCTCCCTGGTAGAGCTCCAGGATACTTCCTCTTCCCATGGACGCCGGGAAGCTCCTTCTCTCGTCTCTGCTGCAGCCCGAGGAACTGCAGGACCTCTGGCAGGGACAGGCTCATGACAGCCTCTCCTTCCCCACGGATCTGCTGCTGGCGGAAGGATTGGAGTCCACAGCAGGGCCCGGCAGCAGGCAGGGAGGGCTGGGGAGAGCTGCTTTGCCAGTATCTTCCCAGGCACCTTTTTTGCAGTGGTGAAACTGAAGGGGGCAGGATGTCACAGCTCCCGGAGCACCAGGAGCAGGAGGAGGTGGCTCGTGCACCGCTGGTGCTGCAAGCCAAGCCCTGGGGAACCAGGGACTCATCAGCTTCTGTGTCTGGGGAGGGGGCAGGAAACTGCTCCAGGGCAGAGCACTCCCGCCCTGAAGGTGGTGGGCTGGGAGAGAACGGGCCAAGTTGGTGGCCATTGCCCACAGCCAGGTCAAAGCCCATCCTGGCTGCAGGCAGCCCCTGTGCCAAGAGGGAGGTGGGATCATTCTGCCTCATCACGTACAAAGTGCATCATCAGGTAAAATATCTGCCAGAAATGCAGCAAGGAGAAGGAACTCATGGAGACCCAGAGCCCTCGAGGATTTCTGTGCTGTTTTCTGCACTCTCAGAGGAACATCGACTCTGCTGCCTGGATCACAACCCAAACTCTGCATTGCTCACACGAACAATAGCTCTCATCCATCCGCACACTGCCAGACAGCTCAAAACCCCCCTGAGTTTCAGTCCCTTGAGACACTGTTTCTCTTTCATTTCCCTGTTCACAGCACAGCCAAATTCCTGCAACCCAAGGCTTGGGAGAAGGTTCCCAAACCCAGTGTCAGGTGTTTGTGCTCCCTCTCTTCAGATGGAAAGGGGGAACCAACAGGGACCAAAGTGCAGGTGCCCCATTTACAGACTGAACACACACCAGGAACATGAGAAATTGTGCTACAGAAATTTACAAACTATTTCCAACACTGATCAAGGTTTTATTTTTGTTTGGTTGGGTTTTTTTAACAATAAAAACAAAACAGCTGTGTTCTAGGCAAAACCAAAGATCTCAAAAAAATTTTTTGAGGTTTACTAATAGCATTGCAAGGTAAGGCTTCCCAAAGAGTTTTATTGAAATAAATTATTTCCACCTAAACATCGATGCAATTCCTCTCATTAAATTCACCTTCACCTAAAAACCAACAGTAAAAAAGTTACCAACAATTCTAGATAATACTGGGCTCCTTCTAAAGGACGGTGAAACTAGAACTCACTCTTCAGAAGTTTAAAAATTAAGTCACTGCCATGTAAAATTCAACTATGTAAGCTAGCAGTGGCGGCGCCAAGGGGATCTCAAAAGTTCTTAAGAAAATCCAGGTTAGCAGGTTGGACTGCAGCCAGCAAAGGTCCAGCTGCCCCCATTCCTCCAGTCTTTCTGAATAAACTCATGGTGAGGTTGTGGGGTTAAAAATGAAATAAAAAGCAAGATACTGGAGCGATCTCCGCACCGTCCCATCCGTGTTGTGCTGGAGTCCAGGACAGGCAGGTTTTACTTTCAACTCCCTCGGCTCATGGCAATGCTGCAACCTCGCCTTAGGTCCCTCTTCTTCACTCGATCCCCCTCTGTGCCTCGCTTGTTTCTGGACATAAAAGGCAAAGTGCAGCCTTGGGGATGAACAGAGCCAGACCTCTGCCAGTGCAGAAGAGTCCAGCAACAGTGAACTATTTCATGCTGGAATTGGCGCTTTGCTGCACAATTCATGAATTCAGGTTTTCCTGTGTTGCGTAGCCAGACAACTTCATCCAGTGTAAGAACCTCCCAGTGATGCTCCCCCAGCCCTTTCAAGCTGCCCTACGTAACACCCTTGGCTGCTGAAGGAACAGGGACTGAGGAGCCTGCTCGTCTAACACAGGGCTTGCTGCAAGCTTCTAAGCTTCCTTCCCTCAGAGTAACTGCCCCTGATCTCGAGCAGGACATGCCCATGCGCTCCGTGACCTGCACCCACAGCTACCTCAGAACACACTTCCCCCAGCCTCTGCTGTGCAGTCAGCCCCATAGCTCATGCCAGATGCAGAAATCATGCCCGTGGTTTAGAAATTGCTTTTTGTTGTGGAGAGGATCAACGTCACATAGAAAATATTACAAAAAAGGTTAATTTGTCAGCTGTCCAAACATTATTAGACCACATGCTTTATACAGCAGAGAGGCAG
Source organism: Gymnorhina tibicen (assembly GCA_013399875.1). Lineage (NCBI taxonomy): Eukaryota > Metazoa > Chordata > Aves > Passeriformes > Artamidae > Gymnorhina > Gymnorhina tibicen. The sequence continues at coordinate 200,216 of VXAZ01000783.1, read as the reverse complement.
CCAGCTCACTCGGCAGCACAGCCAGCTGAACTCTGAAGAGACGCTTTTCCTGCTGGTATAGAAAGCGCAGGGTTTTTTGTATTTAATTTATTTATTCAACGTTGCTCACGAGGAGGAGGAAGGAGGGGCAGCGAGCGCTAAGAGTTTTGCTGCATCTGAAGTCTCCGTTCGGCAGCGGCAGCGAGGGTCCTGCGGCGCAGGGTGACAGCGTCGGCCGTCGCTCCCTCGGGCAAAGGCTTCTCTGTGCTCAGCTCCTCATCGGAGGTTTTGTTTAAGTAACGCCTGAGGGAAAAAAAGGAAAGGATGAGTGAGCAGAACCCACCTCATTCTGGCTCTGAAAAGTGCATCCCCGCAGTTGGGGAAGGCTGGAAGGCAAACTAGCAGGAAAATACTTCAGTAAAAGTGCACACGAGCTATGTGCTCCTAAAAAAAGCCCACATCACCTACAACAGGCTCTGCAGAGTTGGCAGAAGCTCTTAGGTTTTGTGCAAGATCCTTGTGCCTGTGGGAAGGAGCCAGTTCTAAAGGTCAGGGCTGTCCTCTCAATTCGGAGCCATTCACAGCAGGTGAGTTATGACTCCCTCTGTTCCTGTTACTCCACTCCTCAGCCTCTGGCACTGCCTACCACAACAAGGCAGTCCCTGATGACAGCAGGTAAGCCCGTGACAGAAGGGGCACTAGGGGCTGCACAGTGTAAGGTAAGGCCAGAGGACAAGGAAGTTGCTGCCAGAGTTAACATCCCAGTGAATTTTTACACTTCAGTGGCAAAAAACAGTAGTTTGAAATTCAACAGCTCTTCAAACCAGTAAACCAGAAAGTCAAAAATACTCTGCCTCTGATTTTTTCAAACATTAAGGAAAAATTAAGTCTAGGAGCAAGTCTGTTTATAGACTTATAAAAGGTGTCACAACCCCAGGTACTTATAAGGCATTTCAGTGTGGAAAAGGAATAGAGCAGCAGTAGCCTGACAACACCAAAGGACCCGGAACTCAGTGGGGTTGTTGTAGACCCTTCTCAGCACTGTCCCTGCGATACAAAGGAAGGAAAAACACTTGTTAAAAACACTACAAAGTGTTTTCTACACCACTAAAGTGCTTCTCCTTCTCTGCTTAATCAGCAACTGGATGCTAGTAGAGTCCACCAGCATATCTGGAATACCAGTAAAAAACTGAATTCTACCTGTGACAGCTATTACTGCTTGGGCTAAAAGAAACAGTTCAAGTGGGTCCCTCTCTCTTCAGTGGTGCTGACTGGCTGGTGCTGAGCTCCTCTGGTGAGGTCTAGTAAGAGTCACCTGTCAGATCTGCGCTGCTCTGGGCTCTGTATTTGGAAAAAGTGGTGCCTGACAGGAATTTCAGCTGTAAGAGCACAGGCAGTGAGGGCTGACACCTGTGCCAGGAGCTGAACTAAAGATTACTAAAGGACTCAGCCCAAGTAACCTGTTCTCAGTAAATGTTCAGACTAAAGCCAGACTGAAGCTGGAAAAATCAGCCTTTGATTTCAAAGAGCTTTGGATCAACTGCACAGGAAGCTGTGTGCACGTTGGGACACATGATGCTATTTCAGAGTTGGGTTTAGCAGCGTCAAACAGCATCCTGAGCCTGCTCTGGGTGGTAGATGTATTCACTCCTCTTACTGCTTTTCGCATCAAACCAGGCTCTCAGTGGTCCTAATCCATTTGAAACCCATTCTGGGGGACTCCACCTGAGTGGCCAGGCTGGAGTTTCAGGAAGGAACGTACTTTCGAGCTTGTTGCAACAAGTCCTCCTTCCGCTGAACCAACATACGCTGCCTTTCATCAGCTGACTTGGAAAAGCGACTTCCCCTGGCCTCAAAATCTTCTGCTTCATTAGGTTCTGCATCCATTTCGCTGAATTCCACCATTTCTTCCAGTCTGGAGTTCAGTTCAAGCGGCACTCTCTCAGTCTAAGAGAAAAGGAAATAAGGCGTAAGTCTTTGCAAAATTTGGGCTTCTTTGCATCAAAACAACAAGCTACAAAGAACCGTCATTTTCTGAGGCACTGGAAGAAACCAGAGTCTCACCTGCTGTACCCAATTCCCTTGGGTTCCTTTGAAAAGCCCAGCCAAAAAACAGAACAAAGATATTTCAAACCATGCTCAAAGATCCTGTATCCTATAACGCTGTATCTTTTATGCCATGTTTGAAAGTAATGTCAAAGACAAACATTAATTACTCATAATTAATGCTCTCTGAAAATGGGGCATTTGAAAGTCAGATTCTGCAGCTGACTTGACAAGTGATGCAACAGTAAAGAGTTGAAAAAGCAGAAATTCACATACTAAGGAAAGAATAACAAATGTATTTGCAAAGATTATTTGTGCTCAAGAACGGAATTTATGAGGCTTCGGTTCACTGGGTTCTGCAGCACCCAAATGATCATGTTTTACACTGCTGGAGCAAGGCTGGCAACTGGCCCAAGCACGGTGTGCCAAGAAAGGAGCTGGCAGCCCCCATATGGCACCTCTCCCCCTTGACAGCCAGCTGGTAACACTAACCCAAAAACTAAGCTGATGGATGATGGCTCTGGGTACAGCAGCAGAGGTGAAACAGCACATCCTGATCACACCCTGTCAGACAGGATCAGATCAGCCCCACGATGCAGAACCATGATGATAGCCAAGCATGGTGGTGTCAAGAAACAAATCACCTCAGTGAAAGGTTGAAGGGTGTAGCCATCATTTGGTACCCCAGAAGATGACTCAAGCAAATGGGATGCTCCAGGGAAGCACTGGCCAAGTCAGCCCCTACTGCCTGGTTTTGGGCCTTCAGCAGAGCTGCTGAGGAGCCACGATGGCCGACTCCACGGGCAGCACAGCAGGATTGCGGGATTGCTGCTGCAGCCCCAACGGCCCAGACACAGCAGCATCACAGTACAACACACAGGTTTAGGCAGCTGATGTGCAAAACAAGTTGAGTCATCCCAAAGCCCTAGAGACAGGCCAGTAACGCCATCTCCCCGACACAACGCCTTCAGAGAGCAAACACCAAGACAAATGTCACTTCCCATTAGGCAGGTGAGCCAAGAAGGAATCCCAGAGCCCAAGTCAGCACAGTACAGACACTGCAACCTCAAACACAAGTACGGGGGTTCAGCCTCCCTCAGCAAAAACGCCAGGGCTGGAATGTACCAAAGGGCTCCAGTACCACACACGTGAATGCACTGGGATAACGGGGGCCACCACTGGACTGCCTCAAAGCACTGCCACATCCCTGAGGAGGGAGGGAGAGCCCCACAGAATGATCCCATGGATTGTACTTGGGGCCAAGATGACCTTGGCAGACCCAGCGGAACAGGTACAGAGCAACTCAACCGCTGCTTCCGATTACCACACAGGTGGGCAGGGAAAGCCCTGCTGGGGGAAGCAGGGAGGAGGCCACTCATTGCAGTCAATGTTCAGACAAGATCACTTCTTTTTCCCCCTGGGCCTTTTGTATCAGAAGACGCAAGTTGGCTCACCTAAGGTTTGGGGGGGTTTTCATAAAGTTTCAAAGATTCAAAAATCAATACCCAGAGCCCAATCCCCTATCTGAGGATTCCTGTTACCAAGGAATGTTTAGAGACAAAACTATCACAGCTAATTGTAGTAAAGGTTATGACAACCCCCAGTAATGCAGCAGATCACAGATGCAGAAACCCATATACTGCAGAAACTACTCCTCTTTCAGGCTCCAAGAGAAAATGTTTCATGAAAGCCATGGAATGCCTCAGAAGTGTCTCTAAATAGCCACCAGGTACTTAAGCAAGGGAGGGCACAAAGGATAGGGATGGAGAGGAGACAGAGCATTATGCACATCACTGGAAGCATCAGCATTTCAATGCACAGCTGGAGAGAAGCACATGCACAGGGTCTCACTAGGGGTACAGGCCAGGACTGATAGAGGCTGTCAGTACTTAGAGCATTATCTCACAAACCTGTGACATGATTTATACCATGATGGTGCTCAGATATGCCTCTCAACTACCATTACATTATATCAGCACTTACGCCCCAAAACCACAAGCTACAATTGGGGAAAAAAAAAAATCAGTCATTATCTCTATCTTAAGACCTTTGAACTCTAAGTAGAATGAAGTCATAATATGACATAAGGCACTAGGAAAACCAACACTACTCATGAAGAAAGGTTCTTTTATTTGAGAGTCTTAGCTGCCCTAAATAGTGTTGTTTCCAACAAGCAGAACCGATGGGTTGTTGTTGATCTCCACTTGCTGTTGGAGATCTACAAAGATTCCCAGTGGGTATGCTGATTTAAAAAAAGAGAGGTACAATGATTGTAAAACTTACTCTAAGGCTGCAGCACAAAGGAACTGGAGTTTCCATGGTCTCTCTCAGAGACTGTGTCATAAGGTGTCAAGGTCTATCTATCCACAATTTAGAAATTCAAGTCACACTCAGAGGAGATGACGGCAGCTTCCTATGTCCCTTCCCACTTGCCTTTAAAAAGCTTCTCAAAACTCCAGTGCACCCTGCTGAAGTAGCTTGTTTGCTGCTTGCCATTTTATCACAGACAAGCCTTTGACTGACTGTAGCAATAGATTCTTCTGGCAAGCAGAAAGAGATACACCAGGCATTTGGTTACAAATTAAAAGCAAAATCAAGGTGACACCAAAGTGATAGGAGGTTCCTAGAGCCGGAAGCTCCCAGGGCTCCTCTCCACAACAGAAATACTCTCAATAGCAAGGAGTTAATTAAGACTCCTTGGTAGAACTCTGAGCTCTTTAACAAGGGTGAGCAGCTTGTCCCAAGGCAGCCTAAGTTAACACTAAATGCACAAAGCATTTCTGAGGCAGGAAGAGGACAGCAGCACCTTCCAGCTTCCACTACACTACCCAGCAGCACATTTCTCTCTATGCATGGCAGTCTCAGTCTCTCACTTCAGCTCTTGCCTGTAATTCCCATTTGGCACAGTAAGTATCCATCCAGGAAAACCCACTCAGAGGCCACCAGTTCATCCCACACAAGCAGCCACCAGCAGCCCGACTAAACTGCGGGATATTCACAACTGTTCCACTGTCTCCAGGCCATCTCTGTGCTATCCTACATGATAAAAACAGGTTCTCCATCCAAACCACCATTCACTCCAGCCAAAACATATCACCTGAGCAGTGCTCAGCAGCACTGCAAAGCAAAAAGGCATCTCTGTTAGAGAGCACGTGCTCAGTGCTGTGATGTATGAACACCACTCCCAGGTTTTCCAGGTTCTGTAGAAGGAAGGACAGAAATACAGGCAGTGCCAGGCAGGAGAACAGAAAGATGAACACAACACAATCATTCAAAGCGGGATTTGAAGCCAGAACCAAGCTAAGTATAACTAGTTAGATACCATTTGTACCAAGAGAGGTTTCTCTCAATAAAGAGCTGGGAAAATGCCTCCAAAACCTTCAAAGAAACCCAAAAATGCTTGATCCAGACCAAGATTTTCATTCCTGCAGTTCTGTAGCTGCTACCCCAGGCTCTTACCAAACACCTCTACCATCACTACCAGCTCTTCCTCAGCCTCAATGGCGTAATCAAACCAAATCAAAGGGTTTTTTGTCTCGCAACCTGCTAACAAGGGAACTGCCACAGTTGAATTCCAGGTAGTTAACAGGTTGGGTATTCAGGTCACTAAAGGCTGCAGAGAAAGTCACACACCTCACAAATTCATTCAACCAGCAGAAAGGGAGATTTATAAAACAGAAACCTTCAGGATGTCGCTATTACAGTCAGAGAAAACAGAAGTGAAATGAGATCTTACTCTACTCACAGGGTTATTTTCTTTCCCTGCCACATTTCAGCTAGCACATGCTGCTTAGTAAAGCCCTTAGTGAAGAACAGCAAAACCCATTATTGTGCTTTGTATATAGAAGGGCTGTTATCTCTTGGTCCTGTTCATATCTCACTCCATTCCCACCAAAGCTCCCCATGTCTTAAAGTGCTTCCTCCAGAACACAAAAAGAATTCTTATACCCAGAAAAGAAATACTCCTCCTTTTAATGGAAGCGTTTGGAGATGTACAGAATGGAAATGAGAAGAAAAAGGGGCAGAGCAAAGCACCCTGCTCTTCATATTCCACAGACGGACATGGGCTGACCAGACATAAAAAGAGACATGATGATCTTCTGTTCTTTGTACCATTTGAGAGCACTTTCACTCAAGGAAGAAAAAGCACACGGATAATCCTCTACAGAGGCACCATATTCATATCTGATTTATCTGCCTGACCGTGTTAGCTCTGATGTGAAATGCAAGGAAGGGCTGCCACCAACCTGACCTGGTACAGAACCACAGCACCTACCAGTCTATGCAGCTTCTAATTGTGCTTTTTGCCCATTTTTATGCCTAATTACCTGTGTGACAGTTCCAGTATCCTCCTGATCAGTACTGTGCCTTTCCACAGAGTTGTTCAATGCAGGTCTAATGCTATCTGCACGCTGAAATGCAAACATCATGGGTTTAATACAGTGTGGGAAATGGCAAAAAAACCTCTTTGAACACATTCAGACTCTGCCCTCTGCAATGTCAGGCGTTGTGTTCAATTTAGAAACAGATAAGTTAGCAATAAACAGAATGCTCTGTGTTGAGAGAGAATTCTCTCTGCTTCCCCACACACAGACTCCAGATAACAGTACTATCTGATGTGCACAGAACCAGAACTCAATATTCTTATTAACAGAAACATCGTCCCCAGACTGCTTTACTGAAATCTGCTGGCACTAATTAAGAACAAAGCATCATTTTGCCGACTTTCTTTGCAAAAAATCTTCCTAAGTGGTACAATTCAATTATCTGTCAGCAGAGAAATCAACTGGAAATGTTCTAAAAGCTCTGCACAAGAGAGACCGGGAAGAGCTGCTTTAACTGAGCAAATATTTGTCTCTCGTCTAGCTAGGATATTTTCAATATATTTCTGGTACACGACTGAATACACTGCATTTACAGAGATTTAAACAAAGGGAAAAACAAATCCCAGATTCACCAGTGCTTCAACTTGCTTAATTCCCCTCACTCATTATTAACAGGCTCAGTGCTGTGATAAGAAAGAAAGTAATTTTAGGTGCACAGTCTTATAACTCACCTGTGTGGGGAAAGGCACCTGGATGCGCCCTTCTAGGATGTTGTCAGTGGTGATCTCTACAGAACGAGTTAGCTGCAGATCCTGCAGAACTAAATGATAAGGAACCTGAGGGAACATCTCCTGAATCTGATGGGCCTGCAGAAAGCAATACAGTCAATATCAGCAGTAAATAGAAGTTAGTTGATAAGTATGTCAACAGAAAGAGATTAAAAATATTATCAGCTCAAAGATGCTGCTTATGATATGCAAACCCACACGCAGAAGGAAAAGAGAAAGAAAATCCATGCTGGTATTGACTTCCAGGGCAATATGCTGCCTCCACTGAAGTCAACAGCAAAACTGCAGCTCCTAGGGAGACACCACACGGCCCTGAACAGTGCCTGTAGATGCACAAAGGCTTCAAAAGCTTCCCAACCTTCTTCTTAAGACAGCCTTTTTAATAAAGATCTATACAGAACTCATGGGTGACTGAAAGTTAGATCAACACTGGGAAGAAAAAAACAATTTTGCTTTTTGCCAGATCGGTTCCAAAATGGTACCAATAAGGACAAGTGGAGCAAGTTTTAATAACCCACTCCCTCCAGCCATCCTGCCTACACACTAGTTTAATGGGGTTTGAAAATTCAAGTAAATTAAACCGAATTGTCAGGGAACTGTGATTATTGAATTTCAAGTTAGTTAAATAATATCCAAATTAAGTAAGTAAAGGTAGGAGAGCAGACAAATAATATGTTTTTACAGTCCAACAACTAGATTTCACAAAATATTAAAAATCTCTATTTTCACTAATGTCCAAAGTCATGGGGGGCAAGGGGGAATGAGAACAGCAATAAGAAAAGAAAGGTGGAGGAGTTTTGAGAGCAAAGCAAAAACTATACACCAACTGACAGTGAGTTTCAACACAAGCAACTACTGCAAACCTGACCCTCCATTGTACTAACTTGTGACCAAACCAACTGATTTAGCATTTCAGCCTCTGGCTTTCCCCTCAAAATACTTCTCTAGGTTTTTGTTCAGTAACACAAAGGAGAATTTCACTTACTTTCTATTAAAAATGTGTAACACTTTAACAATTTGCTAACCTAGGCCTTTCCATTACAGCAGACATTTTAATATAAGTTGCTACTATACTTTTGATAATACACAATCCTAAAAAACCATTACTTATCCTTAACAAAGCCCATTTGTGTCACTGTGTCCAGTAAAAGAAAAATTAAACTGACCTCAGATGGAGAGTTCCTGAATATTTAACTAATAAATCATCTGCCAACACCTCATTGCTCCCTCCCTGCCTCAAACACCCTAAAAATAGTGGCCTTACCCTGCTGATGTTTAAACAGAAGTAAAGGCTATGGGAAAGACCTAATATTCAGAAAATTCCATCACTCTCATGAGACATCTCACCGAATATTTATTAACACAGTATAGAACACGGTAGCTTGAAGAACTCAAAGGAAACAGCACTTCTCAAAAAAAATGAAGTGTTTCATAAGGACACATCCTTTTCTTTTTTTACTACATTAGAGTGTTTATGGATGAATTCAGCAAATCTGGAATTTCATCCTCTACACTTCTATCATCATCATGAATCAGCAAAAGCTGAGGGTGCTAGAGAGCCCACCTCACATTGATAAGACACTGAAACTGCTATCTTGAAGCTTAGTGCTATTAAAGATTAAAAAAACAAATCAAAAGCTATAGAATGAGTTTGATCAGTTACTATTCGAACAACAGCTACATTCTCGGGTTACAGACTCAACCTTTTGGTGCTACAAGTTGTCACAGAGGTACTGAAAAAGAGCTGAAGAAGTTGCACTAAGCAAGCTGAGAAAAAGTCTGTCTATCTACCCAGGAAGTACACGTCATTTTTCTACTTCATTCACCTACCTCCAGACCTGTTCTTTTATGCTGGCACATTTGAACCCAAATATAGCCCTAACTTCATAAAATAAAGTGATTTTAGAGAGAAAACAAACCTTCTCTCACTCAGAAAAACAGCTTTCATGTAGTGTCTAACCACTGTTTCGACTTCCTTCCCCTTTATGTTCTCCATCTCCGTGTAACCCTTTCCCCGACACAACACAAACAGGAAGGCTGAGGTGCAGTCTTACCATAACATTGAGCTGGGAGTTGCTGGCTTGTGCAATTCCGAGGATGTTGGTGGTGTGCATCACTTCCACGGAAAAACTGGGCAGCCAGCTGGCAATTCGGGAGCCTGGGAATAAGAAATCACCAAGGAAGTCAAGAAAGAATATGAGGATCTCAGCAGGCCCAGTACTTCTACATGTATTTAAAGCAAGTCTTCACATTCCACAAGGTACATGCAGGGAGTTCTGCAGTGCAATCTATCCCTAAGGTGTCCCAAACATGGAGATGGTTGGAGTGAATCAGTAAGTGCCAATATTCTCTTCAAACACACTGTCATAGTGTTTTAACAACATGGGGGCTGGAAAAGGATCAAGGAAACAACCCACCCTTGTTTTCTTTTTTTAATGTTCCTATTAAAATGAAAATTAAAATAATCCAGAGTCAAATCCAGTTCTGGAATATACTAATAAATCCAGCAATTTTACTAAAAACAGGACAGCTTCTAAGCAATCTGAATCCAGGCCCAAAATGGGTCATCGCTGAGAAATATTACTTCAAAGGGACACAGAGTAACTGAACAAAGTGACTGCTGCAATCGTGTGCTTCAGCTCAACAGAACAGGGCACATGGGTGGCTCCCTCCTCCTTCTGTGCTGCCACTTAAATAAACACAGGCTTTGCTCTGTGCCACTTCTCCTTCTATCTCCATGGTAATTCTGCAGGTCTCCAAGCCACCGGAGAGCACTGGGGAGGACAGCCATCAAAAATACAGTGTTATTCTAAACATAAATGTCCTTTGGAGACCTAAAGCACAAGTGGAAGCCATGCAGAAGCTATCAGCCAGTCTCCATGTACCTAGAAACTGTCTGACCCTTCTCTGCCCATTATTCTCCCCGCACAATCTCTAAAGATTTCAAAACAAGCATAGATGAGGAACAGGTCACTGCGTAAGTTTGTGGCATCTCAACCGCCTCATGAGAGCTCCACAAGGGCAGAGCCCAAAGTTGAATATTTGCAGTACTGAAATCTACTGAGAAACATCAAGACTGCCATCAAAACCTGGGAAACTGTGGAAGACAAGCACACACCAATACCAAAATTCTAAAAAAATCTGGAAAACAAACAACATGAATTGCCTTTTTCAAAACAAGTTGTCTCCATACACAGAACTTACCATGGCCTGGAATTACATCTGCTTTGTGAGTACTTGTAACACACTACTAAAAAACCCCAAACATGTAAAACTGTTGTGGTTACATGATTCCTTCTGAGACTAATCTTCTGCACCTAACCAAGCTTTGCAAGTGTCTTGTAAATTGAGTGGCAAATGGACTTTCGACAACCATACATTAGCTAGGGGATAGGGGAAAGACTGACTTTTAGACTGCACCACAGAGGGGTTTTTCTCCTTCTTTGACATTGATTACCACCACATGGTAACAAAAAAAGACACAGTAATTTCCCATTCTGATTGTCAACATGGCACACAATGAATAAATGCCAGTAACTGAAGCTGCCAACCACAACAAATCCAGAAAAGGGAGCATTTGTACAAAATCTTTCAAGAAATCTCCACAGCTCTGGGACACCTCACAGACACATCTGAGCTCTTGTGAAAGAACCATCAGAAACATAAAGGTGTTTGACAAACACAAGCAGAGCACGGTTTGAGTTTCAGCTGAAGCACAGACAGAATTCCCTTCTACAGCAGGCTGCTCCCCTTGTTTATTTGGGCAACAGCAGCAGATGTCAAATGTGCTCAGCTCACCGTCAAAGTGGAAGAAATGATTGTGCTGGTTCAGGCGTGGTCTGCCTTCTGCTGCTGCCACAGGAACCAGGTTCTCATCCAGATTCTCCCTTTGGTGATCCTCCCTCACGTGATGACTGTCAGTGATATTAAGAGACATTCTGCAGGTGGGGCAAGATGTGTCTTGTTCCAGCCAGGACCGCAGGCACGAGCTGACAGGAAAACAGTAATACTGTGGTGAGCTTGCAGTGTTTTTCCAAGACACCACTATCACAAGTACATCAAGCAGCTGTAGCATATTCTGTACACACCATCAACACGTGGACTGCTCAGAGAGACCTTTAATGAGCTCCTGATGACTCTGGCATAGGTTTCTTATTTCTTTCAGCTGAAAATACTCAAGTGTTCACTTTTTATAAACATGCATGCAGATTTATTGAAAGCCTAGAACACTCTTCAAGCTTGTTGTCCCTCTAGCTCAGAACAAGCAAGTTTTGCCTGGAAGGGAAAAGAAAGCATTTCTTTTCTCTCACCTTTCCCAACTGAAAAAGGCAAAAACCAACTGGACACATAGTTAATGTATCCTGACACATTTTCACAGCAGCTCTGCCTGTGATTAGGCAATGGCACCTCCAGTGCTTTCAAACAGCTTTTCAGAATACCAATACCCAAATCACTAAAGTCAGTACCACTCCAGGAACTTGCTAAACAGATGTATTAATACTAGCAATTCCGTGCCATTACAATCCTTACTTAATTCTGAACATTTTCTGTCCACAGAAAGTGAGAAGTGTTTGAAATGCAGGTTGAAACACTCAAAGCTGTGCATGCTTTTTGTTTCATGCTGATATGACCCAATTGCAGTATTTGTTCAAGTTAAACCTAATTCTCAGTGTGGAAAAACTGAATTTCACAGTGTTGAACACTTCCCAGTATTATAACACATACTTCACATTTGCACGGTGGTTTTTTTTCCAGAAGTTCTCAAAACACTTTAGAAAGATAAAGACATACAAAAAGATCAAATAACGAAGGCACAAATCACAGGTCTGAGGTGACAGAGCAAGGGAAAAGCCCTAATTGCAGGACTGTAGTGCAGTCAAGGATACAAGGATTCTGTCCAGTTCCTGAAACTTTGCCAAAGTGTTTTCCATCATATTGCAATGGATGGATACACAGTGATGGGTTTCCCAGAAGCAACCAAAGCACCAAAGTAAAAATCTGCCACCTTCCACCACCTTGGCAGTGGCACTGCTGTCCAACATCACCTCCCCGACCACAGGAAAACCACCCTGCCCACAGCGAACTCAAACCTCTGTTAGAGCTGTACTCAGAGGTCACCTGGGAAACACCTGGAGTTTCCCAAGCTGGCACCACGCTGCTGCTGCTGCTCCTCAACGGCTCAACAGCCGAGATGGTGGAATGGGCACAACCCCACGTCAGCTGCATCAGCACCAGGCCCTAAAAGCCAGCTGTGGTCACACCCATTGTGTACCACGCAGACAGAAGGGCTTGGTCACCCACAGCACCTCAGTAAGAGGAAGGCCAGCATCAGGTCAAGGCTGACAACCTTTCAGAGCAACAACTCTTGAAATTGCCTGCTTCCTAGAAGGTAGAGTTTCAACGTGCCTAAGAGATTCAGACACCTACTCCCATCAAATTTCCTTAATATTGAGGCACAGGGTTGACCTTAGCAACGCAAATCTTCCCTGCCACCTTCTCTTCCACTCCAAATAACTGATGGTGAAAAAAAAATCCCATATAATTGAGAATGGACACAGTGTTCAGCCTGTTGACAAAATCACCAGGCTTTTATGAGGAGAGAAACCACTCTCAGGTTGTAAATAGGGTTATTAGTTACATCTGGTTTTATATGCAAGCCATCCACTGTAACATGTTCCCTCCCTAAAAGCACCATGGAGTCTAACTTGCTTCAGAACTGTAATTGCTTCAGAAAAAAATACAAAAGGATCCTTTTAAATACAGAGAAAATGCCTTTCTGAAGAGAAGACCCTGGGCTTCTCAAGTGCTCAGCAGGTGATTAAATATTCACATGATTCAGTAGCACTGGAAGAGGAGTCTCTGCTATGGAGGCACATTATCTCATTAGAGACTTCTTGGAACACAGATAAATATTTATGGCAAGGTTTGCCATAAATGACAACAAATTAGCACACAGATTACAACCTCTGGTTTGACAGTTACCAGAAAAGTCAAAAGCTATTTACAGAAAGTAACACCACAGGGACAATTTAACTGACCTGCATATTCATCACATGGCCCTCCAGAAACGCCAGATTCAATCCCTGTATCTCCTTTCATATTTAAGCACAGGCATGGAAGTGTAAGCACTGCTACAGAAGATCCAAGGAAAGTCACATCCAGCTCAGCACACTGTGTCCACAAGCATCTACTACTATTCAATACCAAATGAGGGTAAGAAGCAGTGTATGAAGAGGTTCTTTGGCCCAAAGTTGCCCCGTTCTAACGACCAGCTGCTTAGGGACCATTTCTGCTGGTTTGGTTAACCTCTTTTACAGTCCTGATGGAATCATTGCCCTTGAAACCACAGATTCAGACCTGGCCTCCAAAACTGTCCTGGCCGACTCATCACCATGCGAGGATGCACTATATAAAAATATTCCCTGTTTTCTCCTTAAAGCTGATATCTAGAAGGTACTTAAGGATCCAGCTCCCATTTTTCTTCTTCACCTGAAAATAAACACAACCTCCACCCAACAAACATACTGACCTGTGTTTGAGAAACTCAGCACTAGTTACCCACTAGCTGACAAGGGGCACACTTAGTTTGGGAGAAAAGAAGCACACCAGGTGGAACAACTCAAACACGAAAATGACTGGAGTGAACAGAACTTGTACTTTGTTATCAGAAGCAGACCAAGACAACTCAGGCAGCAAGCACCCAACAGCTCTGCTGGCAGTTTGTTACTTGTCATCCTACAGTAAATTTCAGCCATGCCCATCTATCCCTTCCCTTGTCAGCTGGGTGCACCCTCCCCAGCCTGGACACATACTTGTGGAAGAGGTGGCCGCAAGGGAGTTTACGTGCGGATTGCATGGAGTCCCAGCAAATGGCACAGTCGTCATTGTTCACTGCCAGCTCCTCTGGTGTTGCAACTGCAAACCTACAAAGAAGAAACAGGAAGAGACAGAAGGAATGACTACACAAGTTCAGCACGGCCTCCTCTCTAGAGAATCCAGCACTGAGAAAACCTTACCCTCCATGTTAGCTTTTCATTAAGAGAGCTATGCCAACAGATTTGTTATTTTTTTGATAACTCAGGCTACACTGCAAAGGAACACACATACACATCCCTCTGATGCCTTTTGCAGGCACTTCTTTTGCACATCTCCTCATACATCCTAAGTGCAAAAAGCTTTGACTTAGTAGTACCTTCCAAGAGACAATTATATGATCATTTTGTTGAGATCCTTAAATTATAATCTGTATAGATTTGGTTTATGTCATTTTTCTAAATGAGTTTTAATAGCTGTACCCATTAAGCTGTCTCTTTGGGATCATAAGCATTTATGGTCTGGCTAATTTTGGCCTCAGATTTTGCCACTTCCATTTGTCTTGACTTTTTCCCTTTTTTGTAAGCTACAGTGCCACATAAGCAGTTACTACACAGTAGTATCCAAAAATATAGAGATGAGTGATGTAACAACATTTCACAGCACTGCTGGTGTGGAATATACCTGAAGAACAACCACAAAGGCAGCTGCCAGTGGTAGCTTCAGAAGGAAGTTAGAATGTGGTTCTTCCAACACAATCAGAATGACCAAAACACATCAAGTTGCTCAGACAAGTCTGTGACACATGCAACTCAAACAGCTTTGCGACCAGCTCAAAGGGGTTCAGTGGCTGTATCTTACAGAAAAGAAGCAATGCATTGTGGAAGAACTTTATTATGCAGCTCTTAACCTGATATCACAGCCATTAAATGACTTTCCAAAAAGAAAACCTCATGAATTTCTAGACAAGCCAGCCTTCTCCACCTGGACTACAGCAGCAGGAATCAGAATTAATCAAACCCACAGAGGCCCAAAATTAAAACAGTACAGTGATGTACAGAAAGAATAAAACTCCTTGTGGCTCTTAAAAATTTTAAGAGCATAGCTGAATTTTGAAAACATCAGATCAGAGATGCAGTACTATCTGGTATAACATTAGGTTTTAGCAATTAGGCCTCCCAATTTCTCCATATTACCTCACTGAAAGGGAATGGACTAAAGTACTGCCAAGATGCTCTCAGCTCCACTTTGGGTACAGAGTCTTAGAGTTGGCCTCAGGTTTAGTAAATACACAGGAAAAGCTAGGCAGGTTTTCATTAATATTTTGATTTCATTTCAGTCAGTAAAACTGAATACTATGGCCTAATGAAATTAAGAGCATTGATTTCTATCCCAGTCAAGCCAGTATTTAACAGTTGAAATAGGCAGAGCTCTGCAGAGCTTCTGTCACCCCACTAAGGTAGTATGCAAGAGAATACAGGAGAAGAAATACTGGACAGGGGAGTTCACTTTTTGTCACTTAATACGTTACCAGTAATATTGCCATTCTACAAGTCAATCCTACGTATCTGTTAAAACCAGAAAGAGTGTCCTCTCTACTAGATCTACATCAAGATTGCAGAGCAAGTAAGAGGCTCACCTGGCTTCCATATTTCCAACCACACGCAGGTAGTTCTTGTGCCGCCGAATTCGCCGTTGCACCTCGTGGAACAGGTAGCGCAGTTGCATGAAAATCACCAGGCTCGCCATTGACAACCAGATATTGCCAAACAGCTTGGGAAAAAAAAACAGAGCAGGGATTAGAAACAACACCATGGGAAACAAGAAGCTGCATCAGGTCTTAAGAGACAAAGAAATAGAGAAACCAGCCCTACAGAGTATCTCTTTTGTTGGGTCCATTCAGACCAACCATGCATGTTCAAAGGTACTGCCGCTCATTACCTCTTCAGATACAACTCTGGCAGTACAGCATTTGTAATGAGGATAAACTGTATTCAGTTCTGTTCAGCTTAGCATTCCCTGCTGCCAATTAAAATAATTCAGTCTGATATTACTCAATAAAAAAGCTAATTAAACACCTACTAAACAGATAATTAGACACAGTAGTTAATACTCCTTAACAAAGTTATTTGTGATGACTCCAACTACACAGGAGGAAAGAATGCCAAAATCCCCCCTCTATATTTTCATCTCTATTTAAGTAACTTCTCCGTAATATCTGGTTTCTAAAATAAGCAAAGTAAAAAAAAAAATATAAAATACGTATACCCAATACCCTTTATTTTAAGGCCAGTCTATTTGTTCAGCATTATGTCCAGTATTTCATACCAGCATATGAATATGATGCATCAAGTCCAGGGAAAGCAAGGTTAGCTCCATGACAAAATCTGTGTAGTAGACGTAAGTGCCTTTGCCCTCCCACGTTCCTTCGTGGTTGAGATCCCAGAGATGAACTACATATCTGCAAGAGTGGGGAAATCAACATTATTCTTATTTTTCTGGTTAAATAGCATCTCTATAATTTAAATTATTTTGTCCGTTTTTCAAAAAACTTCTGGATATGGATTCTTTGGCCTTCCTAGGCCCTGTGCCCACAGTCTGTGCTCCCTCCAGGGGGACTTCTTTTAATGTTACAGGTTTCAAACAGCAACATTTTAAAAAAGCAAAAAGCAGTCAATGCTTAGCCCACATTGACACTACAGACACTGCCAGCAGACAGAAAAGATGCAGCATTTGCTAAAAACTACTTCATGTACTGAAAGTCAATTTTAGGATTATAGTAACTACAGTAGCACATTTTTCAGCATGTGAGGTGTTTCTCAGGTGACTCATTACAGCTCAGTGTCAGACCTGAAATGCTGACAGTGACCTGCACAAAGAGGCTCCTGTGTTACACATCATGTCCTACATATGCAGTCACAGGTGTGTTACAGGTACGCATGCATGTGACTTTTTCAATGCAAAACTTCGAGAGACCAAGACCTTAAAACAAACCCTGCAGGAATGACTTGAAGTAGCATCTATCAACCCTCATCCAGCAGCACGCATCCACTTTAATCTATGCCTCAAGCTGTCACCACCCACTAAAGCTATCCATGCATTTCAACCCCCATCTGTAAAAAGCACTCCTAAAATGCATTTCCATCTGTAAAAATCATTCTTAAAATGCTTCTACACGTATTTAATCCTTTGTACTAGCCAACATATCTGCCAACTGTTTACTAGCTGGCTTTAAAATAAATGTTCCTGTAACTACTTAAACACCAGTACAATCTTTTATTCAAATAAAGGCTTCAGGGTAAGATGCACACATCACTCAAATAAAACGAAAAAAAGTCAATTGCAAAACTTGTGCTTAAAAACAGCACAGGCTGAAGTTAATCACCTTTTCTCATCTCATAGAATCCTGCAATGGTTTGGTTTGGAAGGGAACTTAAAGATCATCTCTTTCCAACCCCTTTGGTTGCCCCATCCAATCAGGACATGACCACTTCCAGGATGGGGCATCTACAGGTTCTCTGGGCAACCACTCACTGTGCCAGTGACTCACCAATCTCACAGGGAATATTTTTTTTCCTAGTATCTAATCTAACTCTGCCTTCTGTCAATTTGAAGTCATTCCCTCACTCCATGCCCTCTCCAGCTCTCTTGGAGCCCCTTTAGGTACTGGAAGGGGCTCTAAGGTTTCACCTTCTCTTCTCCAGGCTGAGCAACCCCAGCTCTCTCAGCCTGTCTCCATGGCAGGTGCTCCATTCCTCTGAAAATCTCTAAGGACTCCTCTAGATGCACTCCAGCAGGTCCACATCCTTCTCATGTTGGGGGCCCCAGAGCTGGATGCAGCATTCCAGGTGGGGTCTCAGCAGAACAGAGCAGAGGGGCAGAGTCCCCTCCCTGGAGCTGCTGCCCACACTGCGGGGATGCAGACCACGATGTGGCTGTGTTTTCTGGGCTGCAAGCACACAGTACTGGATCATGTCAAGCTTCTCATCCACCAATGACCCCAAGTCTCTCCTCAGGGCTGCTCTCAATCTCCAAACATGCATTTGCAATTCAATGAGGTAATTAAATGCACCTCTTACATCAACATGCTATATGCACTACCATCCTGAGCAACCATCCTGTAAAACATAAGCTACTCACCGTAAAATCACATGAGCAGTTCTGACTGTCACCAGCAGAGACTGCAAAAGAGGAAGAAAAAAACCATACGTGTTAACAACATTCTGGCAGGGACAGTGGTTCAGATGCAGGAGCTCAAGGGCAAAAACAAAACACATTCATTGCAGCTTAACAAGTTCCTGTGAACCAATGGTCACTATAGGTGACTGTGTGCACAATATACCTGAGACAACCATAAAGCTTATAAATAAATATGGAAGAAACTGTTCCCAAAGACACTATGCTATTAAAGCAGCTACTACCATTACTGCTGTTAAGTGTCATTTTTTCCTGACTACACAGGACGTATTGCCTTTTCAATTATTATCACTCAGCAAGTGTTGAGACTACAATCCCACCAACTAACTCTCCTCATCCCACTTCTTAAAAAAAAACTGGAAGAACTGAATAATAACAGAAATTTGAGGAAGTTAATTTTAAATAATTCCCCCCTTCACTGAGATGCAAATGCTGCTAAAGTAACTTCTCTCTTTAATCATACTTACGTTTCTAGGCTAAATACGGAGAAAAAAACCTGAGTATATCAGAAAGTGTAAGATCAGAAGTGTAAAGACAAGTCACCAAAACGGTAACTACATTTCCATGGGCTCTTATAATCTAAGAGACGGTGGCCCCATCACGTCTCTGTAATCCATCAAGCCCACAGTGCTCCATCTCTTCATTCTATCCTCACAGGGCAAAAAACCAGACATGCTTCCCCCAGAGACTGCCCACACCACCCTGTAGTTAGCAGGGGCCAAGTGACACCGAGATCCAGGGGATTTACAATGAGCATCTGAAACCACTTCTGTGAAACTGGTCTGATGGCATGCCTTCAGCATAAGTATTACAAACAGGACAGAAGAACTATCAAAACCACTAACTTCCCAAAGTAGCAATAAACCGGTTGGTTTGAGTAGTTTTTTCCATCTGTAAAAAGCATTCTTAAAATACTTCTATACATATTTGCAATACCCTACATATCTGCCAACTGTTTACTAGCTGGCTTAAAAAAAAAAAAATGCAAAGATAGACAGACTGGAGACTGCTTCCTGTACTAAAATTCTCAAACACCATATATTAAGGCAAAACAAGATCAATGTTTACTCAAAAATACAGACAAGTCCTTACTCAACTTTCTCTGGGCATTTGCACATTTCACATCCACCCTCTGCAGTAAAGAAAATGCTGACAAGCAGCAGAGAACAAGGGGAAGTCTACCTAAAACACAAGAAAGACATCTATATTGCTTTATTGAAAACCCTGAGTTAAATCAATGTTTGCAGAAGATAAATTAATAGCTTAATGTATCTTAATGTAATTCATTCACACTAATGGAATACACTTGGCAGGGTACCTCTCAAGGAGCATCACACAAGCCACCACCAGAAAAACATTTCAGTCTGAAAGATTTAATGTTTTTTACTAAGAGCTTGAAGTCTGCTATGAGGTGTCACTGCCAGTACCCGTACAGAAAGAAACCCAAATGTTTTATTCCGCTCACATGGGTGCTGGGTATTAAAATCAAGGAGATTACTCATGGTAGCCCAATCCATACAGGGAATATTTAAAGTGTTCAAAAAAGGCAAGATATTAGACAATCTCCTATGAGGAAAAATTAAACAGATTAGAATTCTTTTGCTTAGAAGGAAAGGCAGCAAAGGAACAGGCAAAAGAGGATGAGAAAATCACAAATTCTATGAAAAATATTAAACAGGGAATGATTCTTTGCTTATTTTCACCATAAATGTATTTGATGATAGCTAAGGACATTAGTCCCTCCCCATGGCAGGGGGGTTGGAACTAGATGATCTTTAAGGTCCCTTCCAACCCAAATCATTCTGTGATTATCACACAGAAGATTCAGAACAATTTAAAGAGCTCTTTCGTGTACACAAAGCCAAGTAAATGTGGAATTTGTTGCCTCTGGATACTACAGAGGCTGACATACAAACAAGTTCAATGAATGATCAGACAACTTTCCAGAGTACATCTGGGGCTATTAAACCCAATGGGCTTGTGCAGCCCTCAGATCAGGAATGTCCTCAAACACTAGTGGCTGCAAGCAAAGCTAGGAGACCCTTTCTTCTGCATTCCCCACAAAGTTCCTGGCTGCCCAGCAGCAGCAGCACAGCAGGAGATCCATGGCTCAGGTGGAGACCCCACACTTACACTGACTGAGCCACTCCTTCCCTAATCAGCACACAGAACAGCTCCCACCAACATGAACAGCTGGGCCCCATCCTGCAACCCCAAACACTCACACTACCACACAGCACAGTGCTAAGGAGGCAACACAGGCACCACAACACTCCCTGATAAACCTATCCCGAGCTGGTGCAATGCTGATAATCCTTCTGCCAAGCCAAGATAACAGACACGACACCAACGAGACCCCACCTTTTAGAGACACTGTTAAATCTTCCAATACCCTTCCACTGTTTAATTACAAATCTGGTCTTGCATATTCTCATATTCAGGGAAAAATAAAGCGATGTATTAAATAACTGACCTGTGGTGTGACAAGCATCATATTCTCCTACTATCAGTTGTTTTCCTTCCTGCTCCCTAACTCCAAGTATGAATTCAAGATAGGAGAAGAAAAATAAATTGTACATGTTACTTGTTATCTGAACTAAGGATGTGCTAACACAACATACTTGCAATTATACTGGATTCGTCTCCTTTGTTTAAGATTATCACTTCCTCAGGCAGAGTGAAACAACCCATCACAACATCAAAAACATACTGATGTTCACTCCACAAACATACTGATGTTTTACTCCACAGTGCAAAGTGTTCAGGAGTGCACAAAAATGCCTTGCTCATCTCAGCTGAGACACAACTCATTGCACAAACATAAGCAAATCCCATGAGTATGCCTTAAGGAAAAGATGTTAGTCTCACTCCTTTCGGGGAGAAATGAAATAGAAAATACAACCTCAAAGAAAGAGGCTGAAGTGCACATTACACTTTCATACACACTCTCTCCCTCTCTCAAGCGCTGTTCCACCAACCCTTCTTGCAATGCTCATGAAGCACAATCATTACTTTTTCATAAGCTGTCATTTGATTTCAGCATCATCTTACGGGTCTATCCTCTCATTCTCTTCTTCAGACTAAGATTTTTTTCAGCATTAAAGGCTAAAGACAGAAATCATGCCAATCGGGCAACTTCTAGAAAATGGGAGGATTTGTTTGTGTCTTCAAAGTTTCTTTCTTATGGGAATTAAAAGTAAATCCGTTGTGTACCAAGGTACCCCCAAGTGAGGAGTCTAAGGCAAAGCAGAAACCACAACACATATGAAGGAAGTCTTACCTCTGCTGCCATGAAAGCCAACGTGTGCATGCCATGGGTGTAGCCAACAACTCCACAGACAACTGCTAATCCACAGCAGGACAGGAGCATGGCTATGAGCAGGGCCAGCACTCTGATGTGGCTGCTCATCGGTGTGGTGGGAGAAAAGGAAAGCTGCAACACAAATACATAAATACGCGACAGGTTTAAAGGAGTACTTCATCCACCCTGCCCTCCATTGTCACCTCACCAAACAAGAACTCATTCAGGAAAATCTTTTGCTTTCTAGCATAAAACCAATCTCACAATGCAATGTAGTAATAAATAAAGAAGAATAAAGCTAAACCCACACACCATCCCAAAGCCTCATTCATGTTACTGTCATTTACATTCACTTTTTAACAACCAGTTACAATTTTTTTATTTACAATTATGATTGAGCTAATGTTTAAATCACCTGTGAAGAAAAGCAGAGAGACAGTAGTTTCTGCATCAAATCCACAGCATCTGCTTAGGATTAATAAGCACTTTAGAAAAACACCTACCCTAACACAGAGTCTTCGAGCAATGTTTTGCCAATTTTTCACCTAATAGCTGATCTGAATTTGTCCAGCTTGGTCTTCCATCCCCTAGCTCTTCCACTGTCATTTTCTTCTGGAAGAAAGAGACTTCTACCCAAAAAAATACTTAAGCTGCAGCTAGACACTTCTGGACAGACTCTACTGAAAACAGTTGTCTCATTCAATAGCATGCAAAGTGTGTTAAATCTCTAAACTACCTTAACAGAGGGCTACACCTAGTCTGTCTAAATCAAAGGCAACCCAAGGAGATGCTGGTCCATCCTCTTTTTTCCAGGGCAGGATGAGAAAGAACAGGACAAGGAAAGAAGGAGTTGCCCAAAGCTTCACTCTGGTCTGATTAACAAAGTTGATTCTCATGTTTTGTTTTTAAATGGGTTCTTTCTTACTGCTTTGTATCTGGTTCAGCTCCACATGCCCCTGTCTTTGCAAGGCAAATCACACAAGTATCATTTGTCCAAGCAAAAACTGACTGTGTATACTTTGAATGTAAAAGGAATATAACAAGGATTTCTTCCCACGTGACCTTTGTTCTTTCACAGCTTTCTGAACAATACTAAGAATACCAGATGACTGCCTTGTTCACTGCTGTCTCAATTTTCCTAAGCCCAGCCAATCCAGTTTCAAATTTAAGTGCTTAGCTACCTGTGAATTAACAGGCCTTACTGGACATTATTAAAAAAAAAAATCTGCAAAGCCCAGATTTACCAAAAAGAAATTAATTGATTCAATTTAGGTCAAACTGCCATTCCAGGAGAGAGGAGCCTAGGAAAATGCAGGCCCATTATAGTTTAAAGGCCAAGATTTACTGTTTAAATTACAGTTTCTTCTTCCTTGCCTAGCCTTCAATTTCTGCATCTCTACCTAATTTATTCCTGGCATTAACAGAAAGTGGAATGTAGCATAGAGAGAAAATTGCACTGCATATTGTAAAGACACTGGCAGTCAAAATTCAGTATATCTAAGTGAGTGTGAAACCTGAGCACAGAATCTGCAGAAACAGGCTCCACGGGCCAATCCTAAAGGGCACCAATCTAAGGGATGTTCTGTTGTTAAGATGTCTTTACAAAGGAAAGCTATGAAGACATCTCATGCAGTTATGTAATAGTAATTACAGGGCACATATAAGGAGCAATTTATTAAAGAAAATAAGTATCTTCAGCTCTATTTGTCTCATGGAAAAAGCGAAGGAGTAAGATTGACATTGTACTTTAAAGCAAGTATTTGAAGCTACTGGGAAGTGCACATGTTCAGTACCACAGGGTGGTGAAAAGGTCTAAATTATCTGTTTGTACCTTACCATGAGCCAGTGCCTGAACCAGAAACAGAATTTGCATGTCCCAAAAGACAGCCCTTAATCAAAACTTACATATTCAAAGCGATCCTTGCAGAGCTGAACCATCAGATGGAGAAACACAAGTCCAGAGAACCAAAGGCACCACATCACTACTTCTTCCACTGTCTGAACATTCAGCACACCAAAAATGAAGATGAACTTGTAGAAAATGAAATTCCAGAATTTATCCTTAAGGTGCTGTAATGGAAGACACTTGGTTACTGTAGTGAAAGCACTGACAATCCACACACAGGGGAGAGAAGGAGGAGAAAAGAGAAAGAGAAAGGGAAATGAAAAAAAAAAGATGGAAGTAGAAATGCAACAATACATTAGCTAAAGTCTGCTGCATACACATCTTCAATAGTATTTGTTATTATCTTTACTGAATTAAGTAATGTATTAAAAATATTAGCAGATCTTAATATCTATCAAGTCTTTTGTACCATGGCAGCATAACTGTGCTACACAGCACACCATGCAGTTTCCTGCTATACTCCTAAAACAGTACTCAGCACAAAGCAAGTCTGTCATGCCCAAGCAACTCAGCTACAAGGCTGCAAACATGCAGTCCTCTCTGCTGGAAGAGCTGCCACAGTTAGTTATTCAAGATGCCCAAACTGCCTAGCACCTTGCTTCCAAAAGCCTGCCAAAAAGTACGGATGATTAAGAAAAGATGACAAAGTCTGTTCTTAAGAATCACAATGCCTACAGTGGAGAATGAGGTGGATGAGCAATGAAAAGAAAACGATTCCCACACATACACAGTATGAAAGAAACAATATGATGTTCTCAAGCAGCAGACAGCAAGCCAGCTTGGAGGGGATAAAAAAAATTTATGAAACAAAATGTTTTGTTAAAGTACATGATGAAGTCACCAGGAGTTTAGTTAAGACAGGCCCTGAATTCCTTAATGATGCTGCCATTTTGGGCTCACCAGTATTAACAAGCAGCTTTCCTTTACATGACAGCTGAGGCAAACTCCCACTGTCCAAACACAAATGGATCCACACTGCTACTGCTTTTCACTTTGGTTTTTAAGAGGGTAGAGAACAACCTGGAAACCATTACCAGTTAAAATTCCACATCCTTATAGTCAACATGGACTGGATAGAAAAATTGGCCTACTGCAGTTTGGTAGTGCCTTGGTTTTAACAAACCACTCAGAGACTCTACGGGGTATGAATTACAAATACAATAGGCTTTGAGAGATCCACAGTTATTAGTGAGGCTTTGTGTGCCTCAGTTCTGCATGTCAAAAATCATCATGGCCTGATTCCTTCTAAAGAACTGCATTTAAAGACTTTTTTTTAATATGTGAACACACTCCAAACCAGTGCTACTGCATTAACACAAGCAACTTATGCATTTGGTTTTTTTAAAAAATATAAAGATACTATTCAAGGTCCTGCTGCTGCTTTCATCTTCTGCAGGATCCTGTTTTTAAAAACTCTGGGCTTTCATGGTTCCCTTGCTGGATTTTTACAAACATTCTCACATAGCCAAGAGCAGGACTAAACAGCCTCAGTTCTCAGTCCTGCTCACCTCCTTTCTCTGGGGATTTTCTTGCCTACTCCTTCTTAAACCTGCAGGCTGATAAACCATTCACGCAGTGTATGAAGATGGAAAGCACTTCTCCAGCAGTCAAGGTACAAAAGAAGAGGGAACTCAAGACTGCCAGTGCTGACAATTGCAAAACGCAATGGAGAAATGCTGCCAGGTGCAGACAGGCTAGAGAAGAACATGTTACAAGTATTTTGAAGTGAGGTGTGCTTGTAAGAAATCTGACAGAGTTCATTAAAGAAACAGGATTTTCAAGTTGACTGTGAGCTTATAAAATACAATAGGAAAAATTCCCTTAGAAATAAACCGGAAGCTTGTGGCTGTGGATATACTAGCTAACCAAATGGTAAGACATATATTGTAAAATTTGCTTTTCTTGCGCAGTTTCAGCAATTCCATATAGAAAATCACAACATTTGTCATGCTTCACAGTTTCCTTGTTTGCTCTCTCACCTGCCTCTCACTGACACGAAGAGGACCAAACACCATACACTGGATTAGCTTAGCAACCAGCATCAGAAAACAGCAGGCAGTGTTCACTAGCACCTGGAAAGAAAGAAAGCAGTCAGCAACAAACACTTTTGCCCTGTTTAGAAGGAGGGAGAGAAGGGGAACGAACGAGTCTAACAAAACCTGCCATTGTTCACAAAACAGTATTAGTTCCTTTTTTTTTTGATGAAATTTAAGCCTGGCCTCTTCCAAGATACATGAAGTAGCTGATAAGTCACTTTGCTTTTTTTTTTCTAGAAATACTAATACAGTCAGTTTGATACAGCAGTACAGCCAACAAACTGATCTACCTCTTCACAACAAACTATCTCATACAGATTAGCAAATTTCATGAAGGAACATGGGGACAAAACTTAGAGATCACCAGAAAGCTAATTTTGTTTAACAAATGGCAGATAAGAAAACTCCAGTTTGAATCTTTGTTACAGTAAGAGGATTCAGAGATTGCCTCAAAACATGCGGAACAGCACACACCCCTTCAGTAACAACACTGCTTGAAGCTTTCTTGGGAAACTGCTTTACAGCAAAGGAGCAAGAAGCAGAATGCATGGGCCTGGGAAAACTGCTATCTCACATTTGGCAAAGGCACTTGTAATTAACTTTTGACCTAAACAGGGCAATAAAAAGGCGAGAAGGTGGATGATGAAGAAGCCTCACCCTGTCATTTCCAAAGGGTGTACAATAAACTTTTCCAGGACTCTTAACTTAAGGTCCTGAGACCACATTTCAACAGAATGAATGTGTTTGGTATATTAAAAAATCAGCACCTCAGTCAAGCAAGCATGTTGTGAAGCAGATGTCCAACTACTGCCACCTTTGAGTGACAGACAGATGAAAAGTTCAACAGCAACAACTCAGCAAGGTTTCGATATCCCCTTGTTGAGCCTTTATTTCAACTACGAATCAGTGAGCCAAAATTCAAAAACCATTATGAGGTTTGGGTTTAAAAAGATACAGAAAATTATTTTCTTTCTTTTTTCCTCAAATGGTGAGAATGTTTCCTCTTACCTACAAGACTTTAAGTGCTATATAAAAAAAAAATAAATCCTGAAAAAACAAAGGCATGCAAGGCTTGGGCTCGAATACCTGACAGTCCCTTACTCAGATTTCTGGCAGAGCAGGTCGGGCAGTGCTTGGCGAAGCTTAAGCCCAGCACCCGCCTGGGACCGCGGCAAACGCTCCCAACAGCTTCTCCCAAACCCCCCAGCCAGGACGAGCGGGGGGCGCTCGGCGAGAAAAACACAAGCCGCGGGCTGAACTCTCGGGGCGCTCGGCTCTAACACTGCCCCACCGCCCCGGCCAGGAAGGAAGGGAAGCGGCTGCGGAGGCGGCCCGGGGCAGGCAGGGGGAACCCAGCCGAGCCCCTCGTTATTCCGCGAGCAGTTTTCGAACAATAACGAAACACACCCCGGACCCGCCCGCCTCCCCCCGGCCGCGGGGAGGTGCCGGCAGAGGCCGATCCCGATCCCAGCCCCGCAGGCCGCGGGCCCGCAGGCCCCGCCGCCGCCCCGGGCTCACCCAGACGCAGAGGCTGTCGGAGAGCAGGTAGTAGGCAACGTCCAGGGCCCGCGGGCCGGCGCAGCGCTGGGGCTCGGCCGGCTCGGTGCCCGCCGTCCCGCCGGGCGCCTGGCTGAGGGCGCGGTAGGCGCTGAGGCCGGCGCCCAGCAGCGCCAGAGCGCTGAGCGCCGTGTAG
>VXAZ01000783.1:0-132668 GCA_013399875.1 Gymnorhina tibicen | reverse complement strand
GGGTGGGACTGGGGGGGGCAATTGCAAAGGTCAGGAGATCTGGGGGGTCAGCTGAAGTGTAGGAGGTGAGGGGCACTCACAGAGGTCAGGGGAGGCGAGGCAGGAGCAACTGGAGATATTAGGGTGCATCTGAGAGAGCTGGGGCGTGGGATTAGGGGGCCAGGAAGGCAAATGCAGAGGTCAGAAGAGCTGAGAGGCAGTTTGGGATGCAGGGGGCAGCTAGGGGAGCTGGGGGGCAGTTGGAGGTGTGGGACTAGGGGAGGCATTTGGAGAGGTCAGGAGAACTGGGGGAGCAACTGGAGGTACTGAGGGGCAGCTGGGGGCAGGAGGTTAGAGGCAATTGCCCTCCTGGGCAGCCACAATGGCCCCCAACACCCACATTGCCATCTCAGTCCCAGCTTCTCTGCAGGGTCAGCACCCAGCTGGGGCCAAGGGCTGTCCCCTCTCTGTCCCCAGTGCCCTTGCTTCACCCATTGCTGCCTGCCAGCCTGCCACATACATCCTTACTCACACCTTGCCAGGAGTATCTCCAACTGAGAGATCTCCAAGCCAATAAAACCTAACCCAGAGTCACAATGTCCCGTAAAGCCAAAAGCACAGCCCTAGAACATCATTACTGCTGCTTTGTGGGATTATGCACTGGATCCTACAGAATCCAGCCAGTGGTGCACTGGGAGTAGGTTGGAGATGGGGGGAACAGAGGCTGAACCCCCAGAGAGTCACAGTGTAAACACTGGCGCTTGTCCCTGTCCCGGTGTGGATTTTGGTATAGAGACCCTCATGGGTCTCCCTGCAGTGCCCACTCCCTGCCCAGACATGGGCTGAATAGGGAAACCCTGGCTCAAGGTCATGACTTTAGAAATTCTTAAATTATTTTAGGTTTAAGAAATATTTTAACATGGTAACCCTCATGGGTGCAGTAAATAGACGGTGCTCTCTGACAGTGCCTGAATCCATCACCTGCACTGGGATTTTATCACCCCCATTCCAGCAAGAAGCAGGTTTGGAAGAGGATGCACTGGAAAAACAGCTCTTGCTTCCCTGCAAAGGCCACTGGTTTGAGGCACAGATTCATTTATTTCTAGGAGAGCTGGCAGACACGTCCCAGTTGGCATTTCCTTGTGCGCTGGCTGGGCCCTGGCCGGCAGCGGCATCCCTGCTCCGCATGCGAAGGAGGGCTCTCAAAAGCAGCACTCGAGCAGGGATCATGCGATTCTGAATGTGACAACCTCCTTTTTCTCCTTTTCTAATTGTTTTTACCAAGTTTCTCTGGCAGCTCTATCAATGTGCCATTATACTTGTGGGTAACGAGGCAGCAATCGCGTGCAGCATATTAAGGAGGGTGTTTTTTCCCCATTGTGGCTCTGTTTGGGGTGAGCGTGGGTGTCAGTGCCAGCAGTGCAGTGCGTCCCCCCTCCCTCATGCTGGTTTGGGTACCAGAGCACAAAGGCGAAGCACTAGCGTGAACTCAGGCACGCAACGGGGTGTTGCTCTAGGCCAGCAAAAACTTCTGTCCTCACAGGGAAAAATTGTAGAGTTCTAGAAAGGTTTGGCTTGGAAAGGACATTAAAGATCATCCAGCTCCAACCTCCCTGCTACGGGCAGGGACAAAATCCCCAGCTCTCCTCCCAGCAGTGCTGAGCATTGCTCTGCCAGGCTCTTCAAACCCAACCAAGCAAAATGGGGGAAAAACTGAGCTTACAGACCTTTTTAAGCTGGTAAAACTGTAAATAGATGGAAATTTTAATTTCTTGCTAAATATGTATGATTTGAGCTGTAAATATTATTTTGAATCACTAATTATGGTATTGGGTTCGGCACGTCTGCAACACAGTTAAATTACAGCTGCCACTCTGAATCAGCTGGCTCTGAAACTCTTAATATTGAAATAGTGGCTTTTAGCACTCATTTCCCTCATTTGAAAGGCCCATCATCTATAAAATTAAATTAAATTTATTTATTTTATAAAAAAAAATAAAACGTAATAAAATTTATTTACATCCAAAGGTACAGCATCCAGTCCTGAGTCCTGAGCAGTGCTCAGGACAGGGGTCCTTCCCTTTTGCCACTTTTACAAGGGGGGAAATCCCATAAAATCCTCACTAAGCCCCTGGGTTTCACTGCTGCACAGACTGGGGCTGCTTTGCAGCCAGGATTAGTGTGACTGTAGTGGAGGGATTATTCAGCTTCTTCACTAGAACAGGGGCTTTAAAATCCAGCAAGAGATCATCGCCATCCTCCTTCCTGGCTACTCTGCACAGGCTTGGCAAGGCAATGCCCTGTGACCAGTGTTTGCTCTTTTCTAGCTCCTACTAGCATAACTGATGTGCTATAATAATTTAATATCATATTGTTTAAGCCAATAAAATTTAATATAAATAAATATTATATAATAAAGTATCATACAATAAATTAGAGATAGTTATAAAGATAGATATAGATTATAAATTCAAACATGCTTGGCACAGGGTGTTGGCTTTCTAGGCAGGTTGCATGGAGAAGCTGGACATGACAGCACAACAGGTATGAGGATTGTCACACACCCAGAAGCTGTTTCTTGGAAAAGACTTCAAATCTAACCAAAAATGCACTATGCCTTTACCTGCCTGGCAGAGA
The DNA here is from genome assembly GCA_013399875.1 of Gymnorhina tibicen. Lineage (NCBI taxonomy): Eukaryota > Metazoa > Chordata > Aves > Passeriformes > Artamidae > Gymnorhina > Gymnorhina tibicen. The sequence continues at coordinate 130,052 of VXAZ01000783.1, read as the reverse complement.
AATGCTGAGGAGCGCTCAGATATTGAGTTTGGAAAAATGTTGGCAAAAATAACTATCCCATCCTTCGAGGAGGGGGATAATATGGCTGGAGGGAGTGGGGAGGAATGAGCAATTGCATCAGGACACTTAAGCACTCCTTAAAATGAAGGATGAGCCTGTCTGCAGGGGCTTTTCTCTTTCCCCATCCCAGGTTTGCTGCCTCAGCTGGAGCAGCATTTCTCCCCCACATCCCATGCCCATTCCTGGGATGGGAGACACTTTTGGATAGGGATGGAATAGCTGTTGTGCCTGATCCTGCCTCTACAGCTACGCTGCTCTCGGGGGAGGCAGGATCCAGCACAGCAGCTGCATGAATCATTCCCAGGATAGACAACAAGGATCTCTGGATCTCAGGAGCAAGGCTATAAAGACATCAAGGAAAATATCACATCCTTTTATTTCACACCTTTATACCAAGGGGGTTGATATTTTCTTTGCAAGCTCAGGCAAGTGTCTACTTGACATCCCAGGGAATTACTCATCCCTCTACTCTTGGCTTCTAATTAGCAACTAAAGGGGAATATAATAATTAAATATGCCCAAGGTAACGATACTTGGAAACTTTGGGTCACGTTTCAGCCAGGGGAGGCGGCGAGTAGTTGGAGCAGGTGAGTTTGAAGTCTGTGGGAACCTGAAAAATACAAAAGGGAAAGAAAGATGTAAGGAAAAAAACCAAAACCAAAGAAAAAAGAGAAAATCCCAACTGTACACTGGGAAAGCATTAGATTGGGGAATTAAAATGATGCCTAGAGTAAAGGTGATGCTCAAAGCCTGTCATGCATTTACCAGCAGTGTTGGGCAAAGTGGGGGACACCTGGGGAACCCCTATCCCAGGAGAGTGTGCAGGGATGCTGGGCAGCCCCTGACCCACTGGTTTTCTGCTTTCACAGGTGGGGAACAAAGTAAATTCAAGCATTTTTATTTCCCAGCCAAAGCTTGGTTGGTCCTCACCCCCTTCCTTCCCTTGGGGGCTGCAATTCAACCCTTGTTAGACCTCGAAGTAATTCCCATTAACATTTATGAGAATTTCATGATCAAAAGAAGGATCAGCCCTTTCATCTCCCAGACATGCCCCAACACACATTACCTGGCCCCAAAAGCCTGTACTGCCAGGCAGAAGCTCCCACCTTGCGCTGGGGTCTCTCAGGATGCACATCCTGAAACTGGCGGGAACTTTGCAAGGTCAGTTCACCCTCCTGGACCCAGTTCATGGCATCAATTCAGCATTTCTTCCTTTCCCTTCTCCCTAAAAATCAGTAATTAGCAAATCCCCACCCTCTCCACACTGCTTTTTCAAGGGGAAGGTAATATTGATAGCTCCGTTCCAGATAAGAAATAAGGAGTAAGGGCCAAGCCCTTGCCTGGAGCCACAGGATGAGCCGGCAGCTGAGCCCGACTCATAATCCCGGCCTTGGGAGTCCCAGCCCTAGCGCAGCCGGCTGGGTCACATGGCGGCTCTCAAAGAACCCACATCAAAGCGTGCTGCCGGCTTGTGAAAGCGTCCCAGGATTGCACGCCGTGCAATTCCTGCTTAATGGAAATCTGCCCGTCCCCTTCCCACTGCCAGCAGGCCCTCACTGAAGGTGCCTTCCTATAGTTACAGACACGATGTGGGCCAGCAAGTCCCCAAGGAGGGCATTTCCCCAGGAAAATGGGGACATGCCACGTCTTCACTGGTGGCTGGTATCTGGAGAAGCACTAGTTGGGATGTATTTTCCTAAAGCTGCAATCAAGTTGCAGGCAGGGAAGCAGGCAGCTTCCCAGGAAGATGCAAGGAGGGAAAACAGACAATGGGTTTAGCTAATGTCTGCCACTGAGAGCAGAACAAGTCTTTGCTCACAGTTTTCTGGGAAAAATAAAGAAGTCTCCACAGCCTGAGGTCACCCCACCGATCGGTTTCACTCCCAAATGTTTCCAAGGTTTTGCCTATGCACATGGGGAGCGGTTGGGAATGGCTTCCCAGGGCAGACACGGGGTGATTCACCCTCTTCCTCCTCTGCCAAAGGGCTGGCAAGCGCCGGCAAAATAAAACTACGTCAGCACCTATTTCCCATGTTTCAAACACTTGTTTATCATCAGCAAACAATAACCTGAGATTCGGATCAAAGCCAAGCCTGCTTTCTAAGCAGCAATCACTCCTAGGGCTTCCTGCCGGCTTTCAGCACTTGTGTGTGCTGGGTGTTTTCTGGGTGCTAAAATATTTTTTATTTTCTGTATTTGGGTTTGAAGGACTGGTCCCAGGTGGGCTGTGGTTCCATGCACCTCTGGCAGCTGAGCCCCGGCCAGCTGTGGCTCTCCTGCCCAGAGTCCCACACAAAGAGGCAGCTGGAGCAGGCAGAGCTGAGCTGCCCTTGCTGCTGCAGTATCAGGGACACCCCTGGGTACCCTGCATCAGCACCCTGCCTGGCAAGCAATAGGCAATGGTGAGGGGCAGGGTACTCCCAGGGATTGTCCCCCAGGGTCTCGGTGCTGTGCCCACACGGGGCTCATAGCTCCCTGCATCCCTGCCCACAGTCTGAACCCACTGACCCATGGTGCTTTGCCAGCAGACCCCCCTGGCTGCCTGGGATGTTGTATCTGCTTGAGGGAGGGGTCACCGAACCCATCACTTCTCTGGAGGGGATAGTGAGCCCAGAGCAAGTGCTTTGGGGGACACATGCCATGAGAGGGGAACCTGTAGTGGTCTGCAGGGTCTTCTGAAGGCGATGTGCTGAGTGGCTGCACCATGGGCAGCTGGAGGCTGCTGCTGGTCCATTATGCACTTCTGCGTGCCCACAGGTGACGGAGCCACATGTCCTTCAGCAGAGAGCCAGGGCAGACGTGTGCCAGCTCACCTCCACGGGAGCTGGCTGCTGTGCCTCCCTCCTCGCCTGCCTGGCACCAGCCTTGAGTCACTGCCAGTCACCAGCACCAGCCCTGGCACCATCCTGTGGCTTTCAGCAATCAGCCGTAGGCATCCCAGGTGTCACAGGAACAGGTGCCTCAGCCACATTGTCCTGAGAGCTGTCAGCTTCCTTCACTCCTTTCCAGGGAGCCCTGTCCCTGACATGACCATGGTGATGCTCAGCTATCACCACCCCCCCCGGTGAACATCATCTCCGGCTCTGCCTGGAGCACTGGAGCACCTCACTGACTCACCCGTGTTAATCCGCCCGGCAATCTCGGGGTAATTGCCACGGACATGCCTGGGGACAGAGCCAGGAATCCCACGCAGGGGACATGAGAGCCAAGGGGTACAGCTCTGGCATAGCAAGGGCTGGTGAATAAATGCTGTGCAGGGATTCTACCTGTTTTGCTCAGCTCTGGGGAGCAGCATCAGGCCCATTTAAATGATGGAGAACCCCCAGGCAAAGGGAGGGCAGGGGCCAGAAAGCAAACTGAGGTTGGCAAGACCTTGTCACGGGGGGTATTTAAACAGCAGGAAGGTGTCCCCAGCTTATCACCTCAATCACAGGTTGCTTCTGGAGGTAGCTTAATTTGTATGTCTGCCTGATAACCCATTACTCCAGTCCTATCCCAAATTAATTATAGAATGTATCACAAATCAATTACAGAATAGACCAGGAGCAATGCAAGATCTACCAGAGCCTTGACTCCCAGTCCTACATCACCTGGAAGATGCTTTTTTCCTCTATGCAGAAAGGGAGGAAAGAAAGTAAAAAGGACTGAGGTCTGACTGAGAACAGGTGCTGAAAAGCTTTTCCTGTACCCTGTCCTTTCATGGTAGAGATTGTTCTTTTCCCTTTTTGTGGGCTTCACCTTTCTCCCCCCAAGCTGGAGGAGAGGGTCCACTTTGGAGAAGCCACCTGTCCCTGTATCCCTGAGCCATCACCAGCTGGGGACAGGGCCAATTTTTGCCTGGGTGGCCAAGAGTGCCAGGCAGTGGGGGAAGACACAACAGATGCAACAGTGATATTGCTGTTCCCCATGTATCCATCACAATATGGTAGGAAGCATTTCCCTGGGCATATTACTGTACCACAGGAGTGCTTGGCTGATTATTTCAGCTAAGGAGCAGAGCAAATGCAAGATCCCAAGGAGATATTGCCCCTTTGCCATGACACTAACACAGTACAGGGGGCCATAGCCGGGGAGACAGGTGACCCTTTGCATATGTGTTTCTCATATTTGTGTTTCCCTGCTCCCACAGGAGCAATAACACTCTTGGCATGAGCCTGCTTCCTGGCACTGTCCCCTGCCATCACGCCCCAGTGCATCAGCAGCAGTGTGACATTCAGACCGCAGGGCTGGCATGTCAGGGCACCAACAAGCTGCTCCAGGGTGGAGGAGTTGAGGAAGGGGCCCATTGGCTCTGCCTTCCTTAGGCTTTTCCATACTGATTTCCCACACTGGCCTGGAAAGGCTGGAGGAGATGCTGAGTTGGGGCGCTGGCAACGCTCCCCATCAGGTCACACAACAAGCTCCCAACAAGCCCAGACAACTGAGTGGTAAAAATACTCCCTGGGCCGCTGTTTCGGCTGGATTAGCATTGACAAACTGCCTCAGCCAGGTACCTCTGGCAAAAGCCCAGCTGGGATAAAACCCCAGGGCAAAGGAGTCTCAGAGCAGGGGGCAGCTGGCATGGAGTATCACTGACACCAAAGAGCACACAGAAACACGGAGATGAAGAGGAAGGATATTCCACGGCTGACAATGCCTCCTGCACATGAAGTAGACTGTCCCCACACCAAATTTCTCAGCAAGCATAATTTTTTTTTTGGTGCCTTCCGCCCCAAACCCTCACTGTGCTTTCGAGTGGGTGAGTAAAACCCGCCAGAGGAGTTGACATGGGTGATGGCAGCTCGCCCGCCACCCTCCTCCCCTGCACACCCGGCTAATGGCATACGGAAATTAATTCAGAGGAGTGGGACGGAGCACCGCAGCCGGGAAGGAGACGGGGCCCCGAGGTGCCATGCACGGCGCCAAGGGGACGTGGGTGCCACTGTCCTGGGGCACTGGGAGGGCATGGCAGGCTCTGGCCAGGCCAGTCCAGCTTGTTGCTGCTCCCGCTTGCAGGGAGGGTGTAGGAACCACAGGACAGGGTCTCAAGCAGGGACTGCACTCCTGTCACCTCATGGTGCCAGGTCCCCATCACCCCACTGTGCCAGCTCTGAGAGGAGGGGACTGAGATTTCCCAGCAGTGGTGGCACTCCCTGAATTAATGTACACGCCCAGTCAGATTGGCAGATTGATTTTGGCATCAATCAATCAATCAGTCAATCAAGGGCTGGACTGTGGGGGCTCCCTGGGTGCACCCCCTCAGCCCCCAGCCCTGTCGAGTGCAGCAACACTTCCGAGACAGGTGTCATCTGTGTGATGAGATCTGGCCGTTCTCTGCACCCCTCCCAACACCTCAGCAGAGAGGGGTGGTCACCCCGACAGCCCTCCCTGCTGCCACGGCACCCCGGAGAGGGGGCGCGGGGGGGTGCGGGAGCCCCAGGTCACGCTGGGCCGCCCGGGGAGTGAATCAGCAGCGCCCGGGGCAGGAGCCGGGCTGAGCCGTGCGCAGGCTGCAGGGGCGGAGGTTTTGCACTCGCTCTCGCCTGGCCAAGGATAAATAGGACGCGGCTGCGAGTCCTGCCAAAGCTTCTTCCCGTCGCCCAACGCGTCCGACAGCAGGCACCCAGCCCAGACAGACATGGACTCTCAGGATTGTCCTTGTGCCACAGGTAAGGCAGCGCTTCCTTCCATCCCGGGGGGCAGCGGGAGCCCCAGCATCCCAGCGGGAACACTGACCCTCCCGCCCGCCGGCCTCCTCCGCCATTCCCGATGTTCTCTCTCGTATGGGCTGGGCCAGCAGCTGAAGTCCTCTCCCAGCACTGCGGTGTCACGCTGGGAGTATCTCACTGAGAAGCGGCTGGGAATGCCGTGACCTCCCCTCTGCGCGAGGCTGAAGCATGAGTGGATGCTCGGAGGGGAGGCAATGCTCTCCCCCGCGGATCTCTGAGCTGTGGGTATCCCCTCCCACGACCTCTTTTTCTCAACCTCTTTTTCTCCTTTTCTCTATGTTTTAGGTGGCACCTGCACCTGCGGGGACAACTGCAAATGCAAAAACTGCAAATGCACATCGTGCAAAAAAGGTAAGAGGGATCCCTGAACCCCCGGCAGGAGAGGGGGCAGAAACACTCGGGGGGTTTTCACTACACGTCCGTGTATGCAGTGCATCAAATCAGTCTCAGCATTGCCAGAGGCGAGTTTATTCCTCACATATGGTTTTTTTCCCCCAAAGGAGCACAGTGTGAATCCCACCCCCTCTCCAGGCAATACAAGTCACCCAGTACCACCTAAACCTGAGCATTCCCCTCAATAGCACCTCAGGCTTAGCACAGGGGGATGCTGGGGAGGAAACCGGCACTGAGATTTCTTCTGGGTGCTCCCGATGCTGTCACCCCCAGCAGAGCCGTGTGCCAAGAGGGTTTGCAAAGAGAGGGTGTAGGGGAATCCTGGTGAACCCCCGGGAGATCCACACTCTCCCCCTGCCTCTCCAAAGCCAGCCTCGGCTGCACAAACACCCTGGGAGACACTGCCAAGGATGAGGATGCTACTAAAAGGGAACGACATGGATACATGGGAGGTCTCCAAAACAGTGAGACCCTCCAAGTCCCAGCCTGAGACCTCCCGAGAATGTCCTTAATATTTTTTTTGTCTTTCCCGCAGGTTGCTGCTCCTGCTGCCCAGCTGGATGTGCCAAGTGTGCACAGGGCTGCGTCTGCAAGGGGCCCCCCTCAGCCAAGTGCAGCTGCTGCAAATAGGGGACCCCTGGCTGCACATCTGAGGGTGATGCACATCGGGGGGGCCAAAGAAGAATAACCTTATTGTGTATGTTGGTTGTCTTTTTTTATATATGTGTTCAGATTTCTTTAGAGTTTGTCCCTTTGACATGTAATAAGCTACCTAAATAAAGTGATATGTATATAAAGGTCCATAAGGAACTTGGCGCTTCTGTTGGATGCGGCGGTTCTCCTGGGGAGCAGGAGGACAGTGCGTGTGGGGGGTCGTGGCAAAGAGCCTGCGTCTTATTTTTGCTCCTGTCTTCCAGTCTTGGCTCTGCTCTCCCTACCAGTAGTTCTGACTCTTGTTTTAACACTTTCCCTTCACAACAAGGGATTTCCCCCCCCACACCCTCTTGTTACCCAGGGGCAAATCCCATGCTGTCTTCTCCAGCAGAGATCCTCGGGGCTAATGAGCAGCTCGTTATTACAAGCTTTCACTCTAATAACCACCCTAGCCCTGCCCATTTCCAGGGGGAATGTTTCCACAGCAGGTGGGGTGGCAGAGAAACAGGTTTAGTTTTCCTCCTGGCAGTTTAGTTGAACTGGCTGGAAGAACCACACTGCTTATTCCCCTGCCCCCTCTGCCAACCTGGCTGGGTGCTCCTGGGGAGCCTCAGGTGACCTGGTTCCCCACCATGGGGTGCAGTGCCTACAACGGGGTGTAATCCCCACAGTAGGGTGCCCTGCTTGCAATAGGGTTCAGTGCCTGTGATGGGATGTGATGCCCAAACCGGAGTGTGATGCCCACTATGATTTGCAATGCCCATACCAGGATCCCTATGATGGGATGTGATGGGGTGCAATGTCTGTGATGGGGCAGAATGCCCACGATGGGATGTGATGCCTATGCCAGGGTGCAAAGCCCACAGTGGGGTGTGATGCCTGTGATGCCCATGTCAGGGTGTGATGTTCACCCTGCCCAAGCACAGCCATGTTGCTGGCAGAACGCTGCACCCCAGGTGCCATGTGCCACCCTGCTGCTTCCCAGGAACACAACAGGTTCAGCCTGTCCCTGCACTCCTCAAATGCAGCCGTTCATGGCCTCTTTTTAGGTTAAAAACCTTTCCTTACCCACCCAGTCACCGTCACCAGGACTCAGCCAGGGATTTGGCACAGCCTACAGCACAGCACCCTTGCCCACAGGCTGCTCACGGTGCCAGTCCCTAGGGGATACCCCTTTGCTCCTGGAGGTGTCCCCTGAGATGTCACCATAACCCCACACTTCTGACAGGTGGAAAGGCCACCCCTACATCAGCTGAATGTAGGGCAGGGCAGGCACACGGCAGGCATGGAGCAATCACACTAAACTCCGCTCTGCAAAGAGCAGGGTTACCTTTATTCCTTCCAACCCAGAGAGATGTAAGTGCCAACCATATAAAAACACCACTGGTGGGCCCACAACAAGAGTGGAGAGGTTGCTAATGGGATTTATCACCAAACATGTGGTTTAACCAGCAAAACTCACAGCATCCCTCTGGCTTTTCTGGCCCCTGTGGGTTTGCACTGGTCCTGCCCCATGGCTCTGTGCTGTGCCCATCCCTGTACCCCATGGCAGTGTGATGGAGAGCAGCTGTCAGATGCTGTCCCCTGCCTTCAGGGGAGTTTGGCGGGGGGGGCAGATGGGAGTTCCAGGATTCCAATTCTGAGCCCTGAAACCTGTGCTGGGCAGCTGCGGCTCTGCTGCTCACTTTATGGCTGCTATAAAATCAGAGTTGGACCTGGCACTCCTCTTACATGGGAACAGACTTGGGTTTAACTACTCCGTGAGCTGGGAAATTGGAATACCAGCAGTATTACAGGAGACCCCTCCAAGCTCTCCTCTCCCCATTGATGTCTGGCACGGCCTTTCAGCAAGCCCATGGCTCGGGGGATACTCATTCATTCCTCCCTGTTCTGCTTGAGGGATGACCTCATTATTTAGTGAAAATGCTCAGATTGGGAAGTTAGGCATTTTCCAGGATCTTTCCCCATCCCAGGTTCACAGACAGTTCTGTGGGGATGCTGTGGTGCCTCTTCCCGCTCACAGTGACGTGGGCCCGGGACAACGTGTCCCGGGATTCAGCACAGCCCCTCCACGTATGACATGCAGGAATCTGGGAATTCCCCTACTTTCCCTGCAGCTTTGGCCCTGCACAGTCATGCCCCACTTTTGGCATGGCCCCGTGTGGGGGTGCACGATCCCATTTTGGGTGGTCGGGGCTCTCCTTTCCTCGACCGCGGGTGCAGCAGAACCCGCCGCGCTGGAGGGGGGGCCCGCGGGGGCAGCACATTCCCGAAGCACGGCGCTGGGGGTGTCCGGGAGGGAAGCGATTTCACAACCCGTGTTTATGTGCAGTGACACCACACGTGCTCGGTTATTCCACCTCTCCTCCTTCCCGCTCAGCCAGTGGCGTGTGCAGTGCCCGCTGGCTTCGCCTCGCTGCTACCGGCAAACACTGCCAGGAAAAAACAACGCCGTGCTTTTGCAAACAAGCACGAGCCGTTCCCTGGCACACCCTCCCCGAGTCACTGAACCTCTCCTGGTCCTAGAGCCCGCTGGCCCGGGCTCCTCGGGGATGGGTCCTGTCTACAGCACGGGCTCTGAGCCCAGGCTCGCCCCATCTGCGACACCACCAAGAGCGGAGGTGCAGGCACGGGAACAGCCTGGCCCTGGCCCAGCCACTGTTTTCCATGCTGGATGTTAAACTGGCCACGGGCACGTGCGAGGTGGTGGAAGCCAGTTGGCACATAAACCCTGTGACAAGGTAGAAGACTCCAGGGATGAGACAGTGATTCCCAGCAGCCCCCAGCTGGCAATGCCAAGCTACCACGCTTCATCCCCATGCTCACCCGAGGGAACTGCATGAAACTCTGTTAAGGGAGGTTTAGGTCGGGTGTTAGTAAAAGGTTTTTTACCCAGACGGTGGTCGGGCACTGGAACAGACTCCCCAGGGAAGTGGTCACTGCACCAAGCCTGACAGCTTAGAAAGTGTTTGGACAACACTCTCAGGCACATGGTGTGCCTTTTGGGGTTGTCTTGTGCAGGTTCAGGAGTTGGAGTCGATGATCCTTATGGGTCTCTTCCAACTCATGGTATTCTATGTTCTATGATCCACCCCTCCTGGGAGGCCATCTGAGCACTCTAGCCCCACGGGGGCTGCCCTGGGCCATCCCACTCTCCCGTGGGGTGCTGAAACAGTCTCATCCTCAGGGACAGCCCCATGCACCCCCCATAGCCATCCCTGAGGTTTGGGGGCACCGCTGCACCACAACGCTGGGCACATGGGGCAGCGTCACGGGGCTGTCCCAAGCGTGCAGGACCTGGTGGCAGTGCCACACCAGCGCTGTCACCCCTACATCCCGCGCATTTCAGCGTCTCGGTCCCCCGGGGTGCAGCACCCTACCGGGGACGGGGGTGCAGGTGGGACACCCCGGCCTCCCCGCAGCGGGCTGGGAGCGGGAGTGGGCGGGCAGGTCCGTGACCCGGGTAAGTACGGCACGGCACGGCACGGCACGGCACGGCCCCACGGTGGGCACGGCCCCACGGTGGGCACGGCCCCGGGGTGAGCACCGCCCCCCTGAGCACAGGTCCAGGATGAGCATGGCCCCAGGGTGAGCACGGCCCCGGGCTGAGCACGGCCCCAGGGTGAGCACCGCCCCCCTGAGCACGGCCCCAGGGTAGGGCACGGCCCCCGGTGAGCACGGCCCTAGGATGAGCACGGCCCTAGGATGAGCACGGCACTAGGATGAGCACGGCACGGCACCGCCCCCGGTGAGCACGGCCCCGGGTGCCGGCGGCCCCGCTGCACCGTGCGCAGCGCCAGCACCGCCCCGCGTCTTGCCCCATAAATAGCGGGCGGCCGGTGCTGTTCCGCACCGCTTCCAGCCCCGCCGGACCGAGCCGAACCGAGCCAAGCTAGACTGAGCTAAGCCGAGCCGAGCCATGGACCCCCAGGACTGCACGTGTGCCGCCGGTAAGTGCCCCGTCCTGTCCCGGCTGACTCCCGCCTAACTCCCGGCTGCCTGACTCCTGGCTGACTCCGCTTTCCTTCGCTCGCTCCCCAGGTGACTCCTGCTCCTGCGCCGGGTCCTGCAAATGCAAGAACTGCCGCTGCCGGAGCTGCCGCAAGAGTGAGTGGAGGGCTCAGGGAGGGGGACCCGGCCTTGTCCTTGGAGGGATCTGCCACTGCCCTGTGGGACATCCATGGGCATCTCTCTGCTCCACAGGGGAACTTCTTGTACTGTGGACTCCCTGGGCACCTCGCTGCTTCATAGGGGAACTCCTTCTTGCCCTGTGGGACCCTTCTTGCCCCACAAGAGAGCTCTTTCTTGCTCTGTCAGACCCCCATGGGGACCTCCCAACTCTTGCCCTGTAGACAACCCCTCTTGCCCTGTCAGGCCTCGTATGGAGACCCCACCACTCCCTCTCTTGCCCTGTAGGACCCTCATGGGATCCTTCCCTCTTCCCCTGGCCCATTGAGATAACCCCCCCACCCCAGCTCCCCTCTGGCAGGTCTGCCCTTGTCCTACAGGGAAAACTCCCAACCCATTGGGATCATCAGCCCTGCGCAAGCAGAAGTGACAGCAGCCCCACTCTCCACTGGGTCCCCCTGCCCCATGGAACCCCAATCCCTTCCACCTACCTCCTAACTCTTGTGTCCCCCCCAGGCTGCTGCTCCTGCTGCCCTGCAAGCTGCAGCAACTGCGCCAAGGGCTGCGTGTGCAAGGAGCCGACCAGCAGCAAGTGCAGCTGCTGCCACTGAGCCACTTGCCTCTGCCTGTAAATAGCTGGCATGCTTCAGGGATGGGGGGTGGGGGGCACAGAAAAGCCTATTTTTTCTTTGTTTTTCATGTTTTGTATTTTCTGTACCAGTGGTGAAACTGGATGGAAATAAAGGAGTTTATCTGGAGGTACGAGTGCTGCTGTGGGGCTGGGTTGGAGGCTGAGCATTTTTACCACTTGGGACACCTGTGTGGGAATTGTCGCTGCAGGATGAGAGAGGGCTGCTCACAAACACCCCCATGTCCTTCCCTAAGTGAGCTCTGCACCTCCTTGAGGGAGAAAAGGAGTTTCACAGGGCATGGGATGGACCTCATCCTGCATGTGGGGTTGCTTTGGGCATCTCTAAGGTGCTTGTCTCTCAGGGAGGACAGGTGACATACCCAGGGGTGTGGGCAAGCAATGGAAGGAGGGGCTCCAGTCCCCTTCAGCCTTTCTTTGGCTTCACAGCAGGTGCCTCTGCACCACACTTGGGGCTTCCTTTGGGTGAAAGAGCTTGTGGGAGCAAGCGTGGTGGGTGGGAGGGTGATGTGTGCTGGCAACATGCACAGCCCAAGCTGCTGCTGGAGAGCACTTGGACAAATTCTAGTGGGGACAAACCTCCCTTCCTCAAGAGCTCATGCTTTGCAAACTCCAATCCGTTGCGGAGCAGCTCCATTCCCAAAGGGACATTTTCCCTACAGCCTCTCCATGCCAAATACCTGCAGCTACAGTGCCTGACTCCTGCTGTGGGCATAACCTCCAAGCACTTTTTTCCAGCTCATTTTTGGGAAGCACCTTGCTTAAAGCTGCAATGACCTCCAGCTGCAGGAGGGCAGGTAACCATAGCCATGAATGCAGTGCTCGGCTGCCTGGATGAAGGGTGGCTGCCTGGATGGGGGCGGGACAGCAGTGGGAAGATGCATGGGATGTATTTTGCTTCCAAAAGTCTCTGCCAAGTGAAAGAGTCACTTTTTAGGCACCTGCTTGCCCATACATGTCTCCTGGGTGTGCCCCACCACAGATGTAGGTTCCCAGCCCTGCTGTCCTCCCTTTTGTGCCTCTTCAGGCAATGGGACAGCTCTACCTGGCAGGAAAGTTTCCTGTAGCCCTTGGTGACAAGGCACCAGGGACAAGGGAAAAGACAAATTTAAAAAACAGCAAAATTGGCCACTTGGGTAGTCCTTTCTGCTAGGCTGGGTGGCACAAGGTGGGGAATCTGCACAGGGGGAGCATGGCAATACCAGTTGCCAGGGATGTTTCAGGCATCTGGGATGATCCAGGCTCACTCCCTCCCCAAAGTCTGCCCAGCTTCAGCACATGGCTCTGCAGGGGGTGCCCAGACTGCTCGGCACCCAACTTTGCCAGTGAGAAAAGCAACACCCAGCTCAGCAGCCATTTGCCTTTTAGATGTGTTGCCTTATTGCATTAGTGTGTCTTTGCCTAAGCAGCCTCCCAGCACTGCTTGTTGCAACAGAGGTGTAGAGCTGGAAATGGGTTTTAAGCGTCTGGCCTGCCCTAAATGCATTTAAAAACTATAAATCCCATGGGAAGACGCCTTGCTGGAAAAGAAGACTGGCATGGCTCTGCTGCTGGAGCCATGTGAAACAGGGCTGCGACCCCGGCCGCTGCAGCAGAGGGGCTGCAGACTGAGCCAGGCGCCCGCATCCTGTGCCAGAAACAAAGCCGGGCGCGGATGGGGTTTCCCCTCACAGGAAGCGCCCCAGGCATCAACCGCTCCCCGTTCCCAGCAGCGTGCCAGGGTGGGACGTGGGCACACACCTCTGCACCCTGCCGGTGCCAGCCTGCCCTGCCTGCTCCTAGTTCTGCCTGCACGCCCGTCTGGCAGAGGTGGGGACCCCCAGCCTTGGTGCCCGTTCCAGCCTCCTCAGGAGGGATTTGGGGTGAGGAAAGCCACAGGACCACCAGAATGGGTGCAGGCACCCATGTGAGGAGCTGGCCTGGGATGTACCCGGTGCCTGCCCTTGCCGGTAGCTGCTCTAATTTAGGTGGACGGGGGTTTTCTGGTCCCCTCAGGAGTATTTTCTACTAAAAAATAAAGTACTTTTTGATGAAGCGGGAAGACCTCTTAGCCTGTGGACAGCTCTGTATAGTGGGAGGGTAAAGGGAGTCTTTGCTTGATGCAAGCGGATGCTGATGTGCTTTATCCAGCCCCGCGAAGAAAAGCCCAGCTCAGTTTGCAGAGTTGGTTTGAGGTGACCATGTAGCCCCCCTGGGCACCCAAGGGAGCCAGGGCAGGAGGGTCCGGGGTGTACTACCAGACGAGCAGCCTGCAGCTGCCCATGGGGCTGCATTCAGTTCCACTTTTCCTGGCTGTGTGTGAATCCTAGAGGGATGATGGATGTCCGCGACCCCGCGTGGTGCTGGCATACACCATGTGCCGGAGGGACTCGTGCCTTGTGCAGACAGGATGTGCGCTCTGTGCAGAGCAGTGATGCACTGTGTGCAGAGGAGACGAGCACCCTTCGCACACGTGACAGGAACCTCTGTGCTGAGGGGACATCGTCCTGTGCCGAGGGGACAAGCGCTGTGTGCAGACGAGACATGCACCCGGTGCAGAGAGTAAACACCTTGTGCAGAGGTGACAGGCGCGTGTGCACAGGGGAAATAACACCTTGCCCTCAGGGGACGTGCACCCAGGGCAGAGGGAAAACGTACCCAGTGCGGAGGGGAAATTACAGAGTCATAGAATTGTTGGAAAACCCCTCCAAGGTCATCAAGTTCAGCTGCTACCCCGGCACTGCCAAGCCCACCCCTAAACCGAGTGACGCATCTACAAGTCTTTTCGATCGCTCCAGGGGTGGTGACTCCACTGCTTTCCTGGGCAGCCTGATCCACTGCTTGACAACACTTTCGGTGAAGTATTTTTACTGATATCCAGTCTAAACCCCCGTGACGCAGAGAGGAGAAGTACCCTATGCTCAGGGGATGGTCTCCCAGTATGGAGGGTACAGGCACGTGATGTAGAGGGGACACCATCCTGTGCATCTTGTGCAAGGGAACAGGCGCCCTGTGCGCCCAGTGTAGAGGGACAGGCACCCACAGAGGGGACAGCACCCCCTTCCCCCCGTGCAGAGGACCCGGGTCCCGCCACAGAACGGCTCTCCTGGGCGGCTCCGCTCCCGGTGCCGCCGAGCCCTTCCACAGGGATCTGCTGCCACCTGCCTGCCCGCAGCACCGCCGCCCGCCCGGCCCCGACTTCCTGCCTGTCTCCGCTTCTTTCGGTCCCTGCCTGTGTCTGCTCTTTCCCGGTCCCAGCCCCTCAGGCTGGTTGTTTCCCCATCCCGCCCCGGAGGGCACCAGCGCCGGTCTCCGGGCGGACCAGGACTCTCCTCCTCGCTCTGGAAAGGTGCCCCGGGAGCCTAGACGGGCTCAGGGAGAGCTAGGGCGTCACGACCACCCTGCCAGGGCACCCGTCTCATCAGGACACCCATCACACCAGGACAACCGTCCCACCAAGGCATCTTTCCTACCAGAGCATCCATTCCACCAGGGCATCCTGCCGGGGACAAGTGCTCCCCTCAAACTGAAGCCACAGGCAAGAATGTACCCTGACCCCCTGCATGCACTTTGCAATTGTGGGGAGCGACTGCAGCTGGTGCCAGCGCTGCTGCTGGCCTGAGAACTGCTTTTTACATGGGAACTTTTGGAAATAGAGGCTGTGTTAATGGGGAAATCTGTTCAGCTTTGAAGGTTTGATGGATGATGTTTTGGAGCAGTGGCAAGGTCCAGACATCATCTCTTACACAAGCAGGCTGTTGGATGTATCCTTGCTGGTCCATTAAATTCCCAGTTCCCAGATTTTGCCCGACAAATCCTGTGACATTGGCAGTATCTGCTTTAAGGGTATTATGTGTGTGTGCCCAAGAGGGGACCAAACACAGGACCCTCAGGACACCATTGTACAGGTGACGGTGAGAGTACCTGCTGGCTGTGAGTTTGTTTGTTGGTGTATTTGGCCATAGGAGGCAAAATCGGGATGAATTCGTTATCCTCATTTTACCTCCCAAGGAATCAGCTCGCAGACGAGGTTTGCCAGCAAGAGTTAGCGGTGACTAAGAAGGGAGGGGGAGAATAGAGAGGAACAACCCCATGCACTTTATTTCTGTCTGATTATCTCTTCTTTCGGTGATTTCGCCGCGGCGCGGCGCGCGTACTGCAGGGAGGCGGGAAGCAGCCTCGAACCCGTTGCCTCGGAGGCAGCCGCCCCCCGCCCCCCCAGCATTCGGTCCGTGCCCGCCTCCGAGCGCCTCAATGAAGTTGTTCTCGCGAGGGGGCGGGAACCGGCGCGCGGCGGAGAGCGGCGGCTGGGCCAATAGAAGCGCGCGGCGCGGGGAAGAGCGGCATCTCGGCCAATGGGAGCGCGGGGGAGGGCGAGAGGGTAGCCAATGGGGGCGCGCGGCGCGGGCACGGCGGGCGCGGCGGGCGGCGCGGAGCGCAGGTGAGGTGAGGGCGCCGTGCGGGCGGGCCGGGGTTCAGCGTCACTCCGCCTCTTTCCTCCGTTTCCTCCCCGTCTCTGGTGCTCGCTGCCTGCTCCCCCCCGGGTCCGGAGCCCCCGGCAGCCGTCCCCCGCCCATGGCTCCCTCTTTGGCCCGTGCAGGCCGCTGCGGCGGGAGGCTGGCTGGGAGCGTTCGCAGGCCTCCTCGTGGGCCCTCCTGGGGCTCCCCGGAAGCTGCTCCTGTCAATAACCCGCGCTAACGCAGCGGGGCCGGCTGTGGATGCGCGAGGAGGGGTCTCCTTCCGAGCGGGTTTGTGCTGGTCGGCAGTGTCAAGCCCGGCTGTAGAAGGGGTATTTAGTGTTTAAACGCAGTGCCATGCTGGTGCTTCAGGAAGCAGAAGTTCGTTGTCTGTGAAGGTTTCAGGAGAACGGGTTTGTGTATGTGTGAGGTTTGGTGTCTGTTTCAAATTGTGTGCATGGGGGTCGTTCTTCACCACTGTGGGTTTACTGGTTGGTTCCCAGGAGTTCATAGAATATTAAGAGGCTGGAAGACACTTTAAAGCTTATCTAGTTCCAACCCCCCTTGCCATGGACAGGGATACCTTCTGCTAGACCAGACTGTTCAAGGCATTATCTGACCTGGCCGTGGGCACTGCCAGGGATGGGACAGCCACAACCTCTCTGGGCAACCTGTGCCAGTGCCTCACCACCCTCACATTAAAGAATTTCTTCCTAAATCTAAATTTCCCCTCTCTCAATGTTTATCGATTACTCCTTGTCCTATCACTATAGTTCCTGACAAAGAGTTCCTCTCTGGCTTTGCTGTAGGGCCCCTTCAGATACTGGAAGGTTTCTATGAAGGAAATGTCACCTGCTGTCAGGTGTGTGGTGGTGGTGACTCATGAAAGGCACAGTGCTTGCAGCCCTGCCCCTGGCTCAACTGCTCTTTCACGGCAGGTTTTGGTAAGCTTGTGTGTCCTTGCAGTTTATAGAATCATAGAATATCCTGAGTTGGAAGGGATCCACAAGGATCATCGAGTCCAGCTCCTGGCCCTGCACTTGACAGCTCCAAGAATCATGCCATAAAACAACCACAAAGTTGCCAAGCATTGCTTTCATATGTGCCTGGCAGGGTGCAGAAGGTAAAGCATTTATGATATTTGGGGCTCTGGTCTTTTTCAAATCAGTAAGTTTGATGCAGGAGAGGATAGGTGTCTTTAAACACTTTATGTGGACCATTCAGACTATCCTTGAATGAGCTTATGAATAGGCCTTGCCCACTACCCTGGGTCACAAGTCCTTTCTACCAAGAGCAATACTGAATTCTCATGCAAAACAGTGAAAATGCCTATAAGGATTTCCTACAGCACACCTTGGCTGCAGAATTTATTCCTGAACCTAAAGAATGCTATTCATTTATGGTTTTTCCAGAGTCATTATAAAGTGTACAGAGTAACTTCTTTTGCTGTTTGGCCCCAGCTGCAGACAACAGCCAGACTTCTGTGAAGTGGTGTTGAACTGCCTTTGTGTTAAACCTTGAGCTGTGGATGCACTGAGTATTTGGTATCTGATGAGCAACTACTGTGGAGTATCAGGTGCCATCTGTGTTCCAACATTATTCTAACCCAGAATATATGAACAGTGAGTGGAAGGGCTTGAATTGAGGTCTAGGTGCAAAGAAGGGCTGCTTCTTTTTTGCAATTTGGTCATGTTGTTTTAGGGACAGTAGTTATGGAGAGCTAAGGTGATGGTGACAAAGGAACACCAGTTCCTGTGTGCTTTACTGCTGTCTCACTTACGTTGTATCCTAACAAGTTTTCCTACTCCTTGGGAAAACTTACAAATAGAAAAAGCTTAAAATTGCTTGGAAGAATGTATGTGATTCTGTCATCTAAATCCGTAATGTTTCTGTGGTGCTGCTATGACAGGAAATTCGGAGAGGGGGAGAATATGGGTTTTCATGTAAGGAACATAAAATATTAAACCAAATGCTCTATCTAATGAGGGTCAGTTTGGCACCCTGTGCAAGTTAGTGCCCTGCTGACTTGGGTGCTTAAAATAAAGACTAAGTGTTTGGAAAAGAGGGAAACCAGTAAGATGGCAAAACTGCCAGCTGAGCCAGTTACTCAGAACAGTGGGGACTTGAGACTACTATGAGGAACTTACGGCAGATAAAAGGAAGTGCTGACAAATGTGTGATAGTGTGTATTGGTAGAAATCACTTCAAATGCCTACTCTTCAGGTCCAGTTTAAATAATGAACAGCGTAGAGAAGCATTGTGTGCCCTTTCTTGTCCTTTCTCACGGTGCAAGTAACTTAACATTACTGCCTTTAAAACTTTGAAAAAACCATTTTTGTTCAACATACCTACTGTAAGGGCTCTCTGGGGTCATAAGAAAATTGGACTTTTGCATATCTACCTACAGATGAGATGAAGAAGAAAACATGCAGGACTGGAAGCCTTTTTATAGAAGGCAGAGGAGCATTAATTGATTGCTGGTAGAAGAAACAATAGATTTGGAAGGTTGTAGTGTGGCCTATTCAGGATTTTCCTGCATCTGCCTTTTGTTGCAGGGGAAACAGGCTGTTGTACCAGATGGGGTACCAAATATAGCTTGAAGCTTTTAGGTATTTGTTTTTAAGCTGGCCTATTGTGTGTAATTAGGGTACAGAAGTTTTCCGGCTGTTACGTTTGATAAACATCGTGTTTTACAGACAAGACGATGGTGTGCTGAAAATGTGCAGCAGATACTTGGGCTGTACATTGTCCACCTGCTCTTTAAATTTCATCTCTTGTGTTTCTTAATCAGTTCCCCTGTCTGTAACACGGGGATTATGTTGCTGACTTCTCTGAAATGTCTGGATATCTGCTTATGCCAAGTTCCATGCAAGAGCTGGGTATTATTGCTGCTGCTCAGACAGAATTCCCCAGGCCTGCAAAATGGACCTTTTACTTATTCATGTTTAGCTTAGTAGACAGAAGCTGCTCCACTCTCTGTAGCAGCCCAGGCTTGGAGCCTGTTGAAAAAGCACTTTTACGTCAGATCTCAGCTGTAAGAAGTAGAGCATTGCTGGCTTGCTCTTACTACTTGTGCTCTTGTATTTTCTTTCCACAAGAAGCTGATCCTGACTCATCAGACTGGCTCTCTTGAGCACTTTGAGGTGGGAGCCTCTTTGAGAGGCCAACACTGGATTTCTTCATTTTTGTTGCCTGTTTTGAAGAATCTTTCTGCAACTTGTGGAACTCTCGGTTCATCAGCTACTCTGAATGTAGTGGGTGATGCATTCTTTCTCCTTCTCCCCTGTGACATCGTCTTCCTTTCTTTTTTCCAGAGCACTGGAAAAATCTAATTTTTTAACTGTTTCTCAAAGTTAGTTGGTTAGTTGACACAAACCCTGTCAATGTGTGAAGTACAACAGACACTTGCACATGCATTGGAGTATTTCAGCTTTGTGTCTTTCTGAATCTAGTGCAGTAAAATGTTCATCATGGCCATATTATTTGGAATAGCATAGCTACAGTTTTCTTCCTTAGATAGCATTGTAATGCTCTTGAGGAGTTTTTTAGTGCTTTTTAGTAAGAAATCATCAATTATAATCAGTCTGAATAGACTTAAGAAATCTGTTACCTTTTCTGTTTTCTTTCTGGCTTAGACTTAGTCAACTTGTACAATATATAGTGCTTATGTGTGGTTTTAAATGTTGGGGAAATTAAACTGGCGTTTAATGGAATAGTAGTCTAATGCAGCAGCTTCTATTGATAAGTCATCAAAGTTGTTTTATAGAAGAGCCTTTCCTGTCCTGGCTTTTAGCCCAAGGTCAATCTGGTTTCACCGAAGTTAATTTAATTTCTGACATATTGTCTTTCCTTTAGGTGTCAGTTGTTGCTCCTTCCCCAGCCAGACATGAAAATCTGCCATCGCTGTGCTCGTTACTGTGGTAGCAGTTTCCACCTTGCACAGCAGCATGAAGAGTCAGACTGCAGTCTCTTGAATGCAGTAAATTCTGTCAGGGTGGAGACAAAGTTGTTTTTGCTGTTACGAATATACAAATATTCAGTCTAGCTGTTTGAATTCTGTCACTTAGAAAAAGCTGGTTAGTGTTGGCTCTCTGAGCTTTGAGGTGTTGCTTCCAGTGCTTGGTTATAATCACAGGTACTTTGACTTGCTCCAAAATAACCAGTTTATTCCATATTTGCTGAATTGGGTTCAGTCTCACAGAGTTGTTGCAGTTGTCCTACACAGGCAAACTTATGTGACAGACCTAACGTGGTGTCTGCAGCTCGAAAGTGCAGGTTTGGGAGCAATTCTGTAGCACTGATTTTTCACTCTTTTGGTTTCAGCACTCTGAGAAGTTGGTGCTTCTTACACTCCCAGCTTTTTATCTTGGTAATGAAAAGAGGAAGTGGACCAGATCGGATCAAATCAAGCTGATGTCTGCGTTGTTCTTGCAGTCACTGCTCCTGGAGAATCTGATCCGTTCTTAAATGTACAGGAGTGTGGCTGTTCTGGTCAGTGTCTGCCAACAGAGGCTGTTCCTGGCAGAGGTGCATCTGAGTTATTGCAAGTAAACACTGGAAAGATGTTCTGTACTGCATTGCAGGGCATGAAACTGCTTATTTCCACCCTCCTCCTCCCTGTTCCACTCCGCCTCGGTGGCACGCTAATCTGTTCAAACAGATCCGGTCTCTGCTATCTCACCTGATTAACAAGTCATTGCAAATACGATCATTCCCTCCCCCAGCTTTCCAGAAGTGTGTGGGGAGTGCTTGTGAAATTCTCCATTCCTGGATGCTGCTGTAAGGGTTTGTCCTGGCACCCAGGCAGGAGGGATTGGTTTCTCTCTCAAACTGCTTATGTCTGAATGAATCATCATGCAGTGCTTTTAAATCATTTGTCCAGACAGAGGAAAGCACTGCTACTGTTGCTGGGTAGTTGTACTTGGGAATGGTGGTGAGACTGAGAACGTGAGGAATGTTCAAATTCTACTGTAAATTTGCTTTGGTATGGTTGAGGGGTACCAAGAAATACTTGAAATGCAGGCTATTGTTCATTTGTAAAAATCCCTGTTTTCTTCTTAGGGGGCTCCCTTGAACAAGATAGTCTCCACTGATTTTACTTGTGAGTAAATGATGAACAGCTGGAGTTAATGCTTGAGATCTGGTTTGACTCACTTCATCCCAGGCCCTCTGGGCTTGGGTGCAAAAGCTATGAGAGAGGGATTGTACTGAAGATTTCCATCTCTGTAGCACCATTCAGCACTACAGATTTCTGTGATCATCTGTGGCTTTACAGAGGTGCCTGATGCTTATTGCTTGTAGCTGGTTTAGCTGCAAACCATGATTTGGTGTGTGAAACTGAGGTTTTGGGTTTCATATTTCATTAATGTGGGCACCATTGCAGCTACATGTCTTTTTCCATAGTGATCCCAAGCACAAATGCTTTTGTCCTTCCTGTAAAAATAACAGGCTCCGTTCTGAATTTAGAACTGCACGTTGCATTTAATGCCTCTTTTGTTACAGCCCTTGCCTTGAGCTTTAATTTCTTTAATTATTCTGTCATTGAGTCAATACAAGGAATTCTCACACTGGTAAAACTTTCTGCAGGCGTTGAATTAGACACAAGTCTTCTACACTGGAACAACATGCACTTACTTCTTTTGGCTGGGGGTTAATGACATATGGAGTAACACATTTTAGTAGATAGCTAGTTATGGCTGTCTGTGTACATCTATAGCTCGACTGTTTTGCTGTTAAATTCATGTTTATTTGTGTTTTCAGCCCTCCTTTATTCCTATGCATGCACATGTATGCATCTTTTCTTATAATACATAAAAATACAGAATCATAGAATGGGAAGGGACCCATAAAGATCACGGAGTCCAGCTCTCCAAGCACTATATTTATGTGTGTATGCAAGTAGTTTATAGCTAAATTAACACCAAATTCTTCACAGGGGCTTCTCTGCTTTCACCCTCCTTTGTATCACGGCAAAATATGAACTGTGATACAGCATCTGCATTCCACTTCTGACAGGTCCATAGATTGTAGTCCTACAAGGGAAAGCTCTGTGAGACCACTTGAAAGGATTTCCTTGATGTTTAATGCCTGAGGAGGATAGACGGTGTATCCTGTTCTGGAAGACCTGCTCTTGCTGGTCTCTGTGACCCCACAGGTGTAGAAACTGCTTATAGCTCAGCAAGAATTTTCCCTTTTTCTCCGAAGGTTTCTGTGTGTCTTGAGCACAACCTGCAGCAGAGATGGACACAGAAGGCTTTGGAGAGCTGCTGCAGCAGGCAGAGCAGCTGGCAGCCGAGACGGAAGGGATCTCGGAGCTCCCGCACGTAGAACGCAACCTGCAGGAGATCCAGCAGGCCGGGGAGCGGCTGCGTTCCCGCACCCTGACCCGCACCTCCCAGGAGACTGCGGATGTGAAGGCGTAAGTACGGAGCACTGACACTGGAGACTCTGCACGCGGGGTGGAAGCTGTTTACGGGTTTGGTTTCCAGCGTGGGGGGAGTCCTGCTGGGAGAGACAGAATGACTGCAAGGCTGTTTTTTAGAATGACTGCAAAGCTTGTGTTTTGGTTTTTTTCCTCCAACCTTTCTCCTACTTCCAAAAAACAATAGGATAATTGAAAGATTTATCTGAGGAGCTACTGTTCTTGATTTTGGACGCTAAAGCCAAAAAGTGCAGTACCTTGTTCTGGCTGCTGCTGAAGATGTTTACCAACATGGTGTACATTTTTTCTGTTTGGAAGGACTTGGCAGTTGTGCAGCACTGCAGTGGAACAGCAGAAAGAGTTCAGCAGGGCTGAGATGTTTACATAGACACATAGGGCTGTTCAAAGTTTGGTTCTGTGCAGATTTTGTAACACGTCTGGGAGCACTGTCTGTACATGGCTAGCTGCTGACCTAAATATTGCCAGTGAGTCTGGGTTTAGAGTTCTGTCTATTCAATACTAATTTCATATCTGTACAATTTCTTCCTTATAGATCGGTTCTTCTTGGGTCTAGAGGGCTTGATATATCCCACATCTCTCAGCGACTGGAGAGTCTAAGTGCAGCCACTACATTTGAGCCTCTTGAACCTGTGAAGGACACTGACATCCAGGTAGGGTGCTTCTGACATGTGAATTACACTGCCCTTGCCACTGCCATTCCTGTTTTGTGATTCAGAGGTGTTCTAAGGCTTCTGTGGAGATGGTCTTGCTCTCTGTTTAATTCACTGGCTAGAGGAGAGATGCTGCTTTCAATGCTGAAAGGTGTTTGAGTTAGCCATGAGAAGCAGCACTAAGTACCAAGATAACAGAAGTACTTTAAGTTCCAAATTCTTGCTGAAGTCAAGAGGAACTAGGTATATACTTACTCCCTTTGTGGACCTGTCTTTGTTGGCTTTGCAAGCCTAAATTGCCCAGGGATACCACTCTAATAGTTTTGAAACCTTTTTTTATGTCTGATTGGAAAAACACATGTGGAACCACTTTGGAGGCAATTTTGAGGTGTTGGAATAGGGGGCATTTAAGTCAACAAGCAAAAGAAGTGAGCATAGCTTTTTTCTTTCACTGTATCTCAGATGTCATAACCTTGTCTTGGTGGTAGACTGAATTTGCTATGGTTCAAATGTTTTACCAGATGATTTTATCTTGTGAAGTTTCCTGAAAACTGAAATTTTCCCTGGGTGTCTTAGAAATTATTGTGACCCATCTAGTTTTGCTTTCTGATCGCTTCCTGCCCTTGTAGAATATCTTCATGATCAAATCTGCAATATTCATTACTCAGGTAAGAGCTGGTAATGGAATTGATGTTGTGGGTTGCATTGAAGGTAACAGTCTGAATTACTGGTTAATCATTTTGAAACTTATCTTTTTTCTCCTTTCTGGCAGATGGCTCACTTAGGAGGGTCAAAAGGGTTGTAAGCTCTTCTTTCTTTTTTTGTAGAAGTAGCATGCTCTAAACTACTTAACTTCAGGAGGGGGAAGGAGGCATGTGAAATTACCCTATTTTATCTAATGTATGTTTTATTTTAGCATTTGGTGCCATCCATTTTGGGTGGAGGGCCCTTAGTTTAATCTCATGCTAGCGTTAGGAGCCCTGTGGTCTCCTGTCTTCAGGCAGACTTATTTAACCCCAGTTTTCTAAGGCCTCTCTTTCACTAAAGATTAGTGCTCTCTGGAGACTTTATCTATTGCCTGATCATAGAGTGAGAGCTTTAAACCACTGGCATTGTTCACTTTCTGTCTTTTCTCATTTTATCCCTTTGTTCCAATTTCTGATGTTGTTGTCTTTCTAATTGGTGATGTTAAACTTGGTACATGTCTTTCTTGACCTCATTCTGTCTAGATTTTTTACTTTAACAACTCTTGCCTCTTGCCTCTTTTTTCTTTTTTTCTTTTTACTTTTTTTAGGTTTACTACTGCTCTTAATTCTTTGATTTCTACTGTTTTTCCTTTCTGCTGTAAGAAGAATCTTAGTGTAGATTCTCAAGCCCAGAAGCAGTAGAGCGCTTGACTCTTTGGAGCTGAGCTTTGTGGCATATGAGAAAATGGATATGATTGCATAATAATCACATTTTATATTATTGCTGGTTACCTAACTAAAACCTGGAGATGGTCTTCTTTCTTAATTATACCAGATCTCAAGGCCTTATTTGAAATGGTGATTCTGGTATATTCTGGTGGTGATCTTGGTATGTTTTCTTATCTCCAGTACCTTTCTTTAATGACCTTTGTCGATATTTGAATGTACCCTCCTGTTCAGGAAAAGCTCCAAATTTAACATAAAACCAGTGGTTAATTGCAAATCAATGTGTTTAAATGGCCAATTCAGCCAATGAGATTCAGCCCTTTCTTCAGGAAAACAGCTAAAAAGTACAAATGAGAAACAGGATTAAAATCAATTACTTAAATCAAAGTTCCCTGTTTGCTGTTTTGAATCATGATTAACACTAGTGATTTAATCACTGATCACTTTAACAACTCATCTCTGAGGCCTAATACTTGTGTGCTTTGAATCTTAAAGTTTTGTTGCAGGCCATGTGCAGAAAACATTCATAGTCAATTAGCTAAAAGTGATTTGCAGGGGGAAGCATGGCAAGGGACTACACTTTAGATCATCTTGGAGGCACATGAGCAAAGTGTCAGTTTTAAATGTTTTGTCCCTGCTTGTTTTTGCAGTTAATGGGTGCAAGGATTTTATGTTGTCTTGCAGAACATCATCCTCTGCTCTGTCTGAGGATATTTGCAGTCACATCTCAAGCTGTCTGGCTGGTGTCAGCTGTGGTCTGTACCTGAAAGTTACTTGCTTAGAATATGGACAAGTCTCTGTACCCATCTGCAGGTTCTGGTATGCAGTCATCAACGCTTTTAGAACAGTTTCTTTTGAGTTTTTGTTAGTTATGTAAGAGTACCTTTGTGTTAGACACTGCTGATAGCCCTGTAATTACCTCTATTAATCAAGAAGGTCTTAAAATTATTTGATGCTTTAGATAGAGCTGTGCTACAAAAGTTTCTTTCTATGTTACTTTTTCTTACACCTCCTGATGATTGTTGGGATCTGCTTTCCTTGTTTCTAGATATATTTATAAGGCTTTTTCAGATGTGTTGTGTTTGTTTTGGGCCAGATGAAGCTGTCCCTGTTCACTGTGTAGAATCCTTCCTCCATAAGCTGTTCCCATTCTATCTGGAAGGCAGTGTGCAGAGTTATATGAGGGAGGGGTCTGGTTTATTTCTTTACAGGACTTTACTGTTCCTCTGCTGTTACTCAGTATTTATACAGACATACTGGTAAACTTTAATTCTGTGGACTGGGAAGGTCTGTTCTGTTCTGCATCAAGCCCTCAGCCTGTGCCTTCTGACATTACCATTATTCTTTAACCAGCAAAAACTTCTTCACATATTCTTAAGGAACTTGGTTCACACTTTATCATCAGTGTTGTAGACTCCTGTCCTTTCTCAGACCTGTCTTTTCCTGATGCCTAACACAGACTCACAACCCTGTGTAGTTTGCAGCAAATTTATTTAGCCCTAAATGCCATCTGAAACTTAATTGTCATTTGTAGATTCTTTAACACTTTAATTATTCTTGTATGTGTGGTTCCTCGTGTACATCCCTTAAGCTTCAGTTTGAGCACGTATCAGTTCATAAATACTTTACAGCATCATTTGCCAAAGAGACTGAAACTTTTTTGAGGTAAGCACCTGAGACTGCAGGTCTGTGCCCTCTTCCCTCTGAAGAGGCAGTGGGACTGCATTGGTGCAGCCTCTGTGCACCACAACACAGGAGAAGGTGGTGAATATGGGCACTTGTGCCAGAGGCACAGACCTCATGCACAGCCTTTGCTGACTGTTGCAGTTGTGTGAAGGCTACAAATATGATTAAATCTTTATTGTATGAATTTTAGGGTTCTGCCGACTTTTAAATTCTATCAAAGCTCTTACGGCATGAAATACTCATGACTTCCTGCCATGTGTTCCCACGTCACTCCTTTGTATCTAGAGATTTCTCTGGCAGTTTGCTTGAGCTCTTCCTGCATTCTTACCTAAAGCATTTATTTATTGTCTCTGTTCCTTCTTCCAGTGCAGTCTGTTCTAGCAGCCTGTGGGAGGCCAGCACAGAGAGATATGCTAGAATCTAATCTCTCAAATGGTGGAAATCAGCACTGCAGAAGGAGAATGCCAGGAAATATCCTATTTCTTATATACAGAGTCAAACACAGCAAGAAAAATCAGAGGGGAGCATCCTAGGGCATGAAGTCCCAGGATGCTGGTGTGAGACATTCAGAAAGTGTTAAGAGAATCTAGGAATTCACCTTAATAGAAGTCTCAGCTTGGGTTAATAAGCAGGAGGGACTTTCTGTACAGAACCTCTTTAAATGGTACTCTATAGTGCTGACTAAAAAGTGCACCAAATTGCAGCTCAATTAATTATCTGAATTATTTATCAGTTGTAAAATGTAGATTGCTTGCACATAAAAGGGTTGTGAGTCCAGGAAATGTCTCCCACTAGAGCAGTAGGCCGGGAAGATTATGTAAAAGATTCTAGGCTTGCCATTAAATTATAGGAGTTTGTATTTTTCCTCTCTCATTTCAAAGTTTGTGTTATTAAATTGCATGCTGAACAACAAACACTTCTTGCAGTAAATCCATTTTATAATAATTCTTATGTCAGGAAAAATCAAGATTTTTATAAAGTGTCAAAATGCCCTATTTTGGCAAAATCCTTTCAAAATTTACTGTGTTAGTCAAGTGATTCTTGATCTCATATTTAGCATGTATTTATGTGCTTGGGTCTTTTTGTTTGTTTCTTTTTGGTTTTTAAATCTAAGGTAAGGCTTGATCATGCAAATCTGTATCCCAAAGATGGGGTATATGCACATAAACATAACACTGACATTCTGTTCAGAAAACGTACTTCTTCACTCTTTCAAAGATGCAGACTATGACGTCCTCTTCTGATGAGCACTGTCACAGCAGATCCCCTCTCAGGTCGCAGTAATGGCAGCCAGAGCAGGAAATATTCCAAGACTGTGGGAAGGCTGTGCTATTGTAACGTGTGATGTGGGACCTGCCCCCTGCACTTGTGCTGTTTGGTTTATTTATGGAGGTCAGAGAGAGATTCAGTGCTGCTCTGCCAAACTGATTCTTGGGGTACCAGGTAGGAGTTAGTTGCTAGATCAAGACCTGATTTATTCCTGCTAAAATCATTTGACTGGTTACAGTATATGTTATGCTTTACTGTGGGCTTTGTTTTTTGAACATGTCACTTGGCTTGATCCTAGATTTGGTCCCCTGTATGCTTGTTTTGAAAAATCTAAGCCCAAAGTCATGGTGGTAATTTTAAAAAATGGTTTTGCTCTCATTTTTCAGGCTTAGTCCAGCTCTGTGTAGATTTGTGAAATGAATGCTAGAAGCAGAAACAAGCTGTCTTTGCGTGCATTACTTATCTGCTTAGAAAGTTTGAGGTGAAGGCCTAGCTCCATTACACTGAAGGAAAATGTTGTTGAATTATCTCCTTTGTACAAGCTTCACCTTGGCCTTCTGACCTAGGCAGAACTGAAATGAAAGGTTGCATACTACTGTTTGGTTTTGATTTCTGGGTGTGGATATTCAG
Source organism: Gymnorhina tibicen (assembly GCA_013399875.1). Lineage (NCBI taxonomy): Eukaryota > Metazoa > Chordata > Aves > Passeriformes > Artamidae > Gymnorhina > Gymnorhina tibicen. The sequence goes on along the minus strand of VXAZ01000783.1, from coordinate 101,935 downwards.
AGTATTGACTGAGTAGCTCTCTGGAGGTCCAGATACAGAAATAAGAGCTTTTATCTAAATGAGGGCAGAGGGTTAGACTGAAATCTCTCCAAGTGGCAAGAGAGACAGACTGAAATTAAGTATCTGGGATATTCTGAAACTTTTCAAAGTAAACCTGTAAACAGGTTTTGTATCAAAGGTAGCTTTGACTTATATTTTAGTGTTGGTAGAATCTGGGTCCCCGGATGCTCCCCCCTGCCTTGTATGTTCAGTTTGTGTGTATGTATGTATATGACTCATAATTTAAAAATTCTTACTCTGACATCAGGTACTGAAAGGGTGCATTATTCAACAATTGAGCTCTTATTGCTATTTTATGTTACCATTTGTGATATACTTTGTGGTATCTGCTAGAATAATACCAAAGCTTGTGGTAATCTACTAGAGTGTAACTAAAAACAGTTTATAAATGGAAATGCTGACACAACCTTAAAGGGCCAACCTCAAGTGCTGTTCACCATCCATTGTTTGCATTAGCTTAGCTTGAAAATGCATTTTTCCTTTTGCAGATTTTGTCCTTTCTCATTTGCCAAACATTGATTTCTCCCCCCGCCCCCAAGTCCTTCAGTTCTAATGGAGCTTGAAATTAAGGTGGCTTTATTTTTGTGTCGCTTCCTTGTTCACCCTAATCGATGATGCCAGCACAGCTGTGGGGACCTTTTAACCATTGCAGAGCCACGATGGTGAATGCAAGAGAACAACCTTTGACCTTGGTTTTTTTGGGGTTGGTCATTAGCTGTTAGTTTCTTTGCATTGCTGCAGTCCAAATGAAAAATACTATTTGTGGTCATAGTTGGGAATTTTTCAAAAACTGTAGAAATGTTTGGCTCCAAAAATACCTTTCTTCAAAGGTTTTTAGAAGTCACTTTTTTGTCCTCCCTTTACTAGTGCATGCTATATCAAACCCTGCTGTCTTCTTTGCCTAGGTTGTCTCACTGATTGCATTCAGGATTTGAGCCTTAATGTACACATTTAGGCATGTAAATCAAGAATATAAATATCCTGGTAATTAAATGTGGCCAGAGGCAGTTTGCACACAATTGAAGAAAGCAGTGGTGGGGAATGAATATTTTGACATGCAGCAAATGGAGCTAAGGGATGTGGACCTTGGAAATATAAATTACAGAAACTTCCTCAGCTCATCTCTGATGCGTTTGATGTCTCCTTCTTCTAAGTAACGTGTAACAATTTTACATAAACTGCAGCCTGCCTGTGCTCTCTCCTGGGTGATGAGGCTTGCAGGGCCTTGGGCAGCTCGCAGTCCTGGCAAAGCAGCCAGGGGATCAGTGGCCTGTCTGCCACCCTCCTGACACTGACAGTCTCCCAGGGCCGCTCTGAACGGACAGGCTGGCCCAGAGCCTCCCTAGGCCTGCGCTGATTAAAGGATGCCCTGGGAAGTACCAAGGTGTGTGTAGATTGGGATGTGACTAGGATTTAAGAGTGCAGACTTCTCTATTTCATAGCCAGCATGGGGGTTTGGAGTCTGTTTTGGTTTTAAAACCAAAAGGAATAAAACCCAACAAAACCAAAACACTCCCTCCTTTTTGGCATCAGGTAGGTGAGTGAATAACACTATAGAAAAAAAAGAGGAAAGGAGGAAAAAAAAAAGCCCAAAACATTGGGAATTTTTTTTTGCTTGTCACTTTTTCCCTTCCCATTTATAATTTACATCTAAGCAACAATTTTCTCTAGTTTTCATTACTGCTGTAGTGGCATGGTTTAATGCAGTTTTAAATAACCCTGGCCTTATTAACCTTAGAAACAAGCATGCACACCCCCAAAAAACCCACACCATGGTACTTTTAATGTAGAATACTCGGGTGTTTTATTAGTTGGCCATATTACAGTCATTCAGTAAATACTCTGATACTGAATTATTTTAAATTTCATTTGTTTGCTTGGTTGCATGCTATTTGGAGTAATTATGTGGTGATCTTGCAGTTCATCATGGTTCTCATCACGGATTCCTAACCCTAAGGGGTTGGGAACAGGGAGAGAAGATACATGATCTGCCTTTCTCTTTCATCGTGGGTAAATAAGAGGGTATGAAAGATATTTCAGAACTTTATGCTAATGCAAGGTCATGAGATGGAAAAATTGGGAGCTCTTGTTCTAGTAGCTGTATTTATTGATCTATTTAAATTCTGCTATGTCCTGGCACATTTCACATTTCCTGTCTGCTTAATCCAGATATGTTCTTTGCATCTCAAATCGGGACAACTGTAGACTTCTAATCAACGTTTTTGTAATAGATACTTCAAACATCTTAAAACATACCAGATTTTGAGTCATAATGCTTGACTTCATTCCCCCTCTCCCGTTTTTCTTCTTTTGCTGTGTAGCTCTGCCCTTGTTTGAAAATGGTTCCAATTTCTAATTGAATGTTAACTTGTATTCCTGTGAAGGAGCAAATACAGTATAAAAGGCAGTTTGGACCTCACGTATCCAAAATGCAGCCTCTCCTGTGCTGAGGTGTAGACATCTCCTCTTCTCTTGGTAGCAGTGCAGTGTCCTTTCAAAGCTGAAACTCAGGAGCAAACCTGGATGTGAGGATCTGAGCCAGAATTTCCCCATGACCCTGCTTGTAGCAATGTTACTATTGCAAGAAGTACTGTGGGATCATGAATGACTTTCAGGATCTGTGTTGCATCTAACCAGGAGGACGTCATTTCTGGCAATGTGGTACCTCTTAGTGTCACGCTGTCCCATTAATTTAGTGCTCACTGAGATCTTGTATTGACTACTGACCTAGACAGTGTGTGCTCAGCATGTGCAAATGAACTGCTGGAATTGGTGTTTTCATGGTGCTGGAAAAATTTAGTAGAATGGTTTCATCTCTGCGTTTATACAGATTGGTGAGAAGAAACAATGCTGAGATGCAACCTGGCAATTTGCCTCCTCCGCATATCATGTGATAGAGCACTTACTTGGATTAAAGAAATGGTTTTATTTATTTATTTGAGGCTCAAATGTAGCTTTTGCAAAGCACAACTCCTGTTTTGTTTTGTAACATTTTTAAAACCATTACAAATAAAGCATAGACCTTATAGGAGAGGATTTGGAGTTTTCCAGTACCTTGATTATAGCGCTGAAATAAAAAGTTTGCAGGGCTGTGCTGGAATTTGACACTGAAACTGATTATTAACAGAAGCAAACCCAGTTCATCTATGTTGCATTTAAGGGGAAAAAAAGTTGTCAAAAATTAACAAGAAGGTAAATGAGATTTCTAATATATGGACAGCATTTTGTATAGTAGCAGTATAAGACCATAATTTGGAGGGAGGGTTATTATTTTTACATATTTATTTTTAAAGCAATCCTGTTCTCAGTGGACCTTGGTATGACCTTCTAATGCCTCTGTGGAAATTGGGAATGGAAGATCTTGGCTTTGGGAAGCTCTGCTCATAGCCATACACAGGTCTTGTTGAGGGGACTTCTCACAGATGACAGAAACTTTCAGTCCCAGTGTTGGCAGTGGGTTAATGGAGCTAAGCCATAGGTGTGGGATCAAAAAATTAACATTTACCTATTTAAATCAATATGGCTCTTTAGCTCTTCTGAAAAACAGGAGTAAAGAAAGTTTCCCAACTGCAGTAGGAAGAAAAGAATTCTGATCTTCAGCAAACTTGTCTGAAATGAGACAGAGGGGCTTGGAGCTGACCTATAAGAGAGGTGAATTTGTTACCTTTCTCCTGAGCTATTGTTTTTGTGGGGTTTTTGCAAGTCTTTATTACGTGAGCATTGTCTTGACCATTTTTCTCAACTAATCCCTCATGGTGCTGTGAGCAAATCATTCTTCCACAGGGGAAATCTGTAATGGGAGTAGGCCAGACTCTCTCACTGAACTCCTGTGGTCACAAACAGCATAAAACCCTGGACACTCTGTTTTCAGTGAGGCAGTTCATAAAATTTATTAGGAAAAGCAGCAGCTGCTGCAGCTCTCAACTCCCTCCCCTCCTCTCAAGCTCCCCTCATTTACTCAAGCCTCTTGAAAGTGTTACTCGACTGATGAATTCCGCTGGGATTTATTACTAAACCATTTGCGTAATTTAGCAGTCTGGGAAAGGCCACAGGTATATTGTTGTGCATGCCCTCTCCCCCGTCGTAATTAGTCAGTTTGACTCCACATCCAAAATCTTAATCCTAGTCATTATTAAGCTTTGGTTTAAAACAGTCACTAACTAAGAAGTGTGTCAACTGTTTATCAATGACTGGGCATCAAACTCTGGATGTACTTAAGCTTCCCCATGCAAAACAGCAGCCTGAAAATTTGGCAGTTTGCGGAAGAAATGTTTGGGTTGTGTGCAGGGATGTTTTTTAACTTTCCTTTTTGAAGTCAAAATGAAATTCTTACTCCTGCCAAGATATATTCCTGAAAGAAAGTTGCAGCCTTTTGAGGTAGAACTAAGGATACATGCATTTGTTTCGCTCATTTAGATTTTTGGCACAACTTCTGTTCTCACTGTCTCCTGTTTTCTTTCCTATCCTTTACTTCTCATCTTTCTTCCACTCTCTTTTTTTTTTTCTTACTCCAGTTGTATTAATTCCCTTTGCTTTTCTGCTCTGAATTCACGTATTACCTCCCCCCACACTTCGCTCAAGTCTCTACTTTGACACTGTCTTGGGTGCAAAAGAGTTATTTGTTTACTTTGAGCTAAAAAATTAAACTGCTCAAACAAAAAGCAGTTAGTGTGAGATGTCTCATTGGTTTTCCACACACATGGAAAAGACTGAAAGCAAGTTAGGGAGATGAGTTGGAAGTTTTCTATACTGTTCCATTATTTGTATCTCAGTAAGCATGCAAGATGCATGGTACTTCCACCAGAAGTACCAAAATGCTTATGCAGCATTATGAGCCACAGCTAAAAGATCATTTTTTAACTTAATTGGAACAGCATGCTTAATTGTTGCTTGGTAAAAATGGCTTGAGAAGGTTGGAGAGATTTAGTTTTAAAATAACTTTAGAGAGGAATGAAACATCATGTTGCTAGGTGGTGTGCCTGCAGTGGAAGTCTCTGTGGACTCTACTTTTCAAGCATCAATTTTTGGATTATGTGTTATCTTCAGTGTCTGTGTACTGTGGGATGGAGGTGGGAAAGGGAAGAGAGGTTTTGTCACATGGGGTATTTTTAAGGGAGCAAAGGGAAGGTTTGCCAGTGTCACACGAGTACTGTTCAAAGGCTGATGAATGAGGAAAGGCAGTGGTAAACACCTCAGTGCTTATTTTCAGTTTCAGCAGCTTTATTAAACCTTTCTGAATCCTTCAGTTGGCTATCCTAGGCTTGATTCAGGGATATGGGATTAGCTGATACTAAAGTTGTCATAGTTGATTTCTTAGATTGCGTTTGGGACACATCTGTTTGGTTGCCTTTATGTGCTTACAGTCAGCACCAGATAACTTGGAGGAGAAACACTGACAACGATGTTCATAGGATATCTACTTCACCTTGTTCCCTAATGGTTAGAGACTGGTTATCCTGAAGCATGAGGAATAATATTTCTTTCCACAATTTCAGTGTTTAAACTCAGCTCTAGGTACTGTCAATATCCATATACATACCAAGTCAGTTTTTAATCCCGTTATGGTTTTGGCCTTGCCATCTTCCTGTGGCAGTAAATTCCACAATCCAATTACAGATTATGTTAAAATTTATTTCCTTTTATTGGTTTTGAGCTTGGCATCATTTACATAGACATTGTTTCCTTTTTGTGCAGACCTGTACAAACTGGATTTCAAGATCTGCCCTTTCTAGAACACTTATTTCACTTAAAGTACCAGCTCTTACTTGGTTCCTTTTTTTAATGTTATTCATCCCAAAAGTGTTCCCAGACCATTTCACATGATTTTGACAATTCCCCAAGTGTGTCCTCCAGTTTCTCTTTTGAAGGTGTCTGTCCAGCTTACACAGTGTTGTTGATAACCATGGTTTGTTTGGTTTTTCTGATAATGACGTTTGGTGTAGCCAAACACAGTGTGAAAGGCAGAAGTAGTAATCTGTGAAGGATTTGATTTTAATCTCAGATAAATGGGAGTGCATAGGTGGGAATACTGTACAGTATCATGACAAATCCTTATCTCTAAACACAAGTCAGTAGGATTCTTTGGACCAGATTCTAATGTATGAGAAAAGAAATTTCTGAAGAGAATGGGGGAGGAAATGCAGAGGGGGAAAAAACAAACCACATTTCAAATAGATGATAAAACCTGTGTGTTATCTCCAGATCCTCTGAGCAGTAATTGATTTTGCCTGCTATGGTTACCATACAGTAACTCTGAAACATTCATTATTTCTTTCCTGCCCCAAGGCTTGTAGCAGAAAATGGCATATTTAAATCCTTTTACTCTGTCTGTTGAGTAGATACAAAAACTTGAAGGTTTTAATGAATGTGAAATAAGTGCTAATGCAGTAGTCAAAAGACTCGCCATTGTTTTGACTAAATGAGACCGTGACCATCTTTAGGTCCTAGTGAAAGCTAAATGCTGGAAGCTGGATGCAGAGCTCCATCTCACTGTGGAATTACACATTTGGTTTGTTTGTTTTAATTTGTTTTTCATAGATCTAACCCTGCTATATTTCTTTTAGTCCCCCTCTATTTTGATTTAATTTTTCCAAGGTTAAAAATGGCTTATCCAGAAAATTTGCAGCTCATTGCTAATGATAAGAACCTTGATTACTCAACACATACAGCGAATCAATATCACTTCTCGTATTTTTGTTTTGCTGTTTGACTTGAGGTTAATGTTTTGGCTTCATATTCCCTGGTAAGATGAAGTGCATGACATTGCTGTGCATAATTATTAAAGTTATGCTAAATGTTTTGTTGTTTGTCTGTGGCTTCATACTCTTAGATGCCTTATTCTCTACCTTTTCTAATATCCTCTTGGTTTTTTGTTTTCCTCTTCTGAGGAAAGCTTTGGTTTTGTTTTTTTGGGGTTTTTTAAGTGAATTATGAGGATAAGCACTCAAGGTGGACACCTCCTCTGGCTTGTTGCTGGAGCCAGGGGGGAAGCTGAGCTGGGAATGATTCCCATCTAGTAGTGTGAAATCTTTGGCTGAGAGTTGATGGTAACTTGTCACTCAGTTATATCCCTGTTAGTCACTGCAGCAGAACTGTTAGCTCTTTCTCTTCCTTTTTCCTTATTTCCTCTGAGTTACTGTATTTGCTTTTGCCTTGCTTTGGCATTTTCTCTGAGGAATCTCTCCAGCGTGTAAGAGGTGTTACACTGTGTCTCTCGAAAGCTGTCAGAAGGCAGCTGGGAATCTCCAGGCCTTCCTGCCCCCTGCTATGCTGGGTCCACCAGTCAGCGGGGCAATCCTCTGTGTGAAAAGAGTCTGGGGCTTGTTTTTGAAGGCTGGATAGTTCTTGCTGATATTTAGGGATGCTGGATTTGGGGAGGAAACATTACATATGAGTCCATCTATCCCCAGGAATGCCAGAAATGGAATGCCTTTTGCAAAGCATCACCAGGAAAAGAGAAGCAAGTCTCACTCATCAGTCAGAAGTTATTCCTATAATAAATACCCAAAACTAAACTTTGAGAAATAACATTCTTCTGCAGCAGAATAGCAGAACAAGTCTCCTTCCTGCAGGGGGTTGAATCTGCAGTGTGTCTTAAAGGGCAGGATTTAGTTGTTTGTCTCAATTAGATCTGTCTTCTCTTGGTTTTAAGTTTGCTCTGTTTGTCTTAGAAAATTTCTTCCTCAAACTCTTCGGCATGCATTGCCTCTGAAGAAGTGCCTGTAACATTTTGTCTTTCTGAGATGAAATACTAATTTCCAGCCAACATATTATGTAGTAGCAATGCATCCTGGCAACAAATGTGGCTTGAAACCACATATTCCGAGAGGAAGGTGGGAAGCGCATTTCAAAGACTCATGTTGCAGAGACAGCTCAGCAGAACATGTTGCATGTGGGAAGTGCCCCTGTGGATCCAGAGAAGGTTCATCTTGCCATCTTGGAGGAGTTTCTAAATGGTTTGATTTTATGCAGATCTCTGAAGGTGGATCCTTTTGCCTTCAGCACCCCTGGTTGGTGTCATCTACAGGAAAGAACACACCTTGGTACTGGGCATTTGCAAACGAGTGTTTGTCTTATGGCAAGTGTGCTGGATGGTTAGGGTCATCCAGAAAAAGCAGGTTTTTTTCTGATAATTTACATGAACTTTACCATGGAAACTTTGAAACTGGAAGGTCAGGTGCTGAAGGAGGAGAAGGATGGCCACTGCTTAAAATGCAAATGTCTTTTGCTGGAGCTCTTTTATATGCTGATTAATTGACTTAAAACAGTTTACACAGGGCAAAGACTCACTGTTGCACTGCACCTGGTGCAGGAGTTAAAATCTTGTTGGCATGGTTGTCCATGCCACTGCAGGCTGTGCCTTCACATTAGTGAGGGCCTTTCTAATATCAAAGGCAATGCCTTGCTGGTCTCATCCTCTTCCTAACTGAAGTTCCAGAGTGATAAATTTAAAACTGTCGTGACCAGTATCCTGTACGTCTCTGCTTTATGGAAAATGCATGCAGTAGACAATGAAATTGAGTATCTACCACTTGTGACTAAAGAAAAGGTCTTTTTGTGTCTTTCGCTATTTATTTTTCAGAGAGTGTTGCAATTTGTTTTTGTAAGCTGGATGTGTAGTTAATGCACTTCATTGAGAAGCTAAGGAGTACTGTTAAATATGTGAATTTGTGCAGGGAGAGTAGGTAGGCAGGACCTCAGAGTTTAAACAACTCCCAAGCTTATTGATTTATTTTACTCAAGACTTTTACATCTTGCGACAGCCCTTTGTTACAGTTATAGCACTGGATTGTTTGCCTTGCTGAGTAGTATTGACTGATTGTTTTTTTTAAAAATGAACTTGCAGCTTCCAGAGCAAATCAGGAGTGACACCGTATCAGCACCACAGGTGGCTCTTCCTCTGACAGAGAGGCTCCACATGGTCACACAGTAATGCTGCTTAGTGTAAAGCTGCTGGCCCTGGGAAGTGCCAGATCTGAAAGGCTGTAGTCCTGGCCTTTCTAATACCGTTTGTGAAATCAGTGCAGTGAGTTAATGAATGTAGCTTTCATTGATGGGCACAGCTTCACAGACTAAATCTTGCTTACTCAGACTGACAGTCTCACAGCTAATTCCTTTGGACTCTTCCAGGGCCATCGTGAGTGTAAATAATTTAAGTGTAGTGCTACCTTTTGAAGTGTTTGTATGAATTCAGAGCCTTTTGGTACATTCCATCAGAGTAATCTTACCTGTGGGATCATCAGAACTTCCTTTTGCATTAATACTAAAGATTTAGTTAATTGTTACTTTTGATAGCCCAACGAAACTAAAAGAGGAAGAGCTGCCTTTTGTCCCTTGGTTTTTGGGTATGGTTTGGGTCTGGATTTTTATTTGTTTCTTTTTGCTATTAGTCTCTGAACAACTTGCTTAGGTGCTACTAGAAGCATCTGCTGAACAAGCTGTTGCTACCAGCAGTAGAAGCAAAACTCTGCAGGTGTCAGATGCAATGTCAGATTTCTGTGGTCGGTAGTTAATGTGTTTATTACAAAAAAACCTTAACGATTCTTAGGATGTGTTATTGAAATATCTTTTAAAAGATTTTTAAATTTCTTTTCAAGAGTACCTTCATCTACTTTGGAGCTTAGGTACATTGACAGGCCGAGGACATAGAAGCACAGGGAAATGAAGGCTGAGATAGAGCAGGTTCATGCAAATCAGTATTGAGTGTAACTGTGAAGATCTCAGGACGGGAATCTCCAGCAGAGCTGCAATTCAATGTATTGAATTGTTAGAGTGTGCAGCCAGGTGGGTTATTGGCAGTGCACATCTGCTTGGCTTCTACCTCCAGTTACAGCAACTTCCAGCTCATTGAATGCTTTGTGGTTTAAAGTAGGGGCTGGGCTGGGCAGCACAGGTAGTGACTGACAGTAGGGAAATGTTGTTGCCTTATGAGATCATAACTTATATTAATGACTGGCTAAAACAACTGGGAGGTTCAATAGCACGTGGAATATCGAAAGCATTTGTCCCTGGCCTTTGACTTCTTGAGATCAATATTGGGATCTAAGCAAACATGGGTCCTCCAGAGTTTGTAAGTGTCTAATGACAAATTGCATCTTACATTGTTTTATAGCACACTTTGTGAAAAAAACTGAAATGGAGCCCAAGCAATTAGCTTTTGAAGACAGAGGTTATAAATGAGATGTAAAAATGGAGAGTGTTCTGCAGTTTCAGGTTTTGGTTTTTTATTTGGGTTTTTTGGGGAAACTGAGGGCGGATTTAGAACAAGAGCTCATAAAGAGCCAAGGATATAGGATTTCAGCACTTGAGATTTATCTATTTGTACTTGCTGACTGAAAGCAGCACATTCAAATCAAACCAGCAAACCGCTGTCATGTGTGTTGTGGATGAACAGGGAATGGGGTTTTTTTCAGAGGTTCCACAGGCAGAAGGAAGAAGGGAATGTCAGTTATAAACTTTGAAAGCAAGTAGCTGAAACACGTTCCAAGAGTATTTTGGAGCAGGAGTGCCAGTTTAAATATTTATGCAGTGTTTTATTGTACTGATTCAAATATTGAAGAGCACCTGACCCTTGAAATTTTGGATCCTTGCCTGACTGGCACCCCCTGATGCATATATTTACTTAGAAAATGGCCTTCTGTGGCAGCTGCTTTTCATTGCAGGAAATTGGGAAAGCTGGATTTTGATCCAGTTTTTGTCATGATTTTTATGCTTGATTTTGAGTTCAAGAAATGTCTTCCTATGCATCAGTTTCAACAGCTGAGAAGTAAAAGTTGCATTTACCACTGAGTCTCACAAGATTGTGAGATTCTGTAGTGGAAGCTTATATGGATGTTTTCCTTTTTGCTATTTTCTCAGCCCTCTTTGTTGTTCCCAGTCCTGATCACTATTGGACAACATTTAACTGGCCTCCAACTTCCCTCTCTCAGATACCACCAGACCTTGTAAAACAATAAGGTTGTTCCTTTCCATCAGTAGTTTGCTAGTTTGGCAGTGCTGAGCAGCACAGTCCTTGGCTGCCCCTGTGGTACAGACTGTCAGCAGAGCTCCTTTCCCCACATGAAACAAGAAACTGAAGCTGTGCTACAAACACCTGTCCACTGGCAGCTCTGCTGAAACCACCCTTTTGTCATTAAGACAGCTGCAGTGGCTGTCGCCAGTCTGGTCTGGAGATATTCAACTTCTCTGAGCTGAAATTGTGCAAAGACTGCTAGTTGTTGCTGCTCTGAGGTGGAATTGTGGCCACGCAAAAACTCTTTAAGCTGGCAGTTCAGAGTTGGAGGCTAAAACTTTGGTCAGTACAGCTACTGCCTGCAACCCAATATAATCATTTTATGCAGCAGTGTTTAGCAGTGTGGTGACTCTCACTTGAGATGGATTACTTAGGATGTGCCTGATGTAGAGAGAGTGAGCTGAAGTAAGCCTAATGGTCAGAGGTCTGGCCTAGGCTGTTGCTGGGCACATACCCTGCTCCTGGACTTGGATTGTGCCCTGGCAAACTGCTCCATGGTCTGTGAGGACTTGGGTATTCCTGCCCCTTGCCTGCCAGACTTGCAGCGTTGGCTGCCTTTGCAGAGCTCAACCTCAAGATGCAGATGTCCTGACTTCAAAATATCAGCAAAAAGTCTTTCCAAATTCCCAATCATGCTCTGTGCTTGTTTATAGCTGAAACCCCAGGGATGCAAGATGGTTTTAGCAAATAAACGTAAGGGATCTGTGAAGGGATTTCTGAAACAATTATGCTCTGTTTCCCTCTGTGTATTTGTGGAGTCGGAGAAGAAAATGGAGAATTCAGTTGGCTTATTTACCCAAGCTATTAGGCTGGCTTAGCCATTCCATGATGAAGTTCCATTTCAGTACTGAGCTTACTAGGCTGTGGAGATAAAAATGATCAATTTGATTGGTTTTGTCCTTCTGTTTTTACATTCAGGTTTCACAGGGTTGGATCAATGTCTGCCACCATTTCTTCCTGTAAAGCATACCCTGAACCTTTCTGCAGACATACACAGCTGCTCCAAGCATCCAAAACTGTGGTGTTTTTCCACTGTCAAGAAATAAAATGGTGGTTCAGCATTACGGCGACAGCTCTGACTGGGAAGGCAGAGTTAACTAAATTTAAAGCATTTGTTCTGTTGCAGAGCAATATGGCCTGGTGGTCACGCTTTCCAGAGGGTGTCCAACACTCACGCTCTGCAAGAGGTTGCCTTTGGCTTCATTTGATCAAACTGATAGGATGGATATGTCGCAGGATTGTGCAGGAGTGATGTTGTGCAGGCAATTAAAATCTATGAATTGCATTAAAACCCAAATGTTAGTATGCTTTGATGGGATTTTTTTTTGTTTTCTTTTGACTGAGATGCTTTTTGGAGATAAAGTTGGAACCAGCTCCTAATTTGCAGTTGCTTGGGGCTTTGCTATTTGAGGTTTCTTTATTTTGCTGCTCTTACCTGTTGACCTGCTTGATTAATTTTGTGTCTGAACTTCTGTCCTTTTTATTCCTGACTCTTCTGCCCTGTCAAAACACAGTTGAAAAACAAAAATCTGTACAGTTCAGAGGACAAATTAGGTCTAGACTTTAAGATAAATGCTTAATGACTGTGAAATAGTATGTGCTTCATTTCTTGCTTCAAGACTTTTATTTTTTTATTAGGAGCTGAGCTTGACAAAGAAGGATGAGGCCAGCGGCAGTTATAAAGGGTGCATTGTATTTTTACTGCAATACTGAAGTATTGATTGTTGACTTATTGATAGGCTCTATGCACGACCATTTCCTTAGTTAGTGTTTGAATGTCCATTAAAATGTGGCTTGGTGCCAGAATATTGAAATTCTACATTTATAATATAATTTGTCTATCCAAAAGTACTAATGTGGTTTGGATTAAAAAAGAAAGATAAATAGGCAAGTTTTGATTTTCCTTGTTTTGTATTTGTTAACCTTCACATACTGAATTGAACCTCTGAAGCAGGAGACACTGAAATACTAAATACTTCACTGTGGCTAGAAGTACTGGAAATTAAGGGAGACCAGAAAGCTTTCTGCTCTTCCAAATGTGAGGGGAAACACTTGACAAAAGGTGAGGAGCCAAGAGTTTGCCCTCTGGCTACTGTCCTGAGTGTTATTTAATCGCTCTCGCTTAGACTTGTAGCCAGGAGTTGATGCAGTCCCTTTCCTGTCATTTCAGCTTCCCATTAAATAATAAAGTTTTGTAAGGTAGGGTTTTTGCCTGTTAAAAGTCCACCATTTTAAAAGAAATTATGATGATACTTTTGGAAGGAAAAAAAAAAAGTATTTCTTTCACTGGGAAGTAGTGGAAGTTGTTCCATCTCTGAGCAAATACCAGTGTGAGTGGTATAATTACCAAGATGAAGCTTGTGCTGATATTTGTGTTAAAACTAACTTTTTTTCTGCCATGGAATATCTTGGGCTTAGTGTTTGTTTCCCTGGTGATCTGACCTCCATTCCCCTGTTTCAATAGTCTGCCAGATCTGATCTGTGCAGAGGTGGCCATCACCATTGTTCACCATCTTTCCAAAATGTACAAAGGTGATGGAAAAAAACTTCCAGAAAAAACTTTTTTTCCCCCCCCTATGCAGTTCATATCCATTCAATTACTGTGGCTGGTCTGTGAAATTTTATGGTGATTTTTCAAAATTTTGAGTTTGGGTGACAGATGATGAAGCAGTTTGGAAATTAGTCTCTTCTCTTTCATACCAAGTGGGAAATAGAGAACATTACACGCTACTTCAAATTTTCAGCTCATCTTTGTGTGGAGTACAATACAATGTCTAAACATTTGTACTCACTTTCCATGGACTCATGTGGCATGGTCCCAGCTTACCTGACTTATTCAGAGTTTAGCTTTAAAAGGTAGAAAAGAAAGGACATTACCATATAGCAATTTAATTAACACTATGGCAACAACTATTTATAGACTTTAAATAATTGCAATGCCAATTTAAGTTGCTCTGTTCCACTTTTTTAGATACTAGCAATAGGAAGAGATGATAAACTCCCTCTCTACAGGAGGTTGAATTAATAGGTGCCCCAGATGGCCTGGAAGGGGCAGGATTTGATTGCATTCCTCGAATGCTGAATACCTAAGTCTCCCAAATTAGATAGCGAAGAAAATCTCTGGAAAGATTTGACTTGCCAGAAAGGTCCTTGCTGATAATGGAGGACCCTAAGGAAAACGCATTTGGGTGGTATTAAACTTTAGCAGCTGGAGGATCTTGTTTGGAACAAATACTAATAAAAGTTTTCTTTAAAAAGGAAATCAAGTTTTCTATATCTTTGCCTCCACCAGGTCCTTACTTGCAACAAATACACACAGGAATTAATGTTATTTGCAGGATCCTAGTTCAGTAATAGTACATGAATAATATGCTATCTTAACTGAGTAGCAACAAATAGTTTTATGTAGAAGTATGCATTGATGTGTGTAATGACTGTTCTACTGAAACTGCAGCTCCACAAGGAAGTGTTTGCTTAATAGTGGGTGAAGAGGAGTTTGACACAAATCCCCCTCTAAATACATCTGCAACCTGTGTTATAGTGAGAAGGATAATGCTTCACTGGGTGTCTGCTTTGATGTGGTATTAGAGCTGTGATTCCATGTGAAGATAGATGGGAGACACCCAAGTTCTGCTTGATGACCAGAGTTAAAGCAGCTGCATTACTGGATGTACCTCCTGAGTGGTAAACATTGTGTGTTTACTGCTTTTCATTACTGAAATGTATGTTTTGGAATCCTGTCTGCCCTCTTTGGATGTCCTCTGGAAGGACATTCTGCAGTAAGGCTTCTCATAATGTACATCTTAGTCTGCAGTGCAGCAAGATCTCTAGGGATAACTGGAGCTCTTCTGATCTGTGTTGGGGGAAAGGATAAATGACATTTGGTGGTCTGTCTTTCATGAATATATAAGTTGTATGACATTAGTGAATCAGCAAAGTAATTTCACAGGAAAATTCTCTGACAAAATAATACCGGAAACCTGCAGTGTGATCTTAATGCTTGTTTATAGATGCTAAGTGGGTGTTGTTCAGTGCAGTATCTGATAATATGTATCCAGCAGCAAACATGTGAGCACACTATGGTAGAGTATCATAACCAGAAGGAACTTAGCCATTTTAGGCAAATGGAGCAGTGCATCTGTCTCACTTCTGCATTGACTGAGGACAGGCACTTGGTGTCTGGGTACCCACCTAAGCCCTGGCTGTTCCTCTGGGGCTGGACAGAAAGTAAATTCTGCATTGCTTTCTGCATGGATCTCGCAGTATGGGCTCCTGCATAGCAGGAGCTCAAGGAGGATTAACAACACATTTTTGTTTACACCACTACTAATCAGTCTTCAGATGCTTTAGTCTTGGCCACTACTGATCTAGTTCATGCTTGAACTAGTGACCTCTATTTGAAAGTCACTTTGTCCTTTTAATAGTTTTCTGAGTCAGCCTCTGTCCCTTCCTGAGAGTCTCTTTATCTACACACTTGAAAAGGTTGTTCTTTTTTTGTGAAAGACTAATCCCCATTTTGTATGGCTATGCACATTGCATTAAATGAAAGCTCTGTGTATTCCCCTCACTCGCCTGGAATGAGTCCTTGCTTTTCTTCTAATCTAACAGCTGGTGACTCAGTGTCAGTGGGCTTCTGTTACCTTCAGTTTTGAAGGTTTGGCTGGACAAGTGAGGAGAAGGCGGTGGTGAGAGTCTCATGCCCTGCAGCCCATTGTTTCCCAGTCTCTACCAAGTTTATGTTCTTGAGTTTGACCTTTCTGTAGGCATTTGCTTTTACTAGAAGCATCTGCCTAACCCCAGCTAGCTGACCTTAAGACATGTAGCATTGCCCATCCTTCACCATCTTGACTGAGTCTAAGATTTGATCCCTCCCAGTTATTTTCCTTCTAGCTCTTCCCATTCTTCAGCTATCTCACTGTTCTCACAATGTCTTTGCAAAGAATTACTGGGTGATAACTCAGAAGCAATGGTGACATAAGTACTTTTCAACATCAGAAGGACAGAGATATAGGTGGATAATCATCTGGAAAGGTGAAAGGCACGTGAGTATAAAAGAAATAATTACTGACTTCAGTCTTCTAGTTTTGATATCCAGGTGAAACCTCTGTAGCTTTAAGCTGTGTGTTTTGTGAGGGATTTAAGGGCAGGATAAGCTGTTCATACCTTTGTTGTCCTTTTTAGGCAAATTCAACAGATGGATGCTTTTATTTCCTCTGCTGGAAGTTGTATCCTCAGTATTATCTAATGTAAGATGACAAGGCAAGGAGATTCAGGCAGAGAAATAAAGTGATAAAACTCCAAATGAATTAATTTGGTCCACAAAGGACAGATTTTTGTTTGTCTTTCAATCATGGCAATCCTGGATGGAAATGCTGCTGGGAGGAGACCTGGTGCTTTTAATATATATATATAGCTGCTTAATCATTCTGCTAATGACTATGATATAAAACCATTAACCAAGCAGACATGGCCATGCTCTGTGTGAGCCAGGGCTGGAGGAATCTCCCTTCCCAGTTGCTAGGTGTTCCGTGATGTGCTTGAACACTGTGTTTCCACTCCTCCAGGAAAAGGAGAAGAGAACAAACAACATTGACAGATGTTAGTCATGTCACTTAATGTAGGACTGGAAGGCACTTGGATATTAATGTAATGAGCACAGTAGAAAGACCTGAATAGAGTAGACCTGACTTCTAATTAAGCCCGCTGAGATGCCAATACTGATTTCAGTTGTACTTTCACTATGAGAAATACAAGGATGGTTTGACAAAGAAGCCATGCACTGCTGTTGTTCACTTTAACCAGCGTGCTTGTGGGTGTTCATTTCTCATGCTGGCCAGCAGTTCTAGTGTCACTTTCTTCAGAGCTGGCAGCTGTAATTAAAGGAAAAGCACAAATTTAGCTTCTCATCTAAGAAAAACCTAAAATGCTGTCTTCACCCTGGATTTTCACTGCTAATTTCAGAACGGCATGGCATCCCATTCCAAGCAAACATCCTTGTGCCTTTTGGGATTCAGCAGGTCTTTTTAGGTCTATCACTAGTGTTTGTTGCCTCTTGTCACCTTGTGGTTTCATATGGGGAGCTGTCTGGATTCCTTTGGCAGAGAATTGAGCAAGTTGTTCTTCCTGAATGTTGGGATGCTGCTAGAGGCCCATATCTTACATCCAACTTGCAGGGTGGGCCCATGCCTTTCAGAAGGAGGCTGGGGACACCCTTTTTGGCAGCGCTCATTGTCATAAGGGGTGAATGCATCTATCTTCATCTGTCCACTGTTGGTGTGCAAGCTGAGAGCTACAGCTTCTTCTATGTGCCCAGTCAGGCCCTGGGCTGGAAAGAGCTAATGCTACATGATGTAACATGGCCAAGGCTGGTTCTGAATCTGCAGGCAAGTTTCTGTGACTGCGTGGATTGAACCGCTGTGGAAATGAAAAATATGGACTCGGTTCTGCATACGTGACTCTTCTGTTAGTGCTGCAAGTCCGTGTATAATTGCTGTAATGCATGTTGCAAGGCAGAGCTTTCTTCTCTCAGACCACTCACAGCTTATAATATAACCCTGAAGAAACAAAGGTAAAAGGACAGAATTGTTTCTGCTTTCATACATGTGGATGTGCATGCATTTCTGTGTAGTGCCTTTTGGGCTTTATGTGATGGAGAATTTGGAGACATTTTGTGAGAAGCAGGGGCACTGATAATTGCATTCTGGTTCATCATCATAGAAGGCTCCTAGCTGATGCTTTGCGGCTTCTGCCAGTTAATAATTCAATGCTGGACTGTGTCAAAGCATGCTCTTAAGTCAGGTTCCTCCATGGACTGCCGGCATCAGTAGGAGTCAGAAGAGATGAAAGATAGGCTTAGTGTTTGACAGCCATTAACTTGGTGTGGGCCTCTAAGCAGTGTTAGGTTAACTTCCTCATCCTGTGCTTCCCTGTGTTTGGAAATGTGAGGGACGTAGGAATTCAGCTTCCTCTGAAGCTATGTTAGAATTTCAGTAGCCAGACAGAAGAATGCTGAAATAAGGTGTGAATATCAGTGGCCATATGGTTCTGGTTTAATAGGCTGTGGGTCGAGAGGATTTGCTCACCACGATGCTGAGGTGACAGTTTTATAAAAGAGCTGTTTCACTACGAGGTTGAGTTGCTTTCCAATGCACGGTGCCAAACCTCCCAGGGAGAGCGTGCTTTTGCCACCGAGAGTTGAATTTGGTCATGTCGGTGCTTACAGTCATCTGCAAGACGGATTGACATGCAGGGTTTGTACATAAAAAAGGGGTTAGCAATCTGAATTAAAAATTAACACATTCTCCTCATAATTACAGACTTACAGCAGGCTAATGCTGTACAAAAGAGGGCTTTCCAGACAGAGTTTAATGGCCCCAAAGCAGAGCCATCACTTCTCTCCCCCCTCCTTTTAAATTAGCATTGGCATGTTTAAAACACTCCTCAAATTCTGCTGCAAAATAGCTGTTTGGCTTTCAGTTGTGGTTTTTGGTGGTTTGGGTTTTTTTAAAGGTGATTATTCTTTTCACTGCTAAAGATGGAAAGTGGTTTGCATATTCATGGCACATTATAATTTTGAAAATAATCTCCTAGTGGATATTTAACAATGGCTTTGGGTAAATGGACACTTGTTGCGCTTTGTTTAAACGATTACATCTCAATTATCGCTTGATGGTGAGAGCATGGGTAATACCCTCGGTTCTTTGTCAAACAGGCTCTAATTAAAACTGGTTCCTGCACTTGCCTCTTGGATAAATATGGACGTGAGGTAGTTCAGTGACACTCTGTCAAATTGCCGAATTGAGTGCAAGTTCCCCATTCATCCTGACAAATGATACCACTAATTGGGGTGTGGATGGCAGTAACAGCACTGCAAGTGTTGGTGCTAATCCCCTCTGCTTGGCTGGGCTCCCCCCACCTCTACCCTGCTTGGGACCAGCACTCTTCTAATTTTACAGGATTTGTGTTTCACTTCCCCCTGTATCTGCCTGGTCACACAAAGCACTGGTCCTCAATCCGTTCTCTCAGGGGTGTTTCCCGCTCTCTGCCTTTACATCCTGCCTCTTGTTTGGTACAAATTTAGTTCCAAAGCTGTGTTGTAACTCAGGGCTCCTTTGAGCTCTGTAACAAGCCAGCAACTCCCAGTGTGAGTGCGTTGGTGTTTTTTTCCCTGTAGGAGGAATCTGTGATGATGATACTGGATGTTACCAGAGCTGGTCACTCCCCAGTTGTAGTTTTTGTTTTGACTCTGGATGGCTCATTTGTCTTAGTCCATGAAAGTTAGCCCATCACAACAAAGCCCAAATTCCCTGCTAGACGGGCCAGTAGCGTCATAATACATTCAGCCTGACTTTGTTCCGCTCTGCTTGTGTGTGAGTATAACTGTATTGATGTTAAAATGTTAGCCTGGGTTTTCTTGCTCTTCTCTTCACCACAACCTGCTTGGATTGGACTCCTGAACTCTCTTGCTGTTCTTTCTGCATCCCTCTGAAGGGGTAGGATGAGTGTGCAGAGCTGAAGGCAGACGGAGAGACCTCGCCTGTCATTAATGCTGGATAATCACCCTGCCGGCCTTGCGGAGAGGACCAGCTAATGCTTTAAGGCTTTCTCTGGAGCCAGTATGACAGTGCAGTATTTGCTGCTGCTACAGTGCTGGATAAAGCAGAGAAGAAATTTTGGGAAGGAGCTAGCTATCACTGCTATAACTCACTGCCAGCAATGTCTCTCAATTTTGCTTGCTAATGCTCACCGGCAATGGCAGACACTGAAACTGTAGAACTTCAAAAAGGAGCTAATACAGGAGCAGATCCAGGGATGCCATTCCTATTCTCCCCCTTATCCCTGTCCAGTGCAAGACTGAAAGAAAAGGAGACGATGATTGTAGACTACCATGTTTTATGGTTTGTTAGTGGGTTTTTTTTAAGGTGAGGGTGATTGCATCTTTTGATTTTTGTAGTCATGATGAAGGAATCTCCTTCACTCCAAAGATGAAGCTTTACCTGACAAGGCAGGAGGTCATTGTGGACACCCAGAGATGGAGTGAGGAAATGATCCTGACCCAGAGGAGGGTATTCTTACTCCAACAGCTTCTGCATTCACTTTGCATTGTCATTCTCTTAGCGATATGATGCTTTCTACTCAGAAGGAAGACTTTTACGGTTTTCCTTAGCTGTGGCCCAGCAGCCCTGAACAGTAGTTTTCCCTTTCCTCCTCCCACAGTCACATCAGAGTGCAGAAGTGATTGATGCGTGAGCTGACTGAACGCTCCACTAAATTGATTGCCAGTGAAACAGATAGCAGTTCCGACATCTTAGCTGGGTTAGCACTCACCGTTGTTTACACTAACAGCCATTTAGGGTGGGTAGTTTCTGTTGATATCCCTCAAAGCTGTTGCTTTAAGAAATCCATAGGTAAGGGGAGACAGTGCTATGCTGAGCTACACTGGGAAGGCTTTCCCTGGCAGTGTAATATGTAAAACAAAGTACAGATATATAATTGTGCTGATTGTAATGCACAGATCTGCAGTTGCAAGTAGCTTCTGCAGTAGCTTTAATGGCCAGAAAATAGCAGAGAATGTCTGTTGATAAAAGCAGCACATTAAAGTTGTGGCTAGCAGCTCCAGATGGACTATTGTGCTCCTGAAACCCCTGGGAGGCTGCAGCCTGTCCTAAAGAGTTGATTGTCTCTCCAGGTACATTTACCTGTTTAAAGGTTTGGCTAGAAAGCAAAAGCTCTGTGTATCCTCTGTGGTTCTGTCTCTGCACCACTAGTGGGTTATGCAAACTAGAGGTAAGTAGGGGGAGAAGCCATCCAAAACCAGAGCAGTGTGTGAGGTGAGTGGCAAGTTACTGAGGCAAGCACAGCAGCAGGGATGGTGCCAGACATGGATGCTCAGAAATGCAGGAGGAATGCCAGAGTTAAATTATCCCTGCAAATGTATTAACCTTCTTCTCCCAAAGGGACTTTGCCTGCACTGTGGGGTGTAGCTGGTTGTGATCAATAATTTTCCCTGCAATGCAACTGACTGCAGTTTTCCACTAAGAATGTTGGATTTGGACCTATCTTCTCCACTCATAAAATGCCTGGTAGCAGGATTCAGATATTCGGTGTTCATTTGGTCACAAGCACGGAGGGATTGCTCCTTGCAGTCATTTGAGGAAAATCACCTTTAGAATAAAGTTTGCTAGTTTCAAAGCCAAAACACACTGTAAGAGATCACTCTGCCACCTGTGAAACTCTGAATTGCGCAAGGTGCAGTGATGCCTTTGGGGTAGGTGAGCCTGAGTCACAGAGCACCTTCTGCAGATATAACCCTGTTAATGTGAATTGCTCCCAAACCAGAGAGTACAATGTTAATTCAGAGACTCCTGTTTTTTCCATATAAAATGTCCTGCACCATGTTTTCTGATACTTCGTGTCCAGCATATACATTGCAGTGTTGTTTTAATTTAAACAGAGGTGGAAATAATGAATTGGTGGTGTTGGTGATGATTCTGCAGATACATAAGTGTTCATGCACAGTAAAACACTCTCCTAGTAGCTTTTTGTTCTTCATTAAACATAGACATCCCAAGTCTGGATTTTTTTGCCTGTGTGTGTTTGCATATCCAAGATGTGCATTTGTGAGCAGAATTACTGAACTGTGAAATGAAGTCACGTGGCAGCAGGGCTGTTGTTCTGGAATTTAAAAAGAATGAACTTTGGATTTGGGAGTGTCACCAACAGTTTGCAGACTGGAGCTGGGTTGGCACCGTGGGTTAAATGTGCACTTGGGACCTGTGACAGTAACTTCCCAGTAGTGTTACACACACGTTCTGTGAAACGCTTCTTCATGGTTGTACGTTTGGCATATTAGCAAATGCATTCTTTATTCCTTTGGTGCTTCTAATTTTTTTCTTGAAGATGGGGGTGGTCTGTTTCTCGATATTTCCGTGGCTTTTTGCACTGTAATGATGGCACCATCACCTGACTGCTGGAATACACTGGACTGACTTTAATCATTGGGTGACTGGCTCTTAGCATGGTTTCATCTCTGCCGTTTTACATCTCCTCTTTAATTGCATGATTGCTTGCAGCATTGTTTTCTATTGGTGACAGTGAAAGGAACACACATTTATGTAACCTTATACTTTTCCATTTGATGTTTAAAGTGTAGGTGAAGAAGTGGTACTTTGCAAATAAAATTCTCTTTATTTGACTGTAAGCAGCATATTTTCACCCCTCATGTGCGATCATTTGTAAGACAAGGTTATATATACACACACACTCTTAAGTATCATATGGAAGTAGAAGTAGCTTGAGCCTGTATGAATAACAAGGCTGCGTTTCTGTAGTGCTGACGGTTTCATTGATGTATATATGCTTACAATTAAATAACCTGTGTAAAGCTACAGAAAAGAGCGATGTTTAATGTAAATAGTATCTCCGTCTTTTAACTGCTAAATAACCAAACACAGCAAAACAATAGAGAATCAAAGGTCCCCTTTAAAGAGCATCGACACCAATTAATACGCAGTAAAATTATCTGCCTGTACAAGTTGTACCAACAGCTCTGCGGGTCTAAAATGGCAGAAGCTTTCTGTTGCTGTATAAAAATCAAACTACCATTTATTTCAGCCTCATGGTATGTGCAAATTCATGCAGCTCAGTTAAGGGAATAGCTTCACAACTGGTGTTACAATCTGTGGCTGGAGTGCTGCATCACAATGCAGCAAATG
The DNA here is from genome assembly GCA_013399875.1 of Gymnorhina tibicen. Classification (NCBI taxonomy): domain Eukaryota; kingdom Metazoa; phylum Chordata; class Aves; order Passeriformes; family Artamidae; genus Gymnorhina; species Gymnorhina tibicen. The sequence continues at coordinate 79,150 of VXAZ01000783.1, read as the reverse complement.
CATTTTCCACATTAACCAAACATGACAGCTGAAACGATTATTAACCATGCAATATGTCGGAAGTCATCAAAAATTCACATCAGAGTAATTGCAGTGGCTCGGGGAAAAAAAATAGTAGCATCTCTCTCCTCTTGCCTGCCTGCCGCCTCACCCCCTCCTAATTCCTACATGGTACAGTCCGTTAACAATAAAATATCCTTCTGTAACCTATAAACTGTTACTCCCATCAGTTACTGGTTTCAGACTGATGCTTTCCCTAGAATTTGAATAAAGCACCACTGGAAAAAAATATATAGATGCTTTACAGGCAGTGGTGTTCAGCCCTGCAAAGCAGCTGCTTTCTTATTGTCTTGCTGGACTCTTGACTGTCTCAGCCATTTCAGGACTTGCAGGTTTGATTTATATATATATATTTTTTTAAGATGAGAAAACTTGAACATTAATAGAGATAGATACAGCTGTGTAAGCCTAAATACCAGGCAACTGAAGTGTGGCAGTTACAGCCAGCATTAACAGGTTTGTAACTCCTCAGTACTGAGATCTACAGGTAGGAATGTCTATCTTTTAAAATTTATAAAATGAGGGTAAAAAGCTTGCTTTGATAAGAGAGTTTTCCTTCAGGTGTCTTGTGTGGCGGTGTTTCTTTGTACTGTTGCTGCAGGTTGTTTTAATTTGTAGGTGAGTAATTAAAGAGAACAGGTGGGTCGTTTTAGAGAAAAGGTCCTTTGCTCACAGAAAAGAAACGGGAAGGTCTGTGCCTTTACCTTCCAACGTTCTTCGCTAGAACAGCTGTTGGGTGGGGCAGTCCAGCGTCTGCTTTGGGTTTCGTTTGTGTTGCCTTTTTAAAGACCCTCTTGACATTGCTGACTTTGCTTTTTGGTTAAGCAGAAATACTGTAGCATAACTTTCAGAATGCCTTTATTCCTGTTTTCTCTTCCCTAGGCTATGAAAAGTCTGTGGAAGTATTTTAAACAAAAAATAAAGATGCTACTTGATTATGATTTTTTTTTCTCCTGGTTTTCATTGTGCAAAGAATATCGGTCCACTCTGTTTCCCCCTGTTCTTACAGATGCACTTATGATTTATTTAGAAGACATGTTAAACTTTCTTTAATTTTATTTTGAAGTAAGGATTTCAAATGTGGGATGAAAATAAGAGGGAAAATATTTATACTCTTTCAAAGCAAATGAAGCTGCTTGGAGATTTGCTTTTTTTGTTAATTTCTTAAATGAGGTGGTAAAGCATATTTGCTTAGTCAACTGGAGTTTGCAGCCTAGATCCCACCTATCTTTCAACTGAATAGGATACATTATGAAAAGGGTTAATCCAGTAAAGTCATAGTAAAGGGAAGCAGTCAGGGAATTAACATTTATATAAATGTGGTGGCCGTGACTAGCTGGGTGGATGGTATATGATTTAATACTCTCAGATCTGGGGATTTAGAGGCTGCATGAAACCGAGAGCCTGGCTTTGGTATGGGGACAAAAGTACAGGGTGGGTTGCTTTTTCTCCTTTCCTTTCAATTCTATTTTTGTATATGAAAGAAAGCAGTTTAATAAAACATACTGTGCTGGGACGGCACCTGGGCTCTTGCAGTAGAGAGTGACTTGCCTCCTTTGGGGCTCCCTCCCCAAATATTCAGGTGCCTGTGTGCCATGTTCTGCACTCTTCCTTTTGTCAACTGAGAAATTCTCAGAAGGAAGACATGGAACAGTGGCATAGCATGACCAAAAAGTTGCCTCTCTCCAACCAGATTACCTGAGCAGAGGGGGGTCTTGCCACAAAAGCAGCTCAGCGAAAAATCAAGTAAAGGACAATGAAATGTGTGGCTTGCCTGTGTAAAAAATATGGAGGAAACCATCCCATCCCCACTGACCCCATACGGGAGACAGCTCAGTTATCCTTGCAGTTGGTACACTGTGGCAAATTATTTTCCTTTGTTTGAAGTGGGTGGGAGACAGAGTTCAACTAAGCTCCATAAATTAATGTATGAAAAAATGACTGAGCCACTGTAATGAATAATTAGCTGTAGGTCTGTTATAGCTGGGTTTTCTGTGATATCTGTTGGCAGCATCTGGACTTGACATTTAATTTACATTAAAGTCCGAAAGCTTGTGCGCCTTGTTAATGCAAGGCGCAAATAAAGGCATGCACTGCTAGACAGTTCCTTAGCCAGGGTGGAGTACAGCCGGAAGAGAAAAATGGAAACCTATTGTCTCTGGTGTATCCTCAGCACACCGGCCTCATGCCCCAAGTCTGGAAAGTTTAAACCTTAGGTTTATTACACAATAGGAGAAATAAGCTGAAAAAGGATAAAGTGTTTATTGTAACATATTTATTGCAGCAGAGAATTTTGATGTATGCTTTTCTCTCTGAGCCCTATAATGTCTAACATTTTAAAATATAAATTGTATAATTTTAACAGGCGTATCCCAGACTTCTGTTTCTTAGTTTAATGATCTGCAATTAATAATTCATATGTAATTTAAATAATTAACTTTGTGAAATATATCAGTAATGTAGTAAAGAAAAACCATTTCTAAAGACCATGGCATGTTTAAATTGAGGATTTAAAGATATCATGATGTGTATGAACTCCAAATTGCTTTCTTTCACTGTCAGTAAAATATTTATATTTATTCCAGGGCATAAGGTGTCATTTGAAAATAGCTATTAGGTGAACAAAGTAGCTACAATTTATTTACAAATATTGAGGAAGAATGGGGTAGCTAACTTGGGCTTATTTTTTTTAACTCAGGAGGATGATTTTGCCAAATCATGTCATGTTATTTAAGCGGGCTGAACTTCAAATTTGCACATTTTCTTGACATTCCACTGTGTATTTAAAAAAAAAGAAGCTTACATTCTTCACACTACAGTGAATCTTGTCTCTTTCTTTGTCGTGTTAGCCACTGTCAGTGAAATGAAGTAAATTTAACTTGGGAAAGGTTTTCTTTCCCTGTGTGGGTTTTTCTGAGAGACTTCAAATTGCAGTAGCAGTGTTACGGGAACCCCCTTTGTGGAGGTACAGCACTGGGGAAAGCCGCCTATGCTGGTTTAGGATTTGCATCCCGGTGTAACTTGGTTGTCGCATTTCCAGTGCTGACAGGATTTTGATGTCTGAACCAGGCGTTGTCCCTTCGAGGCAATGAACGTTCGCTGCCTGCATCGCTTTCTGTCTGAAATGCAGATGGAGGCTGGAAGATGCTGCTTGGCTTTTCTTTTCGTGAAGCAGAAAGATATCTCGTGCTCCTAAGGAACGTTCAGGAAGGCAGTACGCAGGCTTTCAGCTGTGGGATGGGGGCACAGCAGCCGAAACCTTTCCTCTTGAGTCAGCCTGAGAACAGGGAGAGTGTCAGACTCAGTGCTGCCATACTCACTACTTGAATCCAGAGGAGGTAAAGAGAACCAATTTTTTTCATTACTGTTATTTTACCTACAGTTTCAGACTAACTTGAAGGCATTTAACTGTTTCTACACATCTGAAACTGTGAAGGAAGAGATGTGGAAATATCAGTCATGTTTTGGTTTTCAAAAAATCCTGAAAGCATCCCTGTTTCTCGTAAACAGCAAGACTGCATGTTCCCAGTCAGACAAGCAGAAGGATAAAGCACTTAAAAAGGGGTGGGGGAGACTGAAGGACTGCACTAAAATTTTTAGAATTGAATTAGAGGAGGCTGGATGTTAATGAGTAGCAGATTTGTTTAATAATTTGTCCCTCTTGCTAGTGATCCATCAGAAATGTCATTTTGGGATAGCGAATACTTCGTTGATTGATTGGGATGGCAGTTTGGCTTTTGAATGTGATCCTGAGAAATGAATTTTCTGCTGCCAGGTTAAGTGGGTTTTTGTGGTTGCCTATATGTTAATGCTAATGTACAATTAGTCCAGCAGCAGACACTGCAAGCTTGTCTCTGTGCCTCCTTTATGCCTTTTGCTTCTCTTTTCAAACTACTCCCTTACTAACCAGTGTTTTCTGTGGGGTTCAGAGAGATACCTCCTGTAACAGGGCTGGACACTCCTCTTTCCTCAGTTGTATCAATTTTTCGTGTGGTGCCCACGGATTTCCAGTGGCTGGTTTCTCAGCTTGCACCATCTCGGGAGACTCCTTGCCAGCTCTCGGTACAGGGAATTGAGGTGTGGTCTGCAATGGCAACTGTGCTTCGTCCTTGCCCCTGCCACGCAGGGACGTGACATGGGCAGAAATTCAACATACAGGTTTCATTTGTCACTGTGTTATTTGAGCATGCTTTCCTCTTAGAGCAGGGAGAACGCATAGCTACTTCTCGAGGAAATGTGGAGTAACCAGGATGCTAAAATGGCAGCGAAAGAAATAAGAAAATGGCGTCATCAGTGAAATTGGTTTTGATGGCTTGATTTGAGGGTGTCCTGCCTGATGAGAGGATGTTTCCAGCAAGAGGTATTACATTACAGCCTTAGTTATGTCTGTACAATGAAGGTATTAAATAATTTAAATATGTAGGTTTTTTCACAGTATTCCCTTAAAAAAACATGATACCAGAGAAGCGGGTATAACAGCTTTTCTCGTGGATGATGAGAAATTATTTTTGTTTGCATGCTATAAATATTTTTACTATGGGGTTGCACTGGGGATCTCAAGTCCACTGGAATTATCTAATAATTTAATTTATTTAAAATAAATTCCAAAAAAGAGGCAAAGCCTTGAGTTTTGTTTTGATTGTGGATCTCTTGATACAAAATGTTTGTGATTTTTGTAGGGTTGTATTTTTTAATCACGGTGCTAATGCGAGGACTTGTATAGTGCAGGAGAAAGGCTCTAGCTACTCATCATAGCGCTGAGCAAAGCCCCACACTAAGGTCATCCCTCTTTATTTAAAAATGCTGAGAAAAACAGGTAGCCATGTATTTGGAAACTTGATGAATGAGCTCAGGTTTCAGACTGTGTGGTCTGTTCGCTCTGTGCTGATGCCGTTGCTGATGGTGAAACGCTGGTGCCACAGGAGATGGGCTTCCCATGGGTCTTGCTGCTGGTCCTGCTGGCCTGATTGTGTGGAGAGCTTCCCTCACTCAAGAAGTTGTATTCCAAGTGAGGGAGCATTGTGTTTAATTGCCTTTGTGACATTTTGGTTTCTTGGTCTTTATTAATGCAAACAGAAACACCATCTGAGATGTTTTCATCTGAGGTGTAATATATCAGTGTTAGCCAGCTGAATAAGCTCCTTTCTGAGTAACGTATCCTACTGCCACAGTTGGCTGGCAAGAGTCTGTCTACCTTCTTTCTAGTTTTCCATTTTTATGTTTATTCAATTAATAGAACACAGAGATGTTTATATTCCTGATAAAAATCTGTATATTACATTCAGTAATATTCAGGAATGTAAAGATGGTAATATCCTCCTTGTTCTAGATACATTATTTTCATTATTACTCCTCCTGTTCTTTGCTTGACCTCTCAGCAGGTTAGGGCTATTCTAGACTTTCTGTTTTATTATTGCACAGGTCTCCTTGGTGCTCTGCACGTTGATAGGACCTGGGATTCTTGTTGAACCACTTCCAGTTATAGGGAGAAGGAAAATGAGGATATGCCTGGTGAGAAAGACAGGATCACTAGGGAAAGCAGCACTGTTGTTTACACTACTTTTGTGTTGCTTTAACAATTGCTGTCAAAAATGATCTGTGCAGTGGAGGCTGATAATTGTATGTGAAAGAGAACCTCATTCTAATCAACTTTGCTGCAAAATTTTGGATTAAAAAATGTATTATCTTAGTTTTATGCCATTAAAGTCTTTGTGACTTTGAAAAAAAACTACTAAACCGCCTTTTAGGAGCATTCCCATGCGCTGTGCAGCCCAACATTACACAGCAATGGATTTTTAGAGTCTGAGAAGGAGAAACTAACTTGTGTAATTGAAGTTATTTTGGTTTCACTCTGATGCAGGGGAAAGACAGAACAAATAGTATGGATAATTACTAATATTTTAATAATTAGGTATGCTGTGCAAGTAGTATATAAATTATATACATTGCGATGGTTGATATATTGTGGGGTTTTTTAAAAGTGTCCTACTTCACCCATTTTAATTGCACTTGGATTTGTTGAATTTTGTAAGTGTCTTTGACGTATTTTGTAAAACCTAAAATACACAGGAACACTGCAATCAATTTTCATGTTCTGTTAGGAGTTAAGCCACTTGTAAGTACAGTTTTAAATGAAATACTGAAATCTCATAGTGCGTGAACTCACTGAACATCCTGGGTTGAATTAGAAGAAACTAAAATTAAGCAGAGTCATGTTTCTTGCCAGCAGCTATGATCTCCATTTATACACGAAACAAGCAGTGCCACATAGCAGAGAGTTCGATTTTGGCGCTGCTGAGTGCCTGGCACAATATTCCTGCAGGAAATCTGAGCAGTGGTATTTTTCTAGACACGTCCAGTGTGATAAAGCTGTGCTCCCTGTATGTTTCGTGGTAAATTTTGCTTCTACTCACTACAGATACCTTGCGCTCTCCTTGCTGGCCACGTGCTGCAGATGTGTTTCGGAGAACTGCGGTTGGGTGTGGGGTGTGGTGGTGCCTCAGTGCTGGGGATGGTTTGATATTAACTGCTGGTTTGATATAAGCCTTCGTGCTTAGTGGATGGTGTCCTGGCTGAAGTGAGCACTAGGAGGTGTTTGTATTTCTTCCCTTCAAGCCTGTATGTCTGAGGAACACATTTCACTTGCCAGATTCAAACAGGCCCAGCAAGAGTCAAAGAGCGTGCACCATCTGCCCCTGCTTATGTTAGAGCTGATCTGTGATTTCCCAAGGAATGCTTCTTTCGGCAGTTTGAGTTTCTCCTGTCATGGCTAGAAGGAATAATGATATTTATCCAACACAGCAAAATCCAATGTTCCTGGATATCGTCTTAAGATTACTGTGAAAATTGTATGAGTTTCACAGATCAAACAGTCTAAACCAGTAAAAAAATACAAAAAAAAGTACTAGATCTTTGCATTGCGGGCACTAACCTGCGGCAGAGAGCTCTTTGTAAATATTTGCTTAAGGCTCACTCTGTAACAAAGATTAAAGACTGTGTTCAAACGTGGGCACTGCATCAATGCGTGCTGATGGCGGTGTAGGGGAGCCCTGTTCCTGCCCCAGGGCTTGTCTCTGGCAAAGGGTGCTGCTGTGCATCTTCCATGGTGCACACAGCCCCAGGGGAGAGCCTTGTGGGCAAGTGGAGGTGCCCCTCTTGTTCTGCACTGCGCGTGGGCTCCAGCCTGGCGTGCATTGACTCCTGCTGCTGCTGGGGTGAGGCCCACGTTGCTGCTTCTCCATCATGAAAGGAAACAGTATTGCGGCTCTGCAAAATTTGATTTTGCTGGAGCAGGAAGCCACTTATAAAACCCTGAAGTAATCTTTAAAATTGTTGCTGGTCACGCAAGGAAGCAGAGATGAAGCCAGGCTTTGTATATTTTAATGACTTACTGCCACTCAAATGCTGTCGGCTTGCAGGGTGGGGAAGAACTCTCCTAGCTTGACTCTCAAACCAGCTGAGCATGAGTATTGGCTACAAGTGTGGAGCACAGTCACAGTACACGGAGGAATGTGATTTGACACCTCTGTGAAGGCAGGCAGCAGAGCAGCAGATCTTCCCCAAGCCCAGGGTTTGGTTGTATTAGCACAGTTTTGTGTTCTAGCTATTGCTATGTGCTTTTCCCTTTTCAGCTTCAACATGGCTGTTGCTTTGAAAGTCTCTGATGCAACAACTGACTCTTAGGACTTATCAAACTGTAAAGCCTTCTATTTTTTCCCTGCTTCTCCTGTTCAGTCAACAGGGAATTAAAAATGTTGCAGGATTTCCCACTTTAAACATGATGGTAAGGAAGTTGAGAAATGTATGTTGTAGTTTGACACATGCAGCTGTCTTAGGCTAGGGGAATGTTGTATTGCTAAATCCTTGAATTGAACAACGTATACGGCTGTGGGATGAGACTCGTCAGAGCGTCCCTTCCAGTGGACCTTTGTGTCTGTGTACAGTGATGCGTTCCTTACCTCTCATGCAGCTTTGAAGTGATACTGACTGGTGAATCACCCTTCCTTGGGTTCTCTTCCTCTCTGAGGATTTCTGCACTCGGGCCCTCAGTCTGTTTTGGCCTCGTAGCAGTTTTGCCATCTGAAGCTCTCCAAGGAGGAAGCCAATTTCACAAATGCTCTTGGCTCATTGTGCTTGGTAGCTGAACTTTGAGCATCTGCCTTGCTGCTTTGAAGGGCACAGTATTGCACAGGCCAAGGTATGTAGTGAAGCTGCTTATCTGCATGGCTTTAGCCCAAAAAACCTGATGCTTTCTGAAAAACAAATCATGGGAGACTTTCAGAAGCTCCCAAGACACGTCAGTGTCACGCATACAAAGGAAGAGTGAATAGACTGAAATATTGCCCATGCTACACTGGTGTGTCCCCATCCTCAGGAATACAGTAGTTGGGCACCCCATGGCTCTTCACCCTTTGGCCTATCTATTTAAAGGCAGCCAGCAAGCACTGATGCTTGTGTCAGCACAAACAATAATTTAGATTTAAAAAGTGCCAGGTAGTTTTGCTTCATTTTCTGTTTCCAGAGAGAACATGGCCAGGAGGGTTGTGCCAGGGTACAACACCTCAGGAGTGTGCTCAGATGTGTCCGTGTTTTCAACAGGATTGTATCAGGAAATTGTTTCTTAGAATTGCTAGTAGAAATAATAAATTCATGTGCTTCACCTGGAGTTGCCAAAGAGTGATTTTTGTTAACTGTGCCTGCTGGATTCACTGGATCTACTGGAAATCCAGCACTTGGAAATATTTTAATCAAAGAGCAATTGACTTGAAATGGTCCCAGATTGTTCATTTCATTTTCTTCTTTCTTTCTGTGCCAGTGAAAAAGTACTCATTGCTGTCAACATCCAAGGCCTCAATATACTATTTGGCAACATTCACCTTCTCATGACAGCTTGAATACTAAGATCAAGTATTAAAAGTATGGCCTGGCTGATGAAAGTAATTAAGAGACTTCTCTCAGCCAGGAGAGTTTACTAGCCTCATTTACTGCAGTAAATGAAAGAGACTTTCAGTCTCCTATCAAAAAGAGACCATCGGTGCGTGCATGTGTGGCCTTTTGTACCAATGATGAACTACTGAAACACTTGCTGGAATTCAGGCTGGAGCAAGGCAGGTGCTGATTGCTGTCAAGTCAGCCTGTGTCAGTGGTTGTCTGAGATGAGAGGTAATAGAGCAAGCACAGGCTGCCAGGGGTCCTGTCCTGCCCTTCCGCTGTGGGGCTGCTTCAATCCAGAGCAGTCAAGTGAGGCACAGTGAGGCTGGATTTCAGAAAAAAGAGGAGACTATGAGAAGATCAGGGTGAAATTCAAAGTGTAAGAGATCCAAGATGATCTGGAATGTGCTTAGGAAAGATGCTGAGAGTCAGTAGACGTGTAAGTGGGACTAACTGAGAAACGGGAACCTGAAGGTGCGAGAGTGGGTGTATTTCTATGCCTGTGTCCCTGTTTTGCAAACACCATCACATTGGATATTGTACAAATGGTGTGTGGGAAACATTCAGCAGTGAGTGTTGCAGAGAACTGGTTATGGAGAAGAGTTATGCTGCTTCCCTTCCAAACTAGATGCAGGAAGGATGTGTGGGAGTCAGACAGTAACAGAGAGGAAAATCAAAAGCCACTCACTAAAGCAGGGCAGAGTGATGTGACATTAAGGCTTTGTGAGCTTTTTCCATAAACCTGCCTCAGGGAAGTAAGATTTTAATTTTCAAGCAAAATCCAGGCAACGCTGGGATCCCTCCACTGGCAGAGCTTGTGCACAGAGAGCTGCAAGGTGAGGTTTTCACCTCTGAGATTATAGCAGTGCTCGTGTTGGCTGTTCCTACCTTTGCCATCTGCCTCTGCAAAATAGCGTTTTGTCTCCTAACAATAATCTCTGTTCTCCTCCTGGTTTTCTCTTTGGATGCTGAATATGAAGCAATGTCTCGTTACTCGTTGTACAATCAGCAGCATCTCCCCTGAGAGGGCGGCTCCTGCTTTGTGGGTCGTGCACTCCCCGTGTGTGCTGAATGCCGCACCTCCGTATCCTTGTTACAGTCTGCCGGCGTTCGTGGCAAAGTCAAACCTTGCCGCTGGGACTGCGGAAAGCTTTTAGGGCAGATGTAACTGGTGAGCACAACCAGCACTGTTCACAGCCCAGCATTCTTAAGAGATACGTGAACCCCTGAAGTTGTGACCTGGGATTTCTGAGGACAGAAGTTCTCTAATGTAAAGTGCATCTCTTCCATCTTTCTGCTTATCCTTGTTGCGGAGCTCTGCTTTTTCATGCAGCAGAGGTGCATTTGTGTGCATTTATGTGTATCCGTGAAATCGTGTCTGGTGATCAAAGTGTAGTGCACCACTAGGTGGCAATGCGATAAATCCAGGGAATCCAGCATTCAGCCGGACACACCTCACTTTCTTAAACGAGTGAATTTCTGGCCGTAAAAAGCCTGGAGTGACACCCCCCAGAAGCTCTTATTTGGCATAACTAAGCAGAAGCAGCTCGCACAAGCAGTAACAGGAGCTCCAGCATCAGTTACTGAAACTCCCTCTTCTGAGGTTTAACAATTAGCCTATAATTAATTGAAGCAGCAATTGTCTTGCTAGAGTCATAATGTTTAGCACAAGACATAGGGCAACCTTTTTAAAATGTACCTCTCCTCAGTGAGGCATTACAGATATTATTTGGAATGTGTGATGATTTTCTTTTGCTAAAGGAGTAGTTTTTGAGATTGAAAAAGACAGTTACCATCCTCTAATTGGCATTTGGTGTAATGTGATCCCTTAAATGGACCTAGTAGAACTCTCTGGGAGCTGGGTGGTTTCATTAAGATACTCAGCCTGGATTTACTGACGTCAAGGGAAGTTCAAGCACATCTTAAATTACTCTGTTGATTACTATCATTGCTGTGTACATTTCTAGGCAGGTACCTGCTCAGCTAAGGCCACACATCCCTGCAAGGAAAGAGAGGAAGACCAAGGGCAGGAAAGGTAGGACTTGTATCTCTTGGGGTTTTCAGGAGTCCAGTGCTCACAGAGCGAGCAGGGAGCCAGGCATCCAGGACATCTGCAAGCTCTCACTCTCCATAACGTCCAGATAGCTGTAGGTCTGCATCTTGGAGACAGTGGGCTGGTTTTGTCTGTAAAATTAGCAGTGTTGTTAGAATACAGCTAACACACTGTTCTCTGCAGCATCAGATCTCTACCGTCAGAAACCGGTCTGTCTCTTCTGCTCATGTATTGGTGTGTGCTTTGAAGCTCTAGAAGCACTGCTTGTTTTAATTCCAGATAATTTTTCTCCATTTTAGATTGGAGGTGGTGAAATGAAAAAAAAAAAAAGAACACAGAAAACTTGTTGCCCTCCCAAGGTCCTTCTACCCATGCAGGCAGGGACAAGCCTTGCAAAGCACGTCTCCATCCCTCTCTTGCACAGAGCCAAGGCTGGGTCTTGGCCCAGTTTGGTGACTGCGGCAACCCTTGTCTCAGTGACAGCTGCTGTAATAGTTGGTCCCCAGACGTGTGCAAGGATCTGGATTTAGCTTCCTTTTTTTCAGGTTGTTACTGTGATTTCTCTGTGGGCATTGTCTAAAAATAAAGCAGGACCTGTCGGCTGGTGAAATGAAGAATAGGCTGGTAGCAGTGACCGCTCTCTCACATGTGTAATTCAAGGGCTGTTTCTGGGGAACTGCACCGCACCTCTCTTGGAGGATGGCGGCTTGTTCTCTCTCTGGTGTACAGAAAGGGGTCACGTTCTTATTTCTAGCTGAAGGGGGTCACAGCCTGTTCCATGTACCTCAAATGCTTGTTCTACCTGTTTCAGAAGGAGAGGGTGCAATGCCCTTTATTTCACATGCTGGTGCTGAGGAGCGGGAAGGCAGGCAGCACACCTATGCGGCGGTTTCCTGCCAGATTGCTTCAGGCTGGGGAGATTTCAAGTGCTCCTCACCTCCCAGAGCTAAGTATCACTCTGTGATACTTGTGGTTGTATGTATCAGTGCTGCAGGGCTGTTTCTAAGACCTACCATAAATACATTTTTCCCAAACAGCCCAAATCTCCCTGGGTCACCACAGGAATTCTTTGCAGGAAGACAGGGACACTAAAAGGCACAAAACCCTCCTGATTCCTGACATATTCAGTTGGACACTGCTGCAGTTGTGTTTTCTCTTTATAAAAGCATAAAGCATGGTCCACTGAGTTCCCACTCTCTGGGTTTGTTAGCAGCTTTTGGTTTCAGAGCTGTGAAGTGAGTATACAGACTTTTAAAATATTAGCACTTAATGGAGTTGATAATTTATAGCTGATTACTTCAGAGGGAGACAAAGGCTTTTTTTTCTTTTTTATGAACTGAATAATGATTAAGTTGAAGTCTGGAAGTTCAAATCAACTTGGTTTGTTTAATTGATGATGTAACAGTGAAAATGCAAAATAAAGATATTCATGTTAAAATGTGATAAACGTATCCTGATTGTTGTCTGTGTTACTGCGGTTTACCCCACAGCTACTTGTTTAAAGTTAAAACTATTTTATATTTCCTAGTATAGGTCATAAAAGTAACCTTTGGGATAAGGGGATGACAGCTCATCTAAATCAGTTTGTTCACACACACCCGATCTCTTTGAGATTTACTGATTTACTGAAAATTAAAAATACAATCTTCCTTTTTACCCACTCCAGCTGTATTCATGGAGAGAAGCTGTGTGGTAAACTTTTTCTGTATGCTTTCCAACTGTTTAGTTATTTTCATCCTTCGTCAACTGACTATTTTTAAGGCTCTTTTTCACAGTTCCTATCGGTCCTCTAAGAGCTCCACTTCTGCCTGAAGCTGCCAAGTCAAAGACTGTTTTATTTTTTTCAGCATACTCAAGTCCAACAATCTTATCTTGGCTTATCACTCCTACCAGCTTTCATCCTAGCTCCCTCAAATGGAGAGCAAGAGGAAGCAGATGCTGGGACACAGAGATAAAAGAGAATAGAAGCAGGACATTTCACTAGGATTTAATGCATATTAAAAGAGGGGATTAATGCATTTTCATTTTCACATTGCTCTGGATGGGCATCTTGCTGTACCTCTGGTAAAGTAAAGTGACCTTTAAACTTCTTGGGACTGGACTGCAGAGAGAGCTCTGAGCACTTCTCAGAGCTGAAAGAGCTGAGTACTACAATATGTATCTGATGTTAGTGCAAGGCTGATTATTTTGGCTGAAGCTCTGTTTCTTGTTTTCTGCAGGGATTCCTGAAGAATGAAAAAGATAATGCACTGCTGTCTGCCATTGAAGAGTCTAGGAGGAGGGTAAGTTGCAAGAAAGCACCGTTGTTTTTTCCTAAAAACAAAAACAGGAGAGGTTTGCAGAGTCCAGTTTTCTTCCCTTGAAAGGGATCAGTACTTTTCAGTAAGTAAGAAAAAGACAGTTAGCCTTCCACTCTTCAACTCCTGTATCTTCACCTCTGAACAAATAGTTGTTTTGAAGATCATCTGAGCAGCAACTTGTTTTCTGATAAGAAATTCATCTAATCCTGTTTCTGAATCTTTTTGTGCTTTTGGTATCTGTCATGTTCTGGGGCAGTGATTTTCACAATTGAATTATGCAGCATGGAAAAATGCTTCCTGTTGTTTGTCTAAAAATTTCTTCTTGGAAATGTCATTTCATACTTCCTAGTGCTCATGTTATGATTGTTTCCCTCCGTGTACACTGGTGGCATCAGGTAGAGAACTGAGCCTGTGTTTCTTTCAAATGACAAGAAATAGTACATAAGCATTATTAAATTATTTCAATTACATAACATTATATTGTAACTATTGAAGCATATTTAAAACCCTTTTGAAATTATTACAGTGAAGGTACAGGTGAGAGCTATATCCTGCCATGATAGTATAAAGTGAATTTGTATAACACAACAAAGAAACAGAAATCTTATGCTCTAGTTGCATGCATGCACTGTAATTAAATATTTGCTAAATGTCACTGTGTCTTACCAATTCTTTATTTCTGAGGAACATTTTGCCCATTAATTGACAATACCCTAACAGTGAACTGCAATGAAATGAAAAACTTAGTCAGCCAACCAAGACATTTAGTTATGTACGTTGCAGCATGGAGCTGTGTGAACAGGAAAGAAGACACATTATAGCTCACTCTCTATTTAGAATTAGTGGAGATTCTCTTATTTCTTGTCCTGGTATCCCTGAGGCTGTTAGTCTCACGCCAACAATAACAGAAAAGGTAGTGAAGCATCTTCTCTATCCTAATGCTATTGCCAAAATAAGGGAATATTTTCCTTACTGAGGGAAAAGCTGTTTCCTCCTGTATGTTCCCCAACTGGATCTGAGGACACTGTAGTACATCAGCCATTTTAAAGGTAAAGGTTGTTTTTTCTTGGGATATGATTTTCCTGTATGCTTTCCCAAGTTATGTTCCTGATGAAAGAGACTTCCTGATTCTTTGACATTGGCTAGTTTTCCCTTACTATTATGATTTTTATTTTATCCTATTTCCTGTTTAAGAGAGAAGCACACTGGTAAAGACCTGAAAATTATTATGGGCAATAAACACACATCTTGGTTAAGAATGCAGCGAGTCAGACCTTTGTAGCCTCCAAGGAGGTAAAAAGCTGGTGGTCATTAGAGAAGTTAAGTCTCAACAAACCATACAGATCAGTGATGACCTGTGCTGCTAAGTTAAAGAAGAAAGCCTACCGATTTTCAGCCTGCTTAGATTCGTGTGCTGCGGTGGCATCAAGAGACACAGTTTCCTTCTTTTACCAGCTGGGGGTATGTGAGAGTTGTCTTAATTCCGCATATACCTACTTTCTGAATCCCCTTGTACCTGAACAGGAAGCCTGTTAAAATAATATGCAGCACACCATTAGCTCTTGAGGGCTGACCTGGCTGATTTATGTAGTTGCTATTTTCTATTTCATTTTTTGGGCTTGTCTATTAAGAGCAGAGTTAGGCTGATGGGTGTTTCTCTATGTTCCTTAGCTCTTGTTCTTCTTCACCAACAGACTTTTGCCATGGCTGAGGAGTATCACCGAGAATCAATGCTGGTTGAATGGGAACAGGTGAAACAAAGAATTCTTCATTCTCTGCTTGCATCAGGGGAAGATGCTCTTGATTTCACCCAGGAAAATGAGGTAACTGTCTTTCTAAATGCTGTGCACAGTCACTCACAGCATTGTACACAGCTGGCATTCAGCACTGCTGAAACCACCTCTGAAATATTCTGCAGCTACAACTGTGTGAAAATGAGAAATATAAAATCTCTATTTAATTCTAGAAGGGCTCTGACTAGCAGAATGCATTGTCTAGCAAAATACCAAATCTTTGTGATTGTTTCTATTTATTGACTGACGGGTACAGGCAATGGAGCTGCTCTTGCTGAAGCTGTGTTTTGAGCAACATATGTGCTGGCTGGAAACTTAGTCACAAATACATACTAGGTCAGTATACCCAGGGGAACACACACATACGGAAGACACGCTGGGGAACTTCAGGAAACCTTTGCGACGTGACACCAGGGAGTTTCTCAGGTGCAATTGTGCTTACACATAGGTCTTAGAGTGTCTCTTTCCCTTATCGCTGCGTGCTAGCTTGGATTTATGGCTTTTCTTAGGAGGCTGATGAAGTCTCTCAGACTTCTTGGCAAAACCAAAGGAATAAACACTGAAAAAAAAAAGCTTTCCTTTTTATCTTGCTGTCTCAGGCAGAGCAGATTAGAATTTTGTGCTGCTAAAACCTCTAGTGTTCAGGTTAATCCAGCAGTGACCAAATCCTTTGGGCAAGACTGACCCCATGTTTAACAAGAGATATTGACTATCATCTTAAAACATTCCTTATCTTCTGTTACAATTTAAAACTTTACTGTTTATTCTCTTAAAGAAAATGTTTCAGTTAAATGAGTAGAGCAAAGCAGAGTTACGTGTAGAGTGTTGGGAGCTCAGCCCCTCTGAGCTGAAAGCATCAGACAGCAGCTGTGATCCCTGGAGCTGGGACATCACAGCTGCTGCACAGTGCGCCATGAAAATGTTCACCTTGAGAGGAGAGGGGACAGCAAGTGGGGGATGCAAGTTGCTGTGCTTTCAGGCTGAAAAAGAGACACATTTTTTATAGCCACGTTCTCCACCCATGAAAATTAATTCTTGTTCATTGGGATGACCTGCAAGTATATTAAAATTTAAAAAAGCCCTTGGTGCTAATGGGGTATGACCTGTATAGGGATTTGGAAATAATTAAAGTTGTTAATGAAATGTCCCTTTCTGATTACTGTTCTTTTAAATATAGGTTAATCCCAGTTAGCACACCTCTTTTTATAGAGGCTGTCTTCACCAGAAAATATTTTACTGATACTTTACTGGGACTTCTCAAAGGTTGTCCAGCTTTCCAATATTAGAAATGCTAAATAATGCAGACTGAATTAATTTAAAACTAGGAACAGCTATCCCACTATTTTAGGATGTGAATCTGAAGACTTGGCAGTTACACTGATAGCTTCTAACATCTTTGATTTGTGTGCTAGTTACTGGTATGGGGTTTTTCTTTCAGAGTGTGCATATTAACTGCTGGCAGAAGTAATTTAATAACCCTCTCTGGACAGGTAAAACCCCTATTCTGGTGTTTCAGTGTCAAATGGATGCTACCCCCAGTCCATGGCGCTTGAAATGCCAAGCATCAAATTGGTGTGAGGGAGGAGGGGAGGAAACTCAGCTCCTAATGTTTTTCATGAATGAGTTTAAAGACTCAATGTACACTATCACTCAGTAATACTTCACTCTCTATTTCAAAGCTTTCATGGTAGCAGTATGTCATTTCGAGAGCTTTTAAAATCCTTGATATATTCTAGTCTTAGCCTCAAGAAGTCAAAGGTCTGAGAGGTTTGAAGTGCATCTACTGTGTTAAAAGCCTGTTATCTAACCTCCCCACAGCAGGTTGTTCTTCTAAAGCCTTGTTCCAGTCAAATAAGTTTTTTGTGTGTATGTGACACAAACAGACACAGCCTGTAGAATATAGTAGAGGTTTAATTGATATCCTCTGGAGATGGAGAATCAGCTGAAAAGGCACAGATCCAAACGCAGCAGGGGGCTGGTCTGCCTGCAAGCCAATTCTCAAGCTTTGGGCAAGCTAATTTGGGCAGAGTGAAATACCAACACATTATTCATGGAAATAAGACCAATTAACAGGCAAAGCTCATGATTCAAAGAGCCTAGTGCAGGACTTGCCATTAAGGTTTTCTGTTCCCCCTTGTCCTTCAGCCTGGCCTCCTTCTTGTCAGGGAAAACCAGAGCTGATAAGAAGGTGCTTCTTGTGGGCCTGGAAAGGGGTGAAAGCCTGAGTTTTGTCTTAAAGGTATCAAACGCCTATGCTCTGAAGGTATTTGTTATGACTGTTGTGCCATGAGGTGCCAAGGTATTTCCTTTGTCCTTTTCCAAGTTTTGCCTTATTCCAAGTTTTTCTTTCTTCCACCCTTGCCGCAAGCTCTTCTACTCCTGCTGTCAGGCAGCACACTCCTGCAGTGATATAGAGACACTGGCACATCTTGGTTTCTGTTCTGCCCCTCTGTATCACATCTTCAAACCCCTTAAATCCCAAAGACCATAAGATGCTTTCCACTCCACGCCAGTGTATTTTGATGGGGTTTCTCCAGCTTGGTCTCCTGCCTAGATATTCACTACGTCTACTGGCCAAGCCATTTGGAGTGCTGACAAAATGTCTGCCCAGACTTCTGCTGAGGAATGTGCATATGCATATGAGGGTGATGAATAATGCATCTTTACATGCATGGGGGTTTGGTGTGCAAGTGAGGCTGAACGCTTGGCTGAGTGCAAATGAAGGAGGACTCCTTTGAAAAGCAGCATCATTTGGCTAAGTGAATTTAAAAGATAAAAATGTGATGGCAGTGCAGCAAAGCTGCAGCTTTGAGAAATGGATAATATTCGGAATAAATATCGCAGTTCTGAATAATGTTTTGGAAAAACCAAAATTCAGGGCAGGGAAAAGCAAAGGGGGTTGAGAAAAACAGCACAAGCCATTTAAGCAATATCAAACTAGAGATATAGCAAGATACGTGTGTGTGCACTTCTGCAGTCCTTTGTGCATTCCCGGCTTTTCTGCTTTTCCTTTTGCTGCTCCAGTTAAACTTCAGAACCTGACCTGAAACACAATTCTTCTCGTATGCTCCTAGCTGCTCTTTTGAACACGTCTTTCATTATCTTTTTCTTGCTTGAAACTTGGTGAGTTCTGACTTGCCAGCAAAGGATACCCTCCCCACTTTCCCCCCATTAGTTTGTAGGGGATGTCTCTTCTTGGGAAGGATTGCCTGTGCAGCTCCATGTCTGCAATTCAGGGGGAGCAGTGGAAGTGGCCTTCCCCATGCTGACTCACTGCTTTAGTTTTCTTTTTGAACTTTTGTTTTAGCACAGCCATGAGATCGTTCACTGAGCTAGTGCTTTCTTAGAGTTTAATAATTCAAAGATGAAGCCAGAATGCACGTATGAGATGGGAAAAAATAGGAAATAAGCTTGCTTCCATGGCTCTTTTTCCATAGGAAAGAAAAGTATAAGAAAATTAGGACAAATTCTAGACTTCCTGATTTTTTTTTTTTCCTGAAGTGCCAAGTCAGTAGAATTTAAAGAACTTAATTTCAATGTGGCAATTCTCAGCTGTGGCAGATAGTTAAGAAGTGTTTCTTAAAGCATAATGGTTACAATAAAACTAAAATTGGAGAAGGGAAAGGAAAGAAAAACCCAACTCCCCAGTTACTTCTCAGTTTCAGGTGTGCACTTTTGAGTTCAGATTCTTAGCTGAATTGGTTTCAACCCGGCAGTCACACACCACTCTCTGGAGTGACAGCCACGTGGGTGCTCTTTGGTGCTGCAAAGCAGAAAAAGGAACAGATTCACAAGACAAAGCCCCAGTCCTTGTGTGTTTGGTGCTTGGGCACTGGCTGAAAAGTGACACTAAGTCACTATGTACCAGTGTTCACTTGCTTTCGGAGATGAAACCTCATCGGTAATTAATGGCAACGTCCATAATTTAGCATTACTTTAAATAACTCTGCATTTTATCTGGCACGGCACAGGGGAAAGGCTGCAAGGCGCTATTTCTGCCATCGTGTCTGTTTCCCAGGAAACCTGCTTTAACAGTTTCTTTGTTCTTTAGAACAAAGAATTTGTCGGGTTTTAGGTGGGTTTAAAGGAATTTGTGTCAGATGATTTGGCACTGCAAGAAAAATGCAGATGCTTCTGAATATCAGTATCCATTAAGAGGGACTGTGAAGAATATTTTTAGTGTAAGTTCAGTTGCAGAAAGAAAAAGTGGAATTGCTTTTGGGTTTTTTGTAAGGCATTTTTATACAGCCTAAGGTCTAAATGCACCTGCCTGGTTTTGTAATCAGGTTGGACATTATTTAAATAGCATTATTAGGGAGAAATTAATGCAGTAATAAACTAATTTCAGCCATTTTAAAGGATTGTCCAGGTTCATTCTTGGTACCTTCATTCATTTGTATTTCATTATATTAGGGACAAACACTACTGAGTATTTTTTATTCTGTAATCAACTGTCATACGTTGCGCAGAAAGCAGCAACCACAGATATCACAAATCTCTTATAATTTCTTGACAGAGGTTGGTGCCCTTATCTTCATGTATAAATTCGTAGCTAATGCAGGACAGCTTCTTGGCCATTGCAATTGTGTAACTTTATTTGTTTTTATATTTTAACTTGTGAACACTTTCCTGATCAAAACTCCTGGACTGAGACAGTGAGTAACCATTGTCTTTGCAAGAACACATGCTCATGTGTTTGCAAAGAACTTTGTGTCTTGCAAAGAACACATGAGCAAAGAAAGAGAGGTCTTTCACAGTAGAAGATATTCCAGGTTAAACTAATACCAAAATAAAATTAATTTGGGAATGACTGAGAGAATGTTCAGTGCAAAGTTGATCAGTAACATGTCTGGAAGTTCATATGTTTGTATTATTTCATTCTGAATTTGGGATACAGTTCCCAAAAAAAGTGAGATTCTTTTGACGACTCTGCCAGCATTTCATCCTCATTTGAAACAAGAAACTGAATGATGGCACCATCTGGAGAAAAGCTATCTATTTCTGGATCTCTTCCTGAAATCCACACAAGCCAGGTCATGGCAGGAACATTTTTCCTGCCATGCTGCAGTCTGATAGGTGTCAGCAAAGCTGAACTCTAAAACTAATTAAACTGGAAGTGAAAATAATTATTTTCCTATTGCATTTGGGCTTTATGTTGTTTGTACAGGCAGCAAGTTGGTCACATTTAAGTGAGCTCTTCCAGGCAAGACAGAGCATGTCCTTAAGCAATCCTTGGAGATGATCCTGTCTGCTCTGCAAAGTACTGACATTCTGGGTAACCAGTGTAGGAAGTAGTAAAGCCATTGGACAGTATTGCTAAGGTGCACTGTAACAGCTAGTGAGGATGTGCAGCCAGTTGTAACTGACTTTGGTAGTAAAAAGCTTAATTTTTAAACTCTGCAGATGTACCTGCTCTTTCTCGGAAAAAGTTAATGATTCCAGTTTAGAGAATATAGACGGCTTTGAGTTATATGGTAACAAACCTGAAAACCTTGCTTTGCTGAAAGCTTGTCTGTTCCTTTTGCTTGCCCCAGCTATGTCAGTTGGCTTCATGATAAATACTGTGCTTCTGTACTGAGCTTGTCTTGCTTTGATCTTCAGAACAGCATGGCTTCTGAAGCAGCTGATATTAAAGGACTGTTTACCTCAAAGGGATCTGTCTTTAAAATGATTGTACTTTATTTTTCAAACTCAAGACTTGCAATGGTGATGCTGAAATGAAGAATTACATTCTTTTAGAAAGCAGGAAATAGCAGAGAGCATTGTTGGGAGTATTCTTTCCTCCAGAGCGTTGAACATCTATGTTCAGTGGTGGCTGTACTGAGAACATACTTGTGCCTTGTAGTGAACACTTAAAATTGCTCTATGCAGCGTTAGACTATTATGGCATGTTGTATTTGGAGTTTTATAAGAGTATGAATTTTGTATGCCATGATTCCATTGGCTGTCTCTCCCTGCTCTACACTCAAAATATCTCAATCTTGACATAGTCTCTGTGGGTAAAAAGAATATTTTTTTCAGGTCAGGATATTGCCAGCATACTTCCTCCTGCAGCAGACCAGCAGTGGGGCACTTTTCAGCATACACTGAATGCTGCAGTCCTATTTTATGTCCATCTTATCCACTGAATTCTATGTCCTTGCTGTGATGGAGGCTCAGACTAGATGCCTCACAGCGAGACACTGGCAAGAAGCAACCTTTCAAGAAACAAAAGCGAAGAATTAAAATTATAAGGTGCTACCAAGTGACACTGATGTCCTAATTCTAGAGAGCTAAGGTTTGGTTTGTGCACTGAATAAGAAGGATTTCTGTCACTTTAGAAAGTTTGAGCAATATTGGGAAGATAATGGGGTATTGCAGTCAGACGGCATTTTTCTCTGTAGATAGTTCAAAACCCTGTTGGTAGTTCTGTCAGGAACATGGTTTTGCTGTTGTTCCTTAGGAGCAGATGTACTGGTAAAATGCATTGTGGTAATTCCATGCTTTATACCTTCTTATATGCTTCTCATTAAACAGCCCAGCTATGTTGGTGAGGTGGGTCCTCCAGGTCGCAGCTCTTTGGACAGTGTGGAGATGGCATATGCTCGTCAGGTGAGTGGAAATGAAAAAACTTCATTAACACTGTTCTACACAGAGAGAGACAGGGAAAATAAAGATTTGACCTTAGTATAAAAGAAGATACAGTGGGTAAAACATGCAAGTATCTGCCTAGAGATAAAATGCAATTGGCAAACACATAAATCTTGCATGATGTTTTTCGAAATATACTCACCTGTTTGCTATAAGATATTTTTTGTTAAAAAGAGATCCTGAGCATCATATATGACTGTAAAAAGCATTGATGCTTGTAAAGTAAACTGAAATTCTTTTCAGTTTTCAAAAGCAGTAATTTTTTTAGGATTTGTGTCAATTCATAATTGTATACAAATGAAGGCTTTATATTCCCTTTATTTTCCTATGTGGAAGATCATTTTTCTCATGCGTATGTGTGGAGGAAAAAATATGCTGAAGTGTTAATCCTGATGTTTGTCAAATTATATCCTATTTTAATGACATCGCTTATGAGAAGCTTTAGTGCATCAGCTATGAATTATTATGCCTGGTAGCATTAGACTCCCTCAGAAAATTTTCAGGGAAAACTGATAAACCTGTACATAACCAATTTGTTACTTTTGTTATTTGAGATTATCTATTTACCAGCACTGTTGAGAACAAAATGAAAGAAATGGACTTGATTTTTCAAAATGGAATATGTGAAACGACATAGACAAAGTGTTGCCTAATTTGCACACAGTTACTGTTATTGTGTGCTTTGGCTCAGTCTGTGCTGAGGCAGAGAGCAGCTTGTGCATCTGTTTTCCTACATCTGCATTCAGTTATGGTAACTGGGAAGAAACTAATGTCAAAAGGTGCATGGTTGTGCTGATAAAGTGTACATTTGATTTAGTGGCTGTTAATAGTTTGTTAATTTAGTTCATATCTATTGTAATATACCCACAGTAAAGGTCTTCCTTAAAGCATAATTACGTCTGTGTTTTGAGGCCATCAGTGTTATTCCGTGCTGGTTTTTGAGTACAGGAAGGCCAGTATCTCTAGCAGTCCTGGCTCTGGGGTAGCTGTGGAGTCACCATGGCCCATGGGCCCTTGTCAGGGGCACGGGCTGTGCACAGACTGCTGCGATGTGCCCTGGAAATGTGGTATTTGTGGCCAGGCTTCTGCTGCTGAAACACTTGGTGCAGTCCCTGCGTGCTCCCAGCGAGGGCTCCAGAGAAGCTCTGGCTGAGCTGTCCTTATGTAAGCCTGCCTCAGTTCAAGAATGACCAAGTGTCAGCAGTCTGTGTGGGGCTCCTGTGGCTTCAGTGGGGAGTTGGGAGACCTGGAGGTCACACAGGAGACCTGGAGATCCATGCTGCTTCAGTTTATCAGCAGCCATGAAATGTTTTAATTACACTGAAGTGATTAATTGTTCTTCGTGGATAGTTCAAACTGTCTCACAGGAACACGGTGACATCCACGGACATGATTTCACTGATGCTGCACTCTCTTTGCAGTCCTGAGCTCTACATCGTGTTTGCACCCTGGACATGTTGTAGTACTGCATGCCAAAGGGAGTAAAAGTACAATGGCATTGTTTTTCTAGCATTGAGAATTATTATTTTCGGACATAGTGGAAGGTCTTTCCACTGAGAGTAGAATGAACAATAGTAGACAAAGCTCAATTAAGATCAGGAGTTAAAACGGGGAGGTGTGTGCATACATTTAAGGGCAGGCTCTGAAGGGTGAGATTTCCCTGAATACTGCCACAAACCAGCAAAATCCTGTTTCTTTCACATCAGCAGGTAGGAGGCTGCCATGCAGGGGAATATCGCAGCCATCCACTTGTCAGGTCACTTCTGAATCTTTGTCCTCCAGCAATTAGCTGCAATTAGTCTAACAGGGCATTCAGCGCAGTGCTCTGCCATTCGGAACCCCTGAACAGCTGGGCTGCTGCCGGCCTTCAGGCAGGCCTGGGGCTTTGAGGAGTTGTGGAGGCTTGGGTGATACTGATGCCTGTTCCTCTACCACTGGATTAGAAACAGCTGATGTGGGAGGGAAGCAGAGGGACTTGCTGGGGACACTGTTTTTGAAGCCTGGTTCAGATTTTGCTGCTGTGGCTGGGGAGGGGACACAGCATACTGTCTATTGTTAAACATGCTTACTTTAATTATGTTTTAGGTTTATATTTATAATGAGAAAATAGTGAATGGACATCTGCAGCCTAACCTGGTGGACCTTTGTGCTGCTACTGCAGGCCTGGATGATAAGGTACTGCCAGTGAGTTAACATAAGGAAATGTATTTAGACTGTTTTCAGGCTGTGATTAACAGCCTGCTGACATGGGGGGGAAAAATACTGATATTGCCAAAAAAAATTGCATGGCTCCACAGAAAACACAGAGGCAATACTGGAATTTTCTACAGTACAGCAGGACCCACCTGTGATGAAGTTGGTCATGGTGAAAATTTCTCAACACAGCGAGGAAGAAACGAACCTGGTGTCCCATCATAAGTGATAAGCTATTGAGGGGGAAATTGCTTTTAATTTTAAATAGATTCTGTTGTATTTGGTTTACAAAATGTGGTTTCTTAACGTCTTTTGAAGGTATTTAGTTGTAGGTAAAGGGTCTTCAATCAGACTCTGCTAGAGCTGCAATAGGCTCCCATAACAAAGCACAAAACCCCTCGGATTGACTTTAAATCAATGATCTGCCTATTTTTCTTTTTTCTATTCCTTTAATTGTGTTGTCTTGATCCACCCCAAAAAAGAAAACAAATGCACAAACCTTGGAGAAATGCCTGGAGGAGAATACTGCAGGAGGGTCAAGCTGTGAAAAAACTTGTGCAAATGGGGAGAGCAAAAAGCTGCTCAGAAGCTGAGGGGCAAATGCTTCAATCAGATCTGAATTACAGATGTGCATCTTTGCTCTGAACAGCTCTGTTTGTTTTGCAAGGGACAGCATGGGGAGTTTCAGTGTTCTTGCTGCTTTGAAGCACCGAGATCAAAGAGCTGCCCTTGCCCAAGTGAACAGTGCTGTTCGTTCTCAGTATTTTGCCATTTCAGCAGGGACACACTAGTCCCATAGACATCGATATGATCTTGTCCTTGTGAATAAGCAGATCTGGATGGTTTTCAACCTTTATTTATAACTGAGCCTTTGTCCAGCTGATCAGTGTCCTTTTGATGCTTCTTATCACAGCTTTCCAACAGCAGCCAGAGCCATTGCTTACATGGAAAGGTGATGGTGCTGTGGTATTTGTTGAGTGGGAAGTGTGAACTAGAAATGAGCAAGAGACTGAGTACCAAGTACCCAGCCTAGTTTTGGAAATAGTTGTCAATTCTTGGGAACAGTTGCAGGTACAATGTTTATAGCCATCTTCTTGCACAAGAATTATGCAAAAAAGCCTGTGAAATTCTAATTCCATGGGACAGAAGCAGATTTCCTTCATGACTGTGTCCACTATCTCCATTACAAATCTAAACTGACATTACTCTTATGTTCTTACGCTTTTCTTAAGCATCAAAACACCATGTAGCTCAAAGCAGTGTTGCTTGTACATCTCTGTGCTGTTTATAGAACATCTCCGAGATGTGGGCCATGGTGAAACAAATGACCGACGTCACCCTGGTTCCTGCCAGTGATGCCCTGAAAGTCCGGACCAACATGGAGGTGCGCATGGAGTTCGTGAGGCACGCTCTGCACTACCTGGAGGAAAGGTAAGATGGGTGCTCTAGGTACAGCTTAATAGAGTTCCCTAATGATAGGCCACAATGACTTTGTAATGCATGTAAAGAGTCAGCTACCTCATGCTGCTCACAGACATGTCTCTTGCCTGTCTTTTTTACTGGGCAGGGCTTAGACCAGCCACTTAAATATAAAACTGTTTTAGTTTAACAGTGTTCTAGTTAAAAAAGCCTTGAATCCGTGGGGAAGTTGTTTAGAAGATGCAAAGACTCTTAGTCTTTCTCCTATGTTGCTTATAAATATTCTATATATGCATGGTGATATGTGAAGGTTTTTCATTTGTGGAAAGTGATCTATTTCCCTTCTGCAAAAGAATATCCTCTTTTCTATATGTTCCCTTTCTGATTGCTGGTTGCTGTCAGCAGCCCGTGAGGACAGCATGGGGACAAACCTGGTGCAGCGAGTCAAGTTCTGATCATGCCATTTCTACACTGGAAAGTTTTTGAAAAATGTGAAGGAGCTGAAGTTGAGACACGTATCAGTGATTTTCAGACTGTAGAAAGTGGTTTGCTGTGTGTATTAGCAAGTACCATGGGGGCTTAAGCTCCTTGACCAGTAAAGTTCTCAGAGAACTGCAAGCTGTGAAGCTGTCCAAAGCCAAATGCCCATTCACTGCACATGTGGCTGTGGCTGTGTCTCTTTTCTAGTAGCTGCAATGTGATGCCAGCAGGCTCTTTCAGCCCATGCAAGCAGTAACTGCAGGGTAGTACGTGCGTGTTTGTTAGGAACACAGGGATGCCATCGGAGCACGGAAAGCGCTGCGCTCTGACGCAGCACTCTGGGAAGAGATGCCTTCACCTCCTGGCACAGCCTCTTGTTGGCCGTGACAGTTGGTTGTCACACCTCATCAGCACTCGGTGTCACCCGGGGGTGGTGGCGGCTCCTGCCTGTGCGCAGAGGAACTGACACATCCAAAGGATCTTCTGTTCCCAGTTCCTCGGTCTCAGCAGAATGTGATGAGCCAGCGGCTCTTAACCTGATTTGCCACATATCCAACTTGCTAAATGTTCACAGTGCCATTAACTGCTAACTGAAGTTAGGAGTCAGTTATATGTAGTACTTCCGCAGTGCTCCCAGCTGTGGACATCAGGCCTCTCAGACTTGATTTTTTTTTTTTTTTTTTAAATTAAAACCCTGCCCAAACCCTGTGCCTTGCTGCATAGCTTTTCTTCCCTAATGGGAATTGGCTAATAATGGAGTGTTTCCATGCCTCACCAGCCCCTCACTCATACATGGAAGAGATGTAATGCCACTCACAGTGTTCATGCATTAGTTTCTTTGGAACAACTGTGATCTTAAGCCCTGAGGAGCATGCACTTGCCTCAGCCATAATTCTAGTTATCAAGATACTCTGATACCTGCTTACATAGTCTTTCAGATTTGTAGTCTGATGGTGCATAAGTCTAGCATGTGTTGCAGAGAAACAAAAAGAACTTAATGTCATTTATTGATGCTGCTTACATAACTCTTCCTTCAGTGTACAAATTTTTGAGACTCCTGCTTCAAAACATGGATATTTGTTAAATTGATCTGCCTTGATTAAAAGCTTTGATGGGTTATTATAAAAGGTGTTCTTAAAGCTGCCTTTACAAATTATATTTCTCTAAATTCCCTTTTTCTCTGGGATTTCCTTCTGGTAAGTCCATAGCCCTAAGGCTGATATTTTTCCGTAGGGCAAGGAGGAGAGACAAACACATCTGTGGTATTTAACTGTTCTTTCGTGATAGGATTGAGAGTTAAAATATTAGGATGGAAAGGCTTTTTGCCAGTTATGTAATTGAGCTTGACTTTGTACTACAAGAATCTAATAAGAGGATCTTCATAATAGAGAGTTGAACCTGGAGCAGTCCACCACAGACTCCAAACATGGTGTCTTTTGAGACTGCTAAATACAAGGATATTCCCAAACTGACCGAAATTTATGCCTCGTTTTATTGTAATGATAATGTTTGAACATCGAGTTAATTTGCTTTAAATTGCTACTTCTGTCAGATCTGAAAGGCAGTGGATGTTTTTGTGGCAGGTGTATCTCAGTCTGTTCATATTTGTTTTGCTTGTGTTGTTTTTCAGTTACAAAAACTACACTTTTGTGACAGTGTTTGGAAACTTGCACCAGGCTCAGCTGGGTGGAGTCCCAGGGACCTACCAACTGGTCCGCAGCTTCTTGAACATCAAACTCCCGGCGTCTGTCCCTGGTCTCCAGGTGTGTCCAGCACTGTCAGCAACCAAGCTAAAATGATAACACAAATCTGTTTGCCCCAGTACAGAGGGGAAACCAGTGCAGCCTCCAGTGGCTTTTCTATTGAGTAAGCTGTTTTTAGGGCAGCAGGCTCTTACTCCTTCTCTAGAATTTTTCACTAGGAAAATGGGAGATGGCAGACAAAAATCACTCTTGAGCTCAGACCTAGTCCCAAAGCATAGTGGGTGCTCAGTAGCTTGAGTTCTAAATTCTAGAAATTATGGTGTCTTCTGGTGATCATCTTAGAAATCAATAAACAAGAATTAAAATGCACTATGAAGGTTCAAGAAAACAGTAACTTAATCTCCCTGTTTTGCTTTTTCTCTTTTTTTGCATTTATTGTAAGATGGTGAAATCAGTTTTTTAATCACCAAATGTGTAATGAATTCATCTGAATGGTAGCCTGAGCCTTTTATTTAGGAATCTGGATAAAACCCTTCTTACCTGCATGAAGTAGAAAGTGCATAGCTGTGCATCTACAAAATTATCAGGTAGGCAGTCTGGGTTGAAAAATTAAATTTAAAAGTTAAATGAAGAAATAATAAATTATAACATTGGAGAGCACACAGCTAAGTCTAGCTGTCTCTTTCTTACCTGCTGAGATCAGAGATTAGTGTGATATCTTTCTGTTTGAGTAAAAATGTTTTTAATACCTTGGTGGCCTAATCCAAATCCATCTCCTGGGTGGGGAGGATATCATATGCTAATTCTGGGATTCTCAGAACCTCCCTCCAAACTGAAATCTGGACAAGCAGAAGAGAATCACACCATTCCTTGCTGAGATGTGCAGAGCTTTCCCAGGACTTAACCCTCATGACCTCTGGCTTCTGTAACAAACAGAATTTTTTATCAAAATCAGAGTGTGGGTATAAGGGCAGAAATAATGAATGAGGCAAAGGAAAAAGAAAAATCATTCAAATATGTTGCTTTTCTGAAAAAATTAGGTATGTCCTACTTTCTTTTCAGGATGGTGAGGTGGAAGGCCATCCTGTGTGGGCACTGATTTACTACTGCATGCGCTGTGGAGATCTGACTGCAGCCATGCACGTGGTGAAACGGGCACAGCACCAGCTGGGAGAGTTCAAAACCTGGTTCCAAGAGTACATGCACAGCAAAGACAGAAGGTAATGGCGAACTAGGAACGATCTTTGCGAGGGGTGGGAATTGCTGTGGAGTAGTGAAATAATCAGTGGCTTGGTACAAGAAGCTCAGGTCTCTTCGGGTGGTAATGGCTGCCTGATGTTTATATTACCTACTTAAATTACACGTAGAAGTTTGCATATTTTAATTTGTGGCTTTGAAGTCGAGAAATCTCAACAGAGAAAGAGTTGCTTGAAAATATTCAAAAATTTACATTTCAAAAATGATACAGTGTGGTGTAGCTTTGCTTTTTTACAGAACGATATGCCCGGTGTAACAGTGGGATATGGCGTGCAATAGATCAGATTTAATCTGCTGTCACGAGTCCTGTATCTTTTTATTTCCCCTGTTGCTTATTTTAGCTGAATTTCCTTTGGGGAACACTTTTTACTACACCTGTTTTCATAAGAATGCTACAGAGGAAATGCAAGCAGTGTTTGTTAAAGGCCTTTAGAGGCCTCATTCTCACATCTTTCTTGTGTTTATTCTCCTTTTCCAGGTTTTGTTGTCCAGCACTAGACAGAGGCCATTGGCCAAACTGCTGCTGATGTGGTGGCAAAGTGGTTGAGTTAGTGCACATACTCTGAACTCTGCAGTGGTTTTCTCTTCTGTTTTTCCACTTGCAATGAATTTTAAAGAAAACCAACCAAACCAAGACCCAACAAACAAACCAACAAAAAATAACTAACCAAGTTAACAAAATAAACTGAAAGGATAAAAATCCAAGTGCCATTTACCGAGTATTGTATGCCGTGGTATTCTTCTATAAATCAACCTGTTTTGTAGAGAGTATCTAGGAGTGCTTATTATATCAAGGTTGTTGGAGAAACCTTGTTGAAGTTTCTGTCACTGTTTTCATTACAAACACTTTTATGAGATACAACACAATTGATTTATTTTGTTTTTATTACAGCTCTGAAAAAGTGGTCTGCCTATGGATTTGACAAACAATGCCTTAGTGTAGGAGAATGCTTTATTGATTAATTTCTGTAAAATTCTCAACAAGAGATCACAAGAAAAAAAGCATGACAAAGAGCATTGTGACGGTGTTTAGCAATGATGAAAGTGTCTCTCCTAGAAGACCTCATGGTACAATGACCCGCTCACTTAGTTACTAACACAAAGCCTTCCAAAGATGATGTGAGCTCTCTTTTTCTGAAGTGATGCAATAGCAGTCAGACAAAAAGAGCTCATCTGCCACAGTACTAAAGTACACTTAAAGAGAGTGTCATATGTGTTTTCTTCCCCTGCAGTGAGCGTTTGAAGATGATCCTCTGTAATATTAATTATGTGTTTAAATTAATGTGTGCAAAATTTTTACCTACAGATACGAACAGGAAGCGCAGGAAATATTGGCCAGCGCTTGTTGTCATTATGCCTTTGCTGTGGATATGCATCTATTTACACTGATTTGTATCCAGGTTTCCTTATACAGGAAAAATGGGTTTCATGTCTTTTCCTTCAATCTTTTCTTTTCCTTAGACTGTCTCCTGCCACAGAAAATAAACTGCGTCTTCATTACAGACGAGCTCTGAGAAATAACACTGACCCCTACAAAAGGGCTGTTTATTGTATTATTGGCCGTTGTGACATTACAGATAACCAGAGTGAAGTTGCTGATAAAACAGAAGATTATCTTTGGCTAAAAGTAAGTCTGGTGTTGGGGTTGTGGTGTTTGGTTTTTCCTTTTTTTAAGAACCGGTCTAAATGGTACCACATTTCTCCACTGCTCTGCTACCCTTCCTACTTGTGGATCTGGTGTTTTGCATCAATGTAGTGCATGTGACTTGACCTTGAAGATAATGTAGGGCTGGGAACCTGAATCCTAGGGTTGTTCTGTTACCCTCTGTACTATCAGGTGTTAGTTTGGGTACAATTGTCTGTGGAAGTGTCGTGTTCTTCATTTGACACTGATCTTTGTCAGCTGTTTTTACAAGTACTATTAGCTTGCTACAGTGAGGATTCTTTGAATTCTCCTTCCTGGATGGATGGCTGAAATGTCAGCGTCAATTGACCAAAGACAATGCTGTCAATGTCTCTGAAGTCCTTACAGTTTTGTTGAGGGCATGGTAGATACTGGCTGGTACCTGTTTCTCCCCTTTATCAGAACAAGGGTGGTAGAATGATGTATTTGTTAATATTGTATTTGTGGCAAAAAATGCTGCTTGAGAGTATTCAGAGTCCCAGCATCAGAGTTTGCTGGCATGGACAGATATGGAACCCCGGGGTTATATCTGCATGGATTTCAGCTGTTGCTGCATTAGACGTCTTTGTTTCCCAGCAGTGGATGGAGATGATGTTGTGACTAGATGCAGTTTCTAGTCAGTTGGGCAAATCCTAGGAGGTGCTCAGATGGAATGAATATCTTCTAAGTGCATTGCTTGTGCAAGGGGAAATATCTGTGCTTCTCTTTTTTGGATGTGTTTTTTAGCTGAACCAGGTGTGTTTTGATGATGGTGGCACGAGCTCCCCACAGGACCGACTAACGTTATCACAGTTCCAGAAGCAGCTGCTGGAAGACTATGGTGAGAAACCAGAGAGTGATGTCTTACTTGGGGCTCTGCTCTTCTGCTTAGGACACTTTCCAGTTATTACACAAACCCCAGACTGCACAAAAAACCCTACAGCTCTCCGCTAGTGACAGTCATCTTCAGGGTGTCCGTGGACAGCCTGCTTCCCTGGAGTCATGGCAGACTTCAGTAAGACATGATGAATGAGTCCCGTGTTTTCCCAGCAATCCAGAGGATTAATACTCACCTGTGAACAACACTGCTGCTGTTTCTCCTTTATCCATTAATTGTGGATTGCTTTCTCTCACCATAAATATGCAAAAGTCCTTTAGCAGAACTTCCAGCTTTGGGAATACAGAACAGGAAAGCAGTCACTACATGATGTAGGCATGTATTTCCAAGCATTTCCTCTGTGTGCATCTGATGTTCGTTTTTTCCCTTAAATTAGTGTTTCAAGCAAATTTCTGGGTACCCAAGTCACAGTTTCTTCCACTCCAGAAGGTTTTAAGAACATCCACAGAATACATTTTCCTGTAGTCTTCCAATCAATTAAAATTAAGTCACTTGGAACTGTCCAAAACATACCAAATTTGATTCTCCACAGCCTTCTAGTTTGTAGTGTCACTCAGATAAAAATGTGTGGAAAAGAATAATAAGCTACTGTTGGTGTCACTGAGTAGGAAAATCCAGGTTTTTAACATTATTTGTTCCACTTGGCATAAGTATAAATGAAGACAAAAAGTTGTGGTCTTTACAGAATCTATTGCAGTCAATCAGAGTTGATGGTTTGTTGTCTGAAAAGAACAAAGGAACTTTTCTGAGTAACTATTTATTGTGTTTCACTTTTTGAATGTCTTTATGCTGTGGTCTTTCATGATAAATTTGCAGTGGAACAGTTGTAGGTGAGCTGCTGATGTGTGGTTAGGAATCCAGTTTTGTGTACTGTGTTTATTTTGGCTGGCACCTAATAAACAGTAACGATGCACTGTGACAGGAGGCATCTGCTGTCAGTCTTCTTTGATTGCAAAATCATGAAAATGATGTAAAAATGCTACATGTGTTGTGTTTTCTTTCAGGTGAATCACATTTTGCAGTGAACCAGCCACCTTTCCTCTACTTCCAAGTGTTGTTCTTGACAGCACAGTTTGAAGCTGCAATTGCTTTTCTTTTCCGGACAGAGCGCTTGCGCTGTCACGCTGTTCATGTTGCTTTGGTCCTGTTTGAGTTAAAACTGCTCCTGAAATCATCTGGGCAGAGTGCACAGCTATGTAAGTCCTATTTACTTTACAATAAGGGAATATTTTCTTAGCCCTCAGAGTACCCTGTAGAAACTGCAGGTCTATATGATTAATTGAACAAGTAACATTTACCAGAACAATTTCGTAAAAGTTAATTGTTTTAATTGCATTAGAGCTCTGGATCGTGGTTCTGACTAATTTAAGATGAAGATCAGAGTTTTCCTGGCATTAGATTCTCTGACAGTGTTGTTTCTGACCTTGCAGTAAGCCATGAAGCTGGTGACCCTCCTGGTGTCAGACGTCTAAATTTTGTGCGGCTTTTGATGCTTTACACCCGTAAGTTTGAATCAACAGATCCAAGGGAAGCTCTGCAGTACTTTTACTTTCTCAGGTAGGAGCTAATATATGTCTTTAGATTTTCTCCTAGTTATTACTGCTTATTATTCTTATCTGGAAAGTTCTCAGAAACAGGAGTACCTTCCTCCTTCTCTTTTCTTTTATAGGAACGAGAAGGACAGCCAAGGAGAGAATATGTTCTTGCGTTGCGTTAGTGAAATAGTAATTGAAAGCAGAGAGGTACGTTTGGCCATGTTTTGCCTTCCTCAGTTAAACTGAAATTCATTTCTTCATTAAAATCTTTATTAGTCCGGACAGTCTTAGAGTTGCTTACTCTTTCTGCCTGATGCAGACCTAGATGACAGAATGGTCTTACGCTTAAGATATTTAATCGTGTCTTTTTGCCTGTTACTTAGTTACAAATACTTTTGACATTGGTCACTGTTTTTCATTCCATGACTGCATCTTTGTACTGAATAAATATGTTATGAAATACGTGCAATTCATCTTTCTATTTTTGTTTCCCTTTTTTTCTTACTTTAAATCTATGTGGATATAGTTTGATATGATTCTTGGAAAGCTGGAAAAAGATGGTTGTAGGAAGGTGAGTTCACAATTTATGTTTCTATTATACGTGAAAAGTGCAACCTATGTATGATTTCCAAAGTAGTTATGAGTAGTCTTGGCTTCTCCTTGTTTTTCACTAGCCAAATTATTACTGTGTTTGAATGCATTCAGGTTTTCCAAGTATGAGATCTTTTTACAAAATAATCTATGACCTGCGGGGCAAACAATGTCCCTCTAGACAACTGATGTAACTGAAGAAGCAAATGGCATCAGGTAACTTTAGTGAGGTCAGAATTTTGTCTTCCCGGTAGGAAATGGAGTTTAGTTTAAGTGGGTGTGTGAGAGTGTTCTGTTAACTGAGGTGTGCATGTGACAACTATTTATGACATCCTCATTCACCTCAGAGCAGAAATGTATTGCAACCCTTGAATAATCCTTGTAAATAAAGGAGTAAGGGCTATTGGACCACAAGCATAGCCCCAGCTGATCTGACCTTCATATAGGTGAGAGTAAGTATTGGATCAAAGTTCAGCCATTTTTAGATGTGATGGATCTTACCGCCACTGTAAAAGCAGTTACCTAAAAGTAAAATGTAAGATTGCGCAGTCAGAAGATAAAGGAAACCTTAAGGTTTACCTGGAAAGAGGAGAGTGCATGCAAATGATGAAAATTTTAGATAATCAATGAAGTTTTTCTGTTTGCTGTGACAGCTTTGGAAGATTTCTGTGGAAGACTGCAGAATCATTTACATCTTAATTTTAAGATTAGGGCTCATGCTGCTGTCAGAAATAGGGGGGAATGTTATTTCTGGCAGGAATTTCTTTTAGATGTCTTTATTTTGTCATTTCAAGAGCAGTGAGATTGCATACAAGAGAGCAAGGTAACTTGATAATCTTTACAAATATTTTGTTGTTTTGCACTTTCTTTGGTGTGAAACCATCAATTTTAAGTTTAAAATAAATTCTTCTAGATGATATAGTCTTATTTTTGCATCCTCACCTACAGTAATTTCCAGATATTCTTGAGTATTTCATCTCTTTTGTTCTACATGTTTATTATTTGTTTTAAAATTCTTGTTGCCCTTTCACTTATCTGTGTGAGATTTCACTCGCAACCTGTCATGCCAGTATAAACAAACTGCATCCCTGCAGCCCCTGGAATGCTATATGCTGAAGTCCTTTGTGTTTTCTTCTCTGTAATGTGTCCTCAGCAATTAACAGCTCAAACTCTGAGTTATTTTATCTGGGTCGTTTTGAGTGACTTAGAAACCAAGGATGTCTCAGTGCGGACTCCATTTGGAGAGAGTCCCTCTTGCAAGAGCTCATTCTATTTTTAATGTCTCACTTTTGCCCATTCCCATGGAAATGTACAGGCCATTCTAATCATAAGCCAACATGTAAAATATTCATTGCCTTGACAGAATGTTCTGTAGTGTTTGAGCTTTCTGATTCCTCTTTTCTCTTTTCATTTTTGACTCACCTCTGTAGCCTGGAGTGATAGACAAGTTTACAAGTGACACAAAATCCATTATTAACAAAGTGGCTTCTGCAGCAGAAAATAAGGGATTGTTTGAAGAAGCTGCAAAACTCTATGACCTTGCAAAGGTATATGTCTTGTGTGCTGCCTTAAGTATGTATTTGGTTCACCTTTTTTCCTTCCGAACATTCTCCCTGTGTTTAGGAGGTTAAATTTCATCTCGGAGATTGAATTGCCATTATTCAAGCAGCTTAGTTCTGCTGCTGGAAGAGCAGAGCCATAGGCTGCATGAAGAGATGTTTTAGTTAGCAATTCCAGATGGATTGCACTCCAGGGATTCTGATTTAGGACATTGTGGCTCTTGATCAAGGTGCTCTTTTGAAGAGAGTGCCCCACGCATTATTTAATTCTGTCTAGTGAAGTTATTTATCTGGAGTGTACTCTTCCAATTTCATAGACGTTGAACTGAAGTCTGAAATAGTTGAGCTTTATACTGAGTACTCTTGTTTCCTTTTGAAATAAAAGTGGATACAACCATAACCACTGTTTTAGAGAAAAACTAGGGGGAAGTGCTTTTTCTCGTGACACAGCAGCATTATGTTGCTTGTAGCTAATATGATCTTGACTCTTTATGGGAGGGAAGTGGCTCTGGGCTTGCACTAGGCACCACTGCATGAGACTTTTCTGCTTTTTCAGTGAGATTAAGACACCAAGTTCCATCATGCTCCTTTTATTTGTGTACCTTTAATGCCAACAGAACCCTGACAAAGTTTTAGAGCTGATGAATAAGCTCCTTAGTCCAATTGTTCCCCAGATCAGCACTCCCCAGTCAAACAAGGAGCGGTTGAAGAACATGGCCCATTCCATTGCTGAGAGGTAAGACTCAGGTAAGGGCAGGACTGGGTGATTCACCTCGACCTGACCTGGGACTGTCAGTGCTGTGGGTATTAGTTCCTGACGTCGTTTCTGCAGGCTGGACTGTGGCATCCACAGCAGTATAATTAGAAAGACAAAGAAGAGGTCAGAATTTACCCTCTCCTGCTTGTGATGGCTTGCAGTACTGAAACCAGAAATCTTTAGGGGCAGATCAGGTAACTTTGGTGAGAAGTTTTACCTGTAGGTGAACCAGGATTGCCAGCTGGAGATAGAGTCTGTTAAGGGGCAATAAATACCATGAATTGTATGTTTTATATTATTTTTACAGCAAAATATTTTAACAGTCGCAGAGTCGTTGCATGCAATTCACTTGTTTGAAATAGTATTAAGAGAGCTACAAAGCCAGTAGTTCTGAGTTGTAACAATAGTTCAGTAGCTGTCTGAAAACTGCTGCTTTAATGAAAGCTAAAAAGGGAGTATTTAACATGAACTGTGTAATGGCTAATGCAAGCAGTGGACCTCATTTCCACAGCCTGTTATATTAGCCAAGTACTGTGTGGTGTCCAGAAAAGAAAGGAAGCAACTGAAAGGAATGTCCCCTGCCATGTCTGTATACTAAGATGGGTATGTGCTTGAGAGACATCAGTGCTCAAGATTCATTAGCATCTAGAAGTTAGGAATAACCTGATTCTGAAAGGCTGTAGTTGCAAAATATGTCCATGATTTTTTAAAATCGTCACCTTTTGGTGCATCTTGTCACAGTGACTGCCAGGGACAATTCCTGTATTTTGCTAGAGCGAAATGTGGATACCTGTGAGAAATGCCTTACTGGTTTTTATCAACCATTGAGCTGCAGAGAGAATAAAAATAAACCAAGCCCACTTGCTGGCACTTTGAAATTAGGAAGACAAATACAGAAATGTATTGATTTCCATAAGAGGCCCTTGCCTTTCTTCTTTTGACAAGTGGCATTTGCCAGTCATTGGTTCTAGTCAGCCTTTCCTTCATTTATCCAGGCTGGGATCAAGTGAAAATTGGTGCCTTATTGACTTAGTGAGAGACTGATTTGGTGGCAGACATTAAGGAGAATTAAGTCTATGGCTTGAATTAAAGCTTCAGCAAAGGCTGTAATGGGCTTTTTTGGTTTGCTACGTGCTTTGATCTGTCTGAAAGTGCTAAATACTACTGTGCAATAATGCCACTTCACAGCTGCAAACCTCAGTGATTGCAAAGCCAGAACAGTTCTGACTAGCACATCTGCTTGCCAGTTAAATGTAAGACAGGGCTTCTCCTTGTGTACTGTCCTGATGACAGTGCTGTAGCATCTGAAATGCAGGAGCATTTCTCCTGTGTGTTCTTGTGATGCTTTTGGAACGGGGGAGACACCCAACAAAAAGGCCAAGAGGCTGTGTGGTTTCTTCATCTGCAGCACCACTCTTGCTGTTAAACCTTGAGGAAGGAGCTTCTTTGTGCCCTCATGCAGTTAGGAGTGAGAGCAGGCAGCCCTCCAGTTCATCCCATAGCCCGTGTAGCTCCCGAGAGCATGCAAGAGCTCTTAATCCGCCTTTAAGTCCTAGCTTCTTGCCTGAAGCAGGCAGTTGTGCTGGAGGATTGTCTGCTGTAAAACAGCGTGTTAAACATGCTTGTACAGAGCTTGCCTTGCAGGTCTCTGCTGCCTGCCACTGTTTCCCCATGAATGTGGGAAATGTAAACATTTTAAAGGAAACAAATGCTGGATTTGATGCAGAACTGGAAGTGATTAACAGTGTTTTTAAAAAGTCACAACCTGTGAAAATTCTGCCTCCTGGTTAAGGAAAATGAAAGCTGTCCTTTGTTAAATGCTCTCTGTCCTTGAGTTTGATGTCTCCACTTCCAAGGATTGGAAGGGCACACTTATAAACGGTTGCCATTTTGCACAATAAAATTGTAACACAATTTCTTTCAGGTACAAAGCGCAGGGGATAAGTGCAAAGAAATCCATTGACTCCACGTTCTACCTTCTGCTAGACTTAATCACATTTTTTGATGAATATCACGCTGGTCACGTTGACAGGGCCTTTGATGTAAGTTTCAAGAGTTCTGTTTGAAGTGTAGCCTTCCTAATGCCCTTGAAAGCCCAGAATGTCTCCAATAACATCACTTTAAAAATTGTATTTAATGAGTTAGAAGGGACCGCAGTGTTATAGGAATTTAAAAAGGTGTTTCTTCCCTGTTGCTTGATAAACAGGATGATCTTCCTGGAGCTGTTTTGTAGACATTGAACAAAATATTCCTGTTGTTCACCAAAGTGAGGAGATGAACCAATAAATGACAATGAAATTATTTCTCTGGAATGGAAACAGAAGCATTTCATTAATACTTCAAAACCACACTTTATTAGTATATGGTACACAGAATGCTGATTATCTGTCCTGATTCCTGCTTTTCTTTTTGAAGATTATTGAACGCCTGAAGCTTGTACCTCTTAGCCAAGATTGCGTCAAGGAGAGAGTTGCTGCCTTCCGGAATTTCAGCGATGAAGTAAGTCATGTCTTGGGTTTAGCTTCCTAAAGCTTTTTGCTTTGTTAAAAGGATCTTAAAACCTTGTCATCTCATCATTCTTACTCCTTAGCGGAGAAAAAGGATGAGATTATTTTGATTTCATACAAATAGACTCTTGGCTTGCAACTTTTTCTCCTTAATGCTGCTCTTTGGAGCACTAGAATTCCCTACGTAGAAATCCTGGCTCCATTTTGAAGAAGGCATCTGCAGATCTGAGCCTCCCTGAACTTGCTGAGTTTGATTCAAGAATTCAGAATATTGAAAACTTTTAACTTGCTGGTGACTTAGTTCTTCTGTGCTCTTAATGGTAACTAAGCATTTGTAGGGTGTTTGTTTCCTTCCCTCTAAATTACGAGAATTAATGGATTTGTGTATTAGCAAATGAAGCATAGTGGAAAGCTGTTACTGCTCTTGAACAGTTTTAACTGGAGGGTGACACTTCTTTTTTAGGCAGTGGTTGTGTGTATTTGGGTGCTTTGGGTTTTACCTGACCTGCTGCTATCAAACATGAAGGTGCAGCCATTGGGCATGTCTGTCTCAAAGCTGTGGGTAGTGTTTCTGCTGGATGGAGCAGTCATAGCAGGGGTAACCATTACATGTATGACTGTTACAGGAAGCTGTATAGTAAGGCTAATGGTTCTGTCTACCTCCTTTTGCTGCAATGTGTCTTTTTTTTCCCCCTCCTTTGTGTAGATCAAACACAATTTATCTGAGGTCCTGCTTGCAACCATGAATATTTTATTCACCAAGTATAAGAGGATGAAAGGCACAAGCCCAACCACTCCTGCCAGACCTCAGCGGGTAATGGAAGACAGAGATTCGGTAAGAATATAATCTTCACTGTCTGACAGGTTTTCCTATATCCTGTTCTGCTGGTTGCAAGAGATTGGGCTTCAAGTAACTGGGAATCTCTAATGGTCTTGGTTTTGGTTTGCTCAGTTACTTAGAGTCTTGGACTACTGAGCTTATCCAGTTACTTAGTGTCAAGGCTGGTCTCTGTTGCCTTCAGCTTTGTGTAAAGAAAGGTTGGAACTGGATGATCTTTAGGGTCC
Organism: Gymnorhina tibicen; assembly: GCA_013399875.1. Lineage (NCBI taxonomy): Eukaryota > Metazoa > Chordata > Aves > Passeriformes > Artamidae > Gymnorhina > Gymnorhina tibicen. The sequence continues at coordinate 39,756 of VXAZ01000783.1, read as the reverse complement.
CTTTCAGCCCAAGCCATTCTGAGTCTCTGATACTGCTTTAAATGACATTGAGCTAATAGAGATATTACCTATATTCACCTCCTAGCAAGAGAAAACAAGTGTTCACTTTGCTTCTTAGTGGAATCTTAGATAGTAAAGTGAATGGGGACAGTGCAGTGTCTCTAGGATGGTTGATGTTGCTGCCTTGGCGACTGAGCTGTTGCTTTTCAAGCACCTGATTGCCACTCTTTTCATTTGAGTAAGTGCCCATTTCTGATCGGAAGGCTTTCCTTGACTCTTCCCCTTGGCTTGCTTCTGTAGCGACGCAGGCCAACATTTCCCAAGTGTTCTTGGGTGAAACACCAAGATGCTCGAGCACATCCCCTTGGTGAACGCCAGCATTGTTCTGCTGCCCCTGCAGTGGAGTGGGCAGCTTGCAGCAGTGCTTGGTCTGGCTGCTGTTGAAATGCCTGACAACAGTGGGTTTGATTTCACTGCTCGAGCTGGTACAGAGACATTTTCCCAAGCCACTGATGAGAACCTCCACCTTCAGCAAGCTGCAGAATGGGTGGCATTTCAGTGGCAAAGCCAGATTTGTGAGCACCCACCTGCCAACATGTGGAGTTGAGCAGAAGGGTTCACAGCTTAACTCCAGTCAGGTCTGGTCTTGTAACTCTTAAGTTAAAGCTGCTGCAGGCATTTGGAAACCAAGGCCAAACCATTCATCCTGTCTTAACAGATTAGAAAATAAATATCAACTCCTTTTGAGAGTGAAATCCGACTTGGGCCATGGCCAGCTTTATTCCAGGCTTTAGTGAGCTGCAGAAGTGCCTTTGATCTGTAAATTGTAATATTGGTAAAAGCCTTAGTAGCATTTTTAAATTACATAGAAGAATAAAAGGCTCAGGTAATGGTACAGCTTTTGTCTTTGGGGCACAGCCTGGGAGAGCTACAGGATCCTGCCTCACAGGGGTGCTTGTACTCTACATCAGCAGCACTGGAGAAGGGTACATGCTGTGTGGGCTTCTCCCACCTTAAACTCTGCATACGTGAAGAATTCCCAGGCTAACACAACCTGTTACCTGCTGTGTGTCTTCACAAGGTTGGCACTGAGCAAACAGTGCCTTAGCTCCTTGCTTTCCAAGCGAGCTGTTTGTTTTGGTTTTGTGATTTCAATCTTATGCCTCATGTAGAAGGATTTACTATCTCCATAGGGGTGGAGTGCTGTCAGGTGTCAGCTCAGGATGAATACCATGGGCTGATTGGGGATGGGATTAGCAGCTTTGCTGGCAGAGGTTGATGTGGAAGGAAGCCACCGTGATACTGTATCATACCCACAATGTGCTCAGTGTGAACACCATAAATGTGCTCTGCACTCTCATGCTGTCACAGTTGTACAGATGAGCTGATGATGTACCTTGCTAAAAACCCTTAAAAGTTTTCTTTTTTTCAGGCTTCAAGTTTTGTTAATCAAGCTTCTGGCCTTGTGGTGGGATCTCACGGCAGCAGGGTGTCAGTGATGTTGGGAGCTCGGGGCTTCTGAGTCACGGATCTCTGGCTGCCATGTGCAGTACAAGCTGTGCTTAGCCATCAGAGGAGACAAGTGTCCTCTGCCTCTGCTGCCAGGGAGGGGATAAGAAAACAGCTATGTGACTGGAGTGTCACAAGGGTGCATGAATCTGCTAATGTAAGATTAGCAAGAGAAAAAACCTACCACCCTGTAACTCCTGTCTGCCTAAAGATCTGCATGTGCAAAAAAATACCAGGCATGGGCACATGGAAGGTGGGGTAAGAATGGCTTTAGCACACCCTTTTTTCCTACCCTGAAGAATTTCTTCCAAGACTGCAGGAGTAGAGAATCTTAGATAGCTTCAGTTTCCCTGTCTGGGAGGCAACTTAGGCAATTTTAGTGGTGGGAAGAAATGAGGGCATTACAGATGTGAGGAGAGAGGTATTTCTTTAGCAAAACCTCATTCACCTGGACAGAGATGACAGATACGAGCTTCAGCAGTCTGTGTGTGACAAGAATTTGTCTGGGGAAGCAAATTTATGGGGAAATCAGGCCCTTTCAGAAGCTTTAACAATCTTGGCACACTGCCCAGTAGCCAATGCAAGTGAAAAATTACCTTTCTTTGAATAGGTCTTTGAAATCCCTGGCTTTTCTTTAGATCCATCAGAACAGGCAGATTCAGAGCCCTCTGTTCATCAGAAGAAAAGATAGTTGCTGTTTGTAACGCTGGCGCTTATTCCACATAGCAGGGAACAGCGTCCCCTAGAGAGGAACTCAAGAGCTTTTGAGTTTGCCCTCTGGTGCCAAGCACTGCTCTGCAACCACCCTGAGCGGGATCCTGCAGCCGTGGGTGGGACTTTGGCAGGAACAGCATGGCCCTGGCAGCACGGGCAGGATGGAGAGGAGTAGTACTGCTGGAACCCCCCCTGAACCCAGTCATGCTCTCTGCTAAACATCTCCTGTCCCACTTCAGAGGTGGACTGGACTTTACTTAGAAAAGATCAGGTTTGGGGGCAGAGCTGGCATTTCTGCATTGTGTTTATATCAGAATGAAATCACCAAAGCTGTGTTTTGAGTATTTTTTTTTTATGTATATAATTAATTAGTTTTGGGAATGAGGGAGCAAAGCCCTGTCCCACTTGGCCTGATCTATTTTGTCAGATTTCAGGCAGAGATTGGAGGGAGCCCAGCCTGCAGTGCTGGAAACCATGGCTGCAGTGACAGCCCTGACCCAGATGCTGTGAGTGCATGACAGCAATGTCATATGCTTCTTGCCCCAGTCAGGGAGGTGAACTCTCTGGAGCAGCCCAAGGGCGTTATCTTGGCAAAATTAGGTAAAGAATGGAATGGAATTATTATTTTTTTTATTATCTATGGTCTTATTTAAAATCGCAAGTAACTCTAACATTCATTGAGTAATTACAACCAATAGAACATCTAGACCTTCAGGCCGCTCTTAACCTCTGCAAACCTCTGTTTGTTCTTCCCAAAGTATTGTTTTGATTTTTAAAAATAGGCCAGCTCTGGTATCATTGCTATTGTAAAGGTGAAGAGAACAGTAACTCACACTACTCCTCAGCCCTTCTTAGTCACGGAGAGAGTTTTTGCCTCTTAATACTTTAACTCCAAAGAGTCAGACACCTTGACATGCCTTTATTTTTCTCATCTACCACCTGTTTTGACCTCCACTGCAAAGCAGCAGCTCAGACATAATTACATGGCCTCACTGTGTAACACATTTGGGAACAGACTGGGAGACTGTGACTGGAACAGAATGAGTGATTTCCAGGCCACCTTGTCAAGTTGCCAGTGCATTGGTGGTGACTGACAGCTTGGGAGGGAAACTGTCCTGGGAGATGTTAGCAATTAGGTCAGTCTTGGGAAAACTCTCCCAGCTTTTCTATTATCAGCCTCCAAAGCTTCTCTGTGGCTGTTGAATAACAGACTGGTTTAGCATCACACTGAAAAAGGGGTGGAATTGGCCAAAGAGGCATCAGGGATGGTGTTTGTAACAGTTCCCAACCGTGGAATGGGCTTTGGTCACTTCTCAGTTTGTAAGTTCCTGCTATCAGATTTATCATCCACGTGCCAACAGCAACCTGAAAACCTTTGGCTTTCCCTGCAGTCAGTAGGTGAAAGCCAAATTTGAACAGTGGGATCTTCTAGTACAGTAATTTTGAGATGCTTAATATTTAAGTAGAAACACCTGTTAGCAATCAAAGCAGTCTGAACAGTTTTCTACAAAGATTTGAGTTTTCTGTATTCTCCTGACTCCTACCAGTTATTGGAATGATTTTCCTTTTACTTTAATAACAGTTTTAACAAATGAAACTAATTATTCCTGAATTCCTTCAGCTGTTCTGGTGTGCAAGAAGGGGTTTGGTTGCTTTGGGCGAGGTCTGAGCAGGCTTGGTGCCTCTGCTTTCATTGTGTTACTGGCCTGAGGAGCCTTTGAGGAGATTGGTATGTTTTAGGTGATGCTGGAGATCTCCAGGTGTGTGTGCAACTCTGATTTGCTTCTGCTGCTTCTGCTTTGAGAACATTAATGCTACATTTCAATAGGATCAACTTTATATTTTGCAAGGTGGGAAAGAATCCTGTTGCCGTGGAAAGCCCACTTCATGCAGAAGAATTACAAGATTGCTGCAGTACAGCAATGCCCCACATGGCTGAAAATGTTTTTTCTTAGTTATTTTCAAATAAATGGGATTATTTTTTAAGCAAAAGAGTAACTTGACATACTTTTAATACTTGGAAAAGGGAATAATTGGATTTTCTTCGAAATGCAGAGACTCATTTTCCAGAGAGCAGCTCTGAGAATTAAAGATTACATGTGCTTGTTTGAAGAGGCAAGTGTTTAACTCGTGTCTAACTTAGCTTCTATTGTATTTTTTTTGATACTAAAGTAATTGTACATTGTTTTTCTGTTTTTTAGCAACTTCAGTCTCAAGCTCGTGCACTGATAATGTTTGCGGGGATGATCCCATACAGAACATCGGGAGACACGAATGCAAGACTGGTGCAGATGGAGATCCTTATGAATTAGCAGAGCAGCTTTGGCTGGGGTTGCAGCAGCCTGTGCCTGTCTTTAGTACGTTCAGAGGGCCCATGGGACCAGTGTCATTTTGTATTCTGTATTTTTGTTGATGGAAATAAATTTCTTTGGTTTTGATATTTGTTTTTGACATTTTCATTTTCACTGATTCTTGTGTTTTTATGTTTTTATTAATTTTATTTTCAATTGGTTTACATTTAGAAATTTATTCTTAATTAGTTAATAGGCTATGCAGAGAAAGAAGTCATAGCTCTGCAGTAGAGACATGAATAAGGAGTTTTATAGCAGAAGAGGAAATGGAGAAGAAAACTTTGATTTATTGCTTAATGAGCATACAGCTGGGAAACTTTAAGGGGTTTTGAATGCATGTTAAGTGTTGAAAATGTGTCTGATGCCCCACCCACCCCTGTGACCCACTGCCATCAGTCCATCCCGTTGTCTCGTGTGGCGCATGTGCTGCTGCAGTGCCGGTGAGCTCTGTGTGCTGCACAGACCCCTCCGTGCTAAACCAGGTGTTGACAGCCCTGGAGCTCTGCTGAAGCTTTCGCAGGAGCAGCTGGGTTGGAAACATATATTTTGGTAGGAGAGTTTTTTGTGAGAAACACGTGAGTTTTTAGTCCGTTGGATTCCAAGTGGGCCCCTATCAAGTTCAGCAGAAGTGAGGAAGCTGAACCAGAGAGGCCCAGGTGTGGGTGTGTTGGGCATGGGTGGATATTACTGTTGGTTTAGTGGGAAACCTGAGTCCTACAAAAGCCAGGGGCTTTAAAAATGGTTACCTTTAAATGTTTTGAGCTAAAATTAAATAAGAGTGAAAGCCCGAGCAGCATGCTATAGTAGAAGCTTTTCTTTTTAATATAACTGCCTGTCTTTGACAAAATGGGAGGAATGTTGGTGGTTACTCTTGCTGCTCCCCTGCTGCGGTCTCACCCTCTTGTGTTACTGGGATATGAGAACATGTGGAGTTTGGAATGCAGACCAGGCAGCAAAATGTAGGGGCTGATCTCAGCCATTGTATGTTAATAGCTATCATGGAAGAGAATTCATCTCCATTTTGCAATGTCTAAGTTTACTGGGATGGAGGAATATCTGACTGACTTGATGACAATTTCCTAATTACTTTTTTCACCAGAAATATTGTAGCATAAGTTTTGTCCACCTTTTGGACAGGAAGCAAAGGCTTGCCAGCCACCCCAATCCATGTCTCTCAGCATTAGCAAACCAGCTGCTGGGTTCCCAGTGGATAGAGCTAGGGATTGTGTACGGCATGGAGTGCTCCTGTAGCATGGCCAGGATTGTCCCAACCGAAGGCTGAGAGACCCCTGGACAACACCCTGCAAGTAAAGGGGAGTTGGTGAGTTACCAAGGAGTTATTTGGGGGTGGGAGTGGGGTAGAATTGCTTAACAAACGTGTCAACAGGTGAGTGTGGAAAGCTATATTGGCTATTAATGTTTCTGGTGTATTCATGCAGAAATGCTTCCTGGCATGTCTCAGGTAACAATTGATCCCATTCCCTAGAGAACAGGCACCTTCCCTGTCGCTTGTGGACAGTCATGGTGGGGTCAGGGCTGCCCCACATGCAGTCCTGCAGGGTGACCCTGCTCCTGTGTTTTCCTTGCTGGTGCTCAGCCCATCCCTGAGTTATTCCCAGCATCAAACCACCTCCCATACAGAGAGTCTGGCAAGTCTGCACCTGTCCTCAGGCAACCACTGACCTGAGCAAGAGAGGGACAATGTTTGCTGGAGTCTGGGAAGGGTGAGGGCCACCTTCCCCACTGTAATTCCCTCTCCCTGATCTGCCATTCATGCAGGGACAGAAGTCCTTTGGGGCTCAGCTCTTACTGCTGCCATTTCAGGACCTTGTTCTCCTGTCTCTTGCCCATCCCCTGCTCAGGAGAGCTATTGTGCTGCCTCACTGGCATGTTCTGATGTCCAGTGTTGAACCTGGGGACTTTCTATAAGCAGTACATTGCCCTTTCTCCATCTGCCCTTCGAGGAGGCTGTAGCAGGTGCTTTCTGGTGCTTCTCAGCCTTCATGGGTGTTGGTAGAAGGGAAAGTTGATGTCTGTGTATAGTTTGCTCCCTTTGTGCCCAGTGGTTGTGACTCCAGCCATTGGTCCCTTTTTAAGCTAATCAGAAACTGAATTATTTCATGCTTTCAAACTCCAAGATGATCCTTCTGTGATGGACAGATGGGAAATAAACCCCAGGGAGTCCAAGTCCTGAAAAGGTAAAACCAGCCCCATTTCAGTCAAGATAAGAGATTGTGGGTATAACAGAAAGTGCCACAGATATCTGGAATTAATTTATTACTTGTTGATTGACCTGTGATTTCTTCTTAGGTCTGTGCAGGTGGTGAATGTTACATCCCATCCATCTTCCCACATTCCCCGGAGTGGCAGGTTCCAGCTCAGTGCCTGGCTCTGGCAAACTTGACTCCTCTGCATGACTTTAAGGGCTTTGCTGCTTTGAGGTAGATGCTGACGCACATACTGGTGCTTTGCTGAATAAGGCACCCCCATGGTTTTCCAGATGTCCCTGTTTTCCTTCCACCTCATGCTTATTCTGCTGGAGAGAACAACCAGTTTCTGCTCCCTCAGGTTTTGTACCACCACGCTCTGACTTTGCTAATTTACAAGCTTAGCCTTGTCTAAATAGCTTACGTGCTGGAAGGGTTTTTTGGGGTGTCACTAAACTCATGCCTTGTGTTTGGTATTGCCTGTTCAAAAGTGGTGTCACCAAGCACTCCCTTTACAACAGGGAGTAGTGCACAGCATGCAGCAGAGCTGGGGTGTTCATCTGAGCTGAATTCATTCTGAGTAAAAACTGACAAATCTTCTAAGTCAGTGGAGCTCTGCTCTTTATACACGAAGCAAGCACAGATTAAATTTAGGATAATTCCATCTGCTTTTTCATATTGTGAGACTAATCCCTGGCATTAAAGATCCTCCAGGTAGATGACATGCATCCGAAGGGTGACTCATTGGTTTGAGTCAAATACAGCTGAAGCTTGTATTGCTGCTGGAGATAGGAGGACAAAGTGAAAAGGTGTTTGCTGTGAGAGCGTGTGACATCCTGTTCTGGTGTGGATGCAGCAGAGGCAGGCAGTCTCCAGGCCTGTGTCCCACAGTTCGTGTGGCTCTTCGGTTCTGAAACATCCACATGTGCTGCAATACCAGCACAGCAGCTCCTAAAGCTTTACAGGCTGCACCTCCTCCAAGGAGCAAGGACTGAGTGATGTGGTCTGGATTTACAGGGGAGTTGCAGAGAAATCTAAAAATACTCACTGTAAAATTCTGCTCTATGTTACCTGTCCAGTAGGGAAAAAAAGTAGTTAAAGCTCTGCCCAGGGTTAACCTGGTAAAAACTACACTGAGCTGAGGGAAGCTCCTATGGGAACTGGCACTGCTGAAATGTGCCTCAAAGTCCTCCTAAACACTGTCACAGAGCTGGTGTCAGTGGGTCCTCTCTTCTCAGCCATCTCTGTGAGGTTTTTCTAGTCCCCACACCAAATTTAATCCTTCTAAGTATTTTCACCATTACCCCAGAGTATGCTGGTCATAGGGTACTGCCTACAGCCTGTGGGTTACATTCATCCTCCTCTGCCTTTCCTTGGATTTCCCCACTGAATGCAGATTCTCCATCTCAATCTGATTTTTTATTGTGTTTTCCAAACCCTCTGGCTGGAGTAGACCTGCTAAATGAGGTGGCTTCTCTGTTCACCACCATTTCCTACTACTACTGCGTTTGTCTAAGACAGTGCTTGGACCTTGTTCCTCACATGAGCAGAAGGAATTGTGTTCAGAAAAAGTGAATTTAATGAACTTCTTTTGGTTTTGTTACTCTCCCAACCCTTGTCACCCCAACCTCTCAAAGAAGCAAAATGTTTTCCTTCCAGCCTGGAAGAAGTAAAGGGATATTGTTAATTCCAGTTCTGTGTCCCTGGGGTGGGACAGCACTCAAATACTGCCACTGTTCATGTCCCTGTACCAGCATTTTTGTCCTCTTTCTCTCTGGGTCTGAAGTTGGAAGGATAGAAATGGTGTCTGGAAGAGATGGGAGATGACCTCCATGTTCCCACTGGGAAAGGTTACTGGCAGTTGGCTGAATAACCATCTTGTTTCTCTTCCCAGGCTCCCTTTGCTGCCGTGCTGAGAAATTGAGTCTGCTCTGTATGGTGGGTCTGCAGCGCTGAGCCCCTGCATCGTTCGTGTGTCCTGTGTCACTCAGGGCGGTAGGTCCCCTCTTCCACAGGGCTGGAAACGGGTCCATTAAAGCCTCGTTAAAGCCTGTTGGAATATAACACTTTGGCAGTCTTTAAAAGAAGCTGTGTAAAGCACTGCACCATTCTCTGCTTAACTCGATTTTGGGTTCATTTGATGCATTTAAAAATAGCCAGAACAAACTGGGGAATCGGCTGGAAGTGAGGGAAAGCCCTGCAGAAACAACTTGGCATCTCTTCCCTGTGAGTGGAGGGGCTGGAGGGAGGTGCTGCAGAGCTCCCGTCCCTGCCCAGCTCCCAGCGCCGCTCGGCCCCGGTATTGTTGCTGCAGCTGGTGTTGTGAATCAGGCCGACGACAAGCGCTTCCTACAATCCGGCTATTTCACTACACCAGGGTTGCATCATACCACTCGCTTCGCTCTTCGCCCGCCTCTGGAGCCCTCCTGTCTCTTCCGGAGCATCTCTGACCGTGCTGTGTTTAACAGACCCCCAATTTAAGAGGCTGATTTATGCTGGTTTGGGCAAATCAGTGTTTTTGATGAAACAACGAGGTTCTAAAATAAAGTCATTTCTGCTGGGTGTGAGTCTGCTGGTGCATCTGTTGTGAGAGGAAGCTGGTGTCCAGTTTGTGGGGGGGTGTTGCATGAGGGGCTGGGGTGAGGCTCTTTCCTCGTTCCCACCTCGCCCTTGTCCCTGCTCTCCAGGCTCCGAGGTGCTCTGCAGTGCTGCGAGGGCTGAGCACACGGGTGCAGACCAGGCTGCCTGTCCTCACCTTCCCGGGTAAGCACGGGTGCTCGGGGCTCGGGTGATCGCGGCCGTCTGCCCTCGCACAAACAAGGGGGCTGGAGCAAGTCCTCAGAAATCAGGTCAGAATTTGTGTGTGAATGCAAAGACAGCCAGAGGCAGCAGGGCAGGCAGGCCCAATTTTCCATTAACTTGCAAAGCCACACGGAGCTGAAATTCCAATGGGCTGCCCTCGAATTTTATTGCCGGCCTTGTTTGCTGTCTTTGCTGATCTTATCTGTAACTGCTTTCGTGGCACATGTGACAGGGGCTGCAGGGGTGTAACAGGCGCCCATCCCTCCCCCTGCCCTCGGCTGCTGTGGCTGTGGGGTGTACGGCCACACGGCCTCAGCTGTGTTTTGTGTGATGTGAGCAAGGGTTCAAGTGGCTTCTTAACTCAGGGATGGGACTGGGGGGAAATCTGGACCCTGGGTGCTCAGTGGTGCCCTGTCCCTGGGTCGGGAGGGGAAGGGGGCTGTGGGACCATGAACATCTCTGTTGTCTGGTACTGAGAGCTGCCAGCTCCCAGCCTTGGACAAGCACAGACTGCCACCGCTCTGTGTACCCTGGCTTCTCCAGCCCCTTGGAATTCGAGTCCCAGCAGGGACATCCCTCAGCTCCCTTGATGTCACACTGCCCCCCTCCCCCTGGTTTCACTGTGAGATAAAGGAGCCATTCCCCTCCCCACATCCGGCCCAGCTCAATGCCACAGGCAGCATCTTGGAGACTAGCCAAGATGATTTACGGGATCTGATGGGTCTGGGGCAGTATCCCAGGGAAGGGCGAGGGTGCGTGGGAGTCTTGCTCCCTTTTTCCATAATAAATCCCTGTGGGAACTGAATGTTCCTGGGTTGGGGCCGGAGGCAAACTCAACGCTGCATTTCTCTGCTGATCTGTCCTTGGGACTTAATCTCAAATCTGTTATCGCTGCCCTCATCGAGCGCTGTGAGGCAGTGATGCCCATTACTGCGGTTTTGGTATCCCTTCCAGCTATTTTTTTCCCCCTGACCAGCTCGGGGTGGTTCAAGCTGATTCCTTTCCTCTATTAGCATCAGTGGTGGGTGTGTGCCGGTCGCCTCGCTCCGGTTTTGCGGGGTATAAAGCCGGCAAGCCCCTCTCCACCCCGTCCCCCACCTGGCAGGCACCTGGGCAGGGGCAATGGCTGAGCTGTCCATCCCAGATCTGCCCCCGGCCCGCTGCAGTGGCCGCTTCACCATCAGTACCCTCCTGGGCATGGAGGAGGGGGGCCGGGGTCCCTACGCACCCACCGAGGGGTCCGGCTGTGACAGCGCCCAGCCCACCCACCTGTCCAGCAGCACCCTCTGCACCAGGACCTTCGGCTACAACACGGTGGACGTGGTGCCCGCCTACGAGCACTACGCCAACAGCAAGGGGGTAGGCGACCCCAGGAAGGGCAGGCCCTCGCTGGCTGACCTGCATTCCATCCTCAAGGTAACAGGGCTTGGCTGTACCCATAGCATCTCCGGCATCCCCTGGCCATGCTGCTGGTCCCTGCGATGTGTCTGTGGTGGGTCACTGTTTCCTGTCTCTTGGTGCCGTGACTGCTGCTGTGCCAACTGCACATCCCCAAGAAGGCCCTGGGAGAAGTCGGAGAACCCAGCTGTTTCCAGCTGTGTGCTCAACCAAAGCATTGCCTTCAGGGATGACTGCCTGCAGTCCACCCTCACCTGTCTTCCCCTCATCCACAGCCTGACCCAGGCCGCCTCCACACGCCGGTGTCTGACCTGCAGCAGAGCAATGGCCTGCCAGAGGCTGGGCCAGAGGCTGGGCTGGAGGAGGCAGAAGGGGAGCCAGGCAGAGCCTCCGTGCCAGAACCCGTCCGCTTTGGCTGGGTGAAGGGCGTCATGGTGAGTGTGATCCATCCCACACGGAGCATCCTCCTGCCCTCCCACCCCCTAAGCATATTACCCTTGTTGCTTTTTTCCCAATATCTGTATTTTTTCCAAGCACCTGTGCTCTGAGCAGTTCCCTGCCCTCGTAGGTGGGGTGTTTTTTTCTGAGGAGCAGCAGAGCTGGCAAGGTTTGGCCATCCCCAGGTGTCAATGCCCTGATGGCCAGTTCCCCTCTGTCCCCCCAGATTCGCTGCATGCTGAACATTTGGGGAGTTATCCTCTACTTGCGCTTGCCCTGGATCACCGCCCAGGCAGGAATCGGTGGGTGCTGCAGTTCACTGTGGGCTGGACAGTGGCACTGGGCCCATCATCACCCAAACACCTGGGTGGGACTCCAAGGGAAGGCTGAGGGGCTGGGGGATGCAGGAGTGAAGCAATGCCCTTTCCCCGCAGCCCTGACATGGCTCATCATCCTCATGTCTGTGACAGTGACCACCATAACCGGCTTGTCCATCTCTGCCATATCCACCAATGGCAAAGTGAAGTCAGGTAGTGTGTTCCCTCCTGGCTACTCCAGGGGTCTCTTTATCCTGGGCTGCCCCATGGATGTGAACTCCTGGCATGGGCTGTGAGGTGTGGGGGGACTCCAAAAACGCGGGGGAAGCAGTAATGCCATGGGATGTTCCCTGCCTCAGGAGGCACCTACTTCCTCATCTCGCGGAGCCTCGGGCCGGAGCTGGGTGGCTCCATCGGGCTGATCTTTGCCTTTGCAAACGCGGTGGCCGTGGCCATGCACACAGTGGGCTTTGCTGAAACTGTCCGGGACCTGCTGCAGGTAAGAAAGTGGCTCTGTGTCCTCTGTGTCCCAACCCCCCCCTACCCCTCCATCCCCACCTTCTCCTTGCAAAATCTTTGTTGATTACCAATATTTGTGATATCATTGGACCATTGATAATCAAACAGTGGCAGCTAAAACTCATGGAAAAAACAGTGGTTTGGTGAGGAAGAGGGTTATTTCCACGTTGTGAATGTTGTTCCCCTTCCCCAGGAGTACAATTCCCTTATCGTGGACCCCACCAATGACATCCGAATCATTGGGATCATCACTGTGACAGTGCTGCTGGGCATCTCTCTGGCTGGCATGGAGTGGGAGGCCAAGGTAACCCTCGCTCCTGCTCACATTATTCCCCTAGGCTGATAAGAGCTGTCCCTGCTGCCCACCAGGCATCTGAGGAGCAGAGGATGCCTGTAGCTTCCCAAAAACGGGCATGGGTTTCTCCTAACGCATTCTTCACTCTCTGTGTCCAAACCCCCAACCCCTCAGCTGGCTCTTTCTGGTCTGGCAGGCACAGATACTGTTCTTCCTGGTCATCTTGGTTTCCTTTATTAACTACCTGGTGGGGACAGTGATCCCAGCCACCGCCGAGAAGCAAGCAAAGGGCTTCTTCAGCTACCGAGGTGGGTCCACCACAGGCTGGGGTTGCACTCAGCAGGTCCAAGTGCATCTCTGGAGCCTGGCTCTTTGCTGTAGTCGGGGGACATGTTGCTATGGGAAGGTGGTCCTTGCTGAGCGATATCATTAAAAGCACAGTGTCCCCTCCCATGGGGTCCCTGCCATCAGCACTATGCCTCCAGCCAGTGCTGAGGTGCTTTAGCCAGGAAAAAAGCAGACAGGAGGCCCCAAATGCTTCTTCTCTGCTTCCTCCCCAGCTGATATCTTTGCTCAGAACTTTGTGCCCAACTGGCGTGGACCCGAGGGCTCGTTCTTTGGCTTGTTTTCCATTTTCTTCCCATCAGCAACTGGCATCCTGGCTGGGGCCAACATTTCAGGTGACCTGAAGGTGGGTTGTGACCGTTGGTGCCTGAGCCAGTGTTTCTCAGGGCTCAAGCCCTATTTTCCCTGGGACTTTCATTTTGATCCAACTGTTAGACTCTGATTTCTTCTGGAAACTTTGGGGGAGGCTCAGCCAGGAGATGCTCTGTGGCTTTGTGATACAGTGAATTAAAATTCCTCTTGTACAGCAGCCACAAATAAGCTGCCATGTTAGCAGTGCTGCTGGAGAGTTGTCTTACCTGTCCCTGCAACTCCCTTGGGCAGGATCCTGCCGTGGCCATCCCCAAGGGCACCTTGATGGCCATCTTCTGGACCACTATGTCCTACCTGGTTCTTTCCGCTACCATCGGTAAGCAGCATGTCCTCAGGTGCTGTGGGTGAGTGGGCCGGCTCTCACCCAAAATGGGTGGCCTGGGAGGATGCCGGTGGGTGAGAGCCAGGACCAAGCTGTGGACACTGGCACGGGTATCCCAGTGCGAGCACCACAGGTGCCAGACATTGTTCCTGTCCCCACATGGGGCAAAGTCATCCTGGATGGGCAGTGGAGCTCATGGCATTGCTCAAAGCCATCGTGCAGTGGGGCAGCCCCATGGCAGGGACTTGGGAGTTGTTACAGGCAATGGGATGTGGGGCTGGGCTTCATGAAACTGAGGAGAGATGCCAGCCCTGCCCTAGCCCTGTGTGTGCCCCCAGGTGCCTGTGTGGTCCGAGACGCCTCAGGCAGCCTGAACGACAGCGTGGCCGTGGGCTCGCCGGACTGTGAGGGACTGGCCTGCGGCTTTGGCTGGAACTTCACTGCCTGTGCCCAACGGCAGAGCTGCCGATATGGGCTCAGCAACTACTACCAGGTACTGCTCAGCACTGTCACCAACCCCAGTTCCTGCTCCTGGCCAGGTTTGTGCTGCAATGGATGGGTTTCCCAGGGCAGCTGCATGCCTGGCACACCCCTGGCATCCTGCGGGGCACCCGTGCTCTTAAAACAGCCATGTTTTAGCAGGGAGGCACCAGGGAGTGTGTCTTCTTTGGGCTTTTGGATGTGGCTGGACTTTGCTTCCTGGATAATGTTAAAGGAAATGCAGCAGGATGGGGCCTGGGGCTGGAAATCCCTCAAGGTTGGGGTGAAGCTTGGTGCACCAGGGATGCTGTGGTTCCTGATCCCCTGGTTTTCATGCAGAGCATGAGCATGGTGTCTGGATTTGGCCCCCTCATTACAGCAGGGATCTTTGGCGCTACCCTCTCCTCAGCATTGGCCTCCCTAGTCTCAGCTCCCAAAGTCTTCCAGGTGAGAGGGTGGTGTGTCTGCACACCCCAGCTCCTCCCCCTGAGCTCAGCAGTGGGTGATGCTCCTCGGTGCAGGGCTCTGCATCTGTGAGCAGCCCTGGGGCAAGGAGGGTGCTGCTGTCAACACAGGACATGTGTCCAGTTTGGCCCTTGCCCTTATGGATGCAAGAGCCACCACGGCACTGCCATCCCACATCCCTGTCACAGCCTGCTGTCCCCACTGTGTCTCTCCTTGCAGTGTCTCTGCAAGGATCAGCTCTACCCTCTCATCGGCTTCTTCGGGAAGGGCTATGGGAGGAACAGCGAGCCCATCCGTGGCTACATGCTCACCTACGTCATTGCCATTGGCTTTATCCTCATCGGTAGGTGCTTGCTGCCCCAGCACTCTCCTGGAGCTTGCCACCAGCAGGGTGGCTCAGTCCCCACCGCTGACAGCTCACTGTCCTCCTCCTCCTCCCACAGCTGAGCTCAACGCCATCGCTCCCATCATCTCAAACTTCTTCCTCTGCTCCTACGCCCTCATCAACTTCAGCTGCTTCCACGCCTCCATCACCAACTCCCCAGGTGGGCTGTGCCACGCCACACCGTGCCCTGCAGCGGCCGGCTCCCCGTCCGGCTCCCCGTCCCGGCAGCGGCCGCTGTGTGTGTTTGCGTGCAGGGTGGCGACCCTCCTTTCGGTATTACAGCAAGTGGGCCGCACTCTTTGGAGCCACTGTCTCAGTGGTGATCATGTTCCTGCTGACCTGGTGGGCAGCCCTCATTGCCTTCGGCATCGTCATCTTCCTCCTGGGATATGTCCTCTACAAAAAGCCAGGTGCGTGGTGGTAACCTGGCACCGGCGGTGCCCCAGAAGGTGTCTGGCCCTGTTGCTAATCTGTCTTCCCCATGCAGATGTCAACTGGGGTTCCTCCATGCAAGCCAGCTCCTACAACATGGCCCTCAACTACTCAGTGGGGCTGAGTGAAGTGGATGAGCACATCAAGAACTACAGGCAAGGGCAGCTCATTGCAGTGCTGGGCATGGAGGGGAGTGGGATGAAGAGAAAGCTCCTGCCTCTGGTAAACCCAGCAAGGCTTCATGCCCAAGGCTACATCCTCACCACCACCCTCAGTAACCAAGAGCTACAGCAAAATGTGTCTGTCTCCAAAATCCCATGTCTGTGCCATGTCGGCAAAGGTAGAAAGCAGGGCAAACCCTGCCCTCACTGTACCAGGCAGACACAGACACATTGATCTCATCTGATATAAAAAGACCAAAGAGTAAGACTGGACCCTCAGGCTACATAATGTTTTCTCATTCTAAAGATGCTCCCTATAGTTGCCGCTGGCCAAGCATGGGAGAAGAGACACGGCTCATTCCAGAGAGGCTCGGTGCCTCCAAAGTACCATCTCTCACTCCCTTCTTCCCCTGCCTGCAGACCGCAGTGCCTGGTGCTGACTGGCCCACCCAACTTCCGCCCGGCACTGGTGGATTTTGTGGGGACCTTCACCAAGAACCTCAGCCTGATGCTTTGTGGCAACGTGCTAATTGTGAGTCACCTGTAGAATCTGGTTGGTTCCTTGTCCTGTGGGTGGTGGGCTGGGAAGTTCAGTTGTATCCTGGTGAGCTCACAAGGTGGAGATTGAAATGTGCCCACTTCTGTGCTGCTGGATGATGAAACGTGTCAACTGGAAGCCTCTCTGAGTTGTTAAGCAATATTGGTGAAGCATCAGGATGTCCCTGTGGGCTTATGGCTTCCCTTTGCCAATTAACTGCGAAAAAAGATTCGGAAGGATGAAGTAGTTGCTCAGAGGACAGGGGGGTCCTACAGCCCTGAAGTCTCCAGAGCAATTGGGTGCAGAAAGAACCAGCTCATCTGCGCCCACAGGACTGTTGGGATTGTGTTCAATTGGGCTGTCAACTCTCTGGATTCACTGGTTTCCTTGCTGTGATAGCAGCCTCCCATGTGTGCAGTGGTTACATCCACCTCTTGCCAAGGATTTGGGAAGAGAGGAGCTAGAAGTCCTTGGTGGCAAGACCACCAGTTGGAAGGGGCTGCCTGAGCTCCTGCCCCCAATTCCTGCAGGGACCGCGGAAGCAGAAGATGCCGGAGTCCCGGCTGATGGCTGACGGCCACACTAAGTGGCTAATGAAGAGGAAGATCAAGGCTTTCTACACAGATGTGGTGGCTGAGGATTTGAGAAGTGGTGTCCAAATGCTCATCCAGGTACAGTCATCACTGGCCTTCAACCAGCAGGGTCCCTCCTCTTTGTCACAGCTTGGGGAGGCTCTGACCCATGCCACAACCTTCAGGCAGCCCTCTTTGTGTTGCTCCCCCATGGAGTGGACTGACACCACCTGTGTCCATCTGTTCCTGCAGAGGGGTCTCATGGGGATATTTATCCGCAGGCTGCTGGCCTCGGGAAGATGAGACCTAACATCTTAGTGCTGGGCTACAAGAGGAACTGGCAGACAGCCTCTCCACAGAGCCTGGAGGACTACGTGGGCATCCTGCAGTATGGCCACGCCGGCTCCTCCACCTCTCGGGGACACTGGCACCTGGTGGCGGCCCCACGGTCGCTGATGGCTGCAGCCAGGTGTGCAGGGTCCAGCTGGGCTGACAGTGCCACCCCCCCATTAACTGCCTTCTCCTCCCTTCTTCCAGTGACGCTTTTGATTTCAAGTATGGTGTGTGCTTAATGCGGATGAAGGAAGGGCTGAATGTTTCCCGAGTGCTGCAGGCACATGGTAAGTGGTTTTGGGTGGCCAGGGATGCTCAGAGACATGGAGCTGTGGGATGTGCCCAGACGAAGGTCACAGTCCTGGCAGGACATCACTCCTGTGCTGGGATCAAAGGGGATGGGGACAGCGAGACACTGCTGTGCTGCCCTTGCTCCTCTCCTCCCTCCTCAGTTAACCCCATGTTTGAGGCAGCAGAGCACCCCGAGAACGGCACTGGCAGCAGAGCAGCCCCAGGCACAGGTAGGTTGGTCCTGGCTTGTGGCCACCCAGAGCATCCTCAGTTCTGAGGATTATTTTGCAGGTGGGGCAGGGGTTTCCCGCACTGATGGGGAGCAGGGCTGGGACCAGGAGGAAGTGATGCCTTTAATCCATGGTCGGTGGTGCCCCTTGCTGACACCAGGACCTTCTTGCCCCACAGTGGACCCCACCACCTTGGCCAGTGAGCAGCAGGCGAGCACCATCTTCCAGAGCGAGCAGGGCAAGAAGACCATTGACATTTACTGGCTCTTTGATGACGGAGGTAACCTTCACCTTCCGTCTGTCCAGATAATGTGAGCCCAGCACCCTCCTCATGGTGCCCAGGAGGGCTCAGTCCCTGTCGAATGGGGCTAGGGCATCCCGGGCCTTTGGCATCAAGGAAGCACTGGTGAGCCTGGGGGTCACTGCTGCATCTCCCATCGGGTGTTTTGGGGACAGGTCTCACGCTGCTCATCCCCTACCTCCTGGGGCGCAAGAAGCGGTGGGGAAAGTGCAAAATCCGCGTGTTTGTTGGCGGACAGATCAACAGGATGGACGAGGAGAGGAAAGCGTAAGTGCTGGCGGCCACTGCACCTCTTAGCCATTTGGCCACCACCACTGTCCCATGGGTGGTGACAGAAGCTGCTTCTCATTCTGCTGACCCCTCCCAGCTTTGCCATAATGGGATCTGTGAGCTGTGATCTGGCTGCTTTGTCTCATTTCTCTGCAAATCAATGTGGCTGCAAAGTGGGAAAACCCAAAGTGCAAACTGAGGCCAGTGGCAGGGTTTTCTGCTGTGGCCGGGACCTGTCAGAGCTACTGTTTCCTGCTAATTTGGGGAAAATGTGTCCTTTTCCCTCCGTCAGGATTGTGTCTCTGCTCAGCAAGTTCCGCCTCGGCTTCCATGAGGTCCACATCCTCCCTGACATCAACCAGAAACCCCGGCCAGAGCAGTAACCAGCCCCCTCCCCTTCCCCCTGCCCCTCCCCCCAGCACCCCAAACCTGCCCAGACCCTCTTCCTCGGCACTGTCTGCTTGTGTTCCAGCATCAAGAGGTTCGACGAACTCATCGCTCCCTTCAGGCTGAACGATGGCTTCAAAGATGAGGCCACAGTGAATGAGATGAGGCAGGGCTGTCCCTGGAAGATTTCTGATGAGGAGGTCGATAAAAACAGAGCCAAGGTAGCACCAGTGCCGGGGGTGCAAAGGGTCCTGCAAAGGGTCTCCAGCTTTTTAGACAAAATTCAGTCCTTCTGGAAACCATTATTTTGTGTTTCTCAATGCTCTTTGCTCTGCAGTCACTCCGACAAGTGAGGCTGAATGAGATTTTGCTGGATTATTCACGGGATGCAGCACTCATAGCCATGTAGGTGCCAGCAATGCCCTCACACCCGTTTGCTGCCCCATGGGAATGGTCCCTCTGGACATTCACCCCTCCCTGGGCAGGGAGATCCTGCACAGACACCCTAATGCTGTGGTGGGACGGTGCCACACCACAGGGAAAAGCCCTTGGAAGACACTAAGGGCTCTAGCCTGGGTCCTGTCAGGGCAGAGGATGTGGTGTTGCCCCTTTTTAGGGAAATAGCCTGCAATGGACTGAGAAAGGGGCTGTGGCAGGGCTCTGTGCTGGCCCTGCCTCATGCCCCTCGCTGTGCCGCAGCACTCCGCCCATCGGCAGGAAGGGCCGCTGCCCCAGCTCGCTCTACATGGCCTGGCTCGAGACCCTCTCGCAGGACCTGAGACCCCCTGTCATCCTCACACGAGGAAACCAAGAGAACGTGTTGACCTTTTACTGCCAATAAAACCTCCTGGATCCCTGATGACTTGGGATGTGAATTTTTCAGGCCAGTTTTGATCCTGGAGCATGCTCCTCTGGGTGTCTGGGGGAGCATGGTGGTTACCAGCCCTCTGGAAATGCCCACCAGGCACAGCTGCCACCTTCTTATGAACACTTGTTTGGCCCATCTCAGGCTCTGTAGGTTGTATATTGATGAACAGCAATGCTGGCCCTGCAGTGCAGGCACTGCTCTGGCTTTGGGTTAGCCAGAGCCAGGCAGGTGAGCTGTGGGGTCCTGCACCTGCACCCCCAGGAGAGCCCAAGTGGTGTGCAGGGACTGAATGCTGTGCCCACCCAAGCCACTGGCCCAGGGTGGGAACACCCCCAGGGGCTGGGAGCAGGTCAGCACCAAGCATAGGGGCTGTAGGGCCGCCAGCATGTCCCCTCAGGGACAGGAACAGCTGAGCCTGTCCCCAGCAACTGAGCAGCAGTGAGATGTTACCTCAGACTGTGGTGCCTGGCTGCAGGTGCAGGTCCAGCTCCTAATGGAGACAACAATAACCACCAGAACCAGGACAGTTCTGGTGCAGACGGCCCCAAGCAAAGCAGGAGTGCAGCTCATTTCCAAAAGCACAACCCAGGCCCCCTTGTCGTGCTGCAGAAGAAACACACAATATTCGTTCACCTCGAGAGTTACAGAATTTACTGATAATCACCACCAGGATTAGAAGTGTCAGTAGAAAAATAAAATGTACAGAATTTCCAATCATACAAAGATTTGTTCATGACAGCTGCAGGTGTGAGCAAGAGGAAGCCAGGTGGGAGCAGCAGGGATGTCACACACAGGGGAGCAGGGCCACGAGCCTCAGCATAAGCGGGTGTTCCTCCAGGGCAGGCAGCTTCTCCAGAAGGTGTTTCCTTACCCAGCACATTGGCTGAGCTCCCCAGCAGAGGCTCACAGCACTGCAGAGCTTGAGACACCTCAGCGTTGATGTTTTTGCCGGCTCTTTGCAGTTTTTGGCAAGTTTGACTGAGCAAAGTCTACCAATACCTGCTGAAAACTGAAGGGATTCCTCCACGTGCCTCACATGGAATAAAGGAATGGAAAGGGAAGGCCAAACCAGTGAGGGGAGGAAACTGCCACCAGTGCTTCAACTGCCATCTGGTGCTTCAGCTCAAGGCTATTCCTCCTTCCTGTTTAGCTCTGGTTTTACTGGAGGGAGGTTGCCAGCAGCAGCCAGCAGAGTGGAGGATGCTCTGTAAGCACCAAGGTGACACAAAGAACTTGCCCCCTGTGCTAATATCTGTCAAGACACA
Organism: Gymnorhina tibicen; assembly: GCA_013399875.1. Taxonomy (NCBI): domain Eukaryota; kingdom Metazoa; phylum Chordata; class Aves; order Passeriformes; family Artamidae; genus Gymnorhina; species Gymnorhina tibicen. The sequence goes on along the minus strand of VXAZ01000783.1, from coordinate 19,189 downwards.
TCAGCTGATTGTTCACCTCGTATACAAGAACTCCCTGAAAATTTCACGGCATCCAGGCATAGAGACACATTGCCAGCTCCAAACACTCCAAACAGGGCCAAGCTGCCAACTCTTCAAGTAAACCAGAACCCCCTCAAAACAAACTCTGGGAGATCCTGGAGGATAGAAAACAGGAGCTTTTCAGTTCACCCAGCACTGAGTGATTTTATTGAGCAATTTTTCACTTGTTCTGAGCTCTGTAACAGCCCCATTTGTGTCCTGCACCCGTCAGCCCTGTTCCTACAAGGAAACCTCCTCTTGCTGTAGCACGGGGCACATGGATAAAGTGCTTTCTCAGTTGCAATCAGCTTAATGGCTATTGAGCGGTGCCAGGCACCGGGGCAGGGTAAAGGAGAGCACAGCAGCTACTCAGGACACTGGTTTCTGGTGTCACCTGAAAGGTAAAGCCAGACCCACCCCATCCAAATTCCATGAGATACTTTTAATCCATCCAGGAAAACACAGGGTAATTCCTGTAAATTAAACTGTGCACTCTGTACACATGCTGAAATACAAAGTGGGAAGGGGTAAAAGAAAGCTTATTCATTCTTTTTCATTGTTTCTGCCCTGGCAGGAAGACTGGCTCTCTCCAAGCAGCATAGCACACAGGGCCCTTCACAGATCCAGGGTTTAGTATATGTTACACCACTTGGACCTCACCCACCCAAGGAGAAGGATTCACATGAAATTATTTCCTAAACTGTGCATCTATATTCCCTGAATTAACATGGGCTAAAATTTAGAGTAATCTCATTAAGTAGCTCCTGCAAAACACTTCTCACTGTTGACAGGCCGCTCCTGAGAAGTCTGTGCATGGAGAAACCCTTTTCCATGGTAAACACAGCGCCCTGTTGAAGGATCACAGAACCACTTTAGTTTAGAAAAGCCCTCTAAGATTGAGTCCAGCCTTTGACTGATCACCACCTCGTCATCTAGACCATGGCACTAAGTGCCATACCCAGTCATTTCAGCACTGAGGACATGGGCTCACAGCAGATAAATGGCCCTAGGAAATGCTGCAGGTACAAAAGGAGCTGATTTGGAAACCAGAGGAATTCAATGAAGACACAGATGGGAACTGTCTCCTGAAAGCCTGGACACAGACAATGCTTTCCCTCTGCAGCCCACACGGTGTGAGCTGGGTACAAACACTGACCGCAGCAAACTCCTAGGGGTGGCTACACTGCCCAGTCACATCCCTGGAATTCAACCTCAGCTTCCCCAAAGAACCAAGCCCCAGGAAGCACCCACTTAACTGCTCAAGTGCCCCAGCCATGTGACACAACTCCAGGCACATGTGCAGAGCTACCAATTAGTTAAAAGTCACTTAAAACCAAAACAAACTAAAACAATTCATGAGGAGACACTACTGCCTGTGGATAAGGGTTGCTTTGGGGCTGTGTTCACATGGACACAGGAATCACCCAGGCTCCTGCCAGGAGCCTTGCAGCTCTCCCAACCCCTGGCATGCTGTTGGCTGGATGCTGAAAGCGCTGTGCACTCCCCGCACCAGGGATGCCCCAGGTCACAACCCAGACTGGCCATGCAGCTCTCAGCAGCAGCAGCAGCATGAGGGACTTTATCCAAGCTGGCCAGAGCCATTTCCAGGTCAGTGCAGACACCCAGCTCCACCACACCAACATGAACTGCATCAGCAAGTCAAAGGATAATGGGGATGTTTGAAAACACGAGTCTCCTTCAAAGCCTGAGGAGAAGCTGTGCACGCCCACATGCACACCCTGGGATTTCTGGAGAGCCTATTCCACTGTGCTTTGTCTCTGGGCAGAATGTTCACAGGGCCAGAAGGGCTTTGGTGTAATAAAATTCACAAAATCAGTCATTTCCCCTGCACAGCATTCACAGAGCTCCCAGACACAAAACTGCACTCTCATCCATCTAAAATGAGTTTTTCTTTTGCTGCTCCCAAATTCACTATGGCTGTGCTATTAAGAAGTTTGGGCCAGGAAGAAAACAAATTAATTTTTTAATTTAAAAAACTGACATTAAAAGAGCTTCAGGTTCACTGAAAACCAAGCAACAACAGGTCAAAGCGGTGAGTGAGCTCTGAGGACACGATGTCTCTGGTCCTGTTCCTACCCCAGCACAGCTGGTGTCACGTCTCAGTCATGTACCGTTACCACAATTCATCACTGGTGAAAGGTACCTAGGTCTCCTCCTCTGGAAGTCATTTTCCTACCCTCTAGAGAAATAAAGTTTCACTTGGCACTTAATGTTACCAAAAAGTAACAAAATTCACAATTTGTAAATTTCAAGCCACTCTGGAGGCAGGAGCAAGCCCTCCCAATTCCTAAAATCAGCGGAAGAAGCACAAGTCTGGAGCTGTGCTCCCTGTGATTTGTTCTGAGGCAGCAGGTCCTTCCTCCCCCTCTGGTTTGTGTTGTCCAGCCTCTCCAGAGGAGCTATAGCGTGGCCAGAATGCGCAGGAACGAAACCACCACCACACAGAATGTCTGGCCCACGCCAAAAATGAGGGCCTCAAAGGGAATCATTTTTTTCCCTGCAGCTCTGTAAACTCCAGCAATGGCAGCACCTGTGGAGAAGGGGAAAAGCCGAGATGTGAATGTGAGACAGCTGATCCACCACAGGGATGAAGGGGAAGCCTCAGGATGTGAGACTGGGGCAGAGAACAGTGGGGTGTGAACCTCTCCCTGCACACCTGCAGGCAAGAATGCTGGGCTGGGGATGCGTGACAAACCTCAGCCAGTAATCCATGCATGCTGGTGGCAGTGGGTGAACTGGTGCTGAAACTCTGCTGAGGCCTCCAGCAGCTGTAGGGGTTGGGGTGGTTTTGGACATACCCTTGTCACAAGAGCCCCCACCCACAGCCTGCAAACATTACCCAGTTCTGGACACTGATACCAAACCTCTGAGAGATTTTCCTCCAGGTGCTCAGAAATCTGAAAGCCCCCTTGGCTCTGCACCTGATGGGCACGTTTGGTATGCCCGACACAGGGCTCGAGATGGGGTATGGTCCAACTCTGTCAAGCGTGGGGCAAAGGGGGAAACAGAGCCAGAACGTTAATCTCCATCCCAGGGAACACCGCTATTCCACGCACTCCCGACAGAGCCCCCCGGCCGATACTGCCAGGCACTTGCCGTACTTGTGAGGGTGCCGGCGGTGATGGGTCCCACGATGCCCATCAGCAGGACGCTCACGGACATGAACCTGCCGTACTTGTGGTGTCGGAGCGTGAAGAGGGCAAGCAACGCGGCCGGGACGTGGAAGGCAAGGGAAGAGACGAGTGCCCACAAGAAGACGCCGTACCACATCTCTGCGGAGAGAAGGGCTGTGAGGGCGGCCCGGGGCCTGCGGGCCTCCAGCGGCCCCGGCGGGCGGGCCCCGCTCCGAGCAGGGAGGTACCTGGGAAGGTGGAGAGCGGACTGGAGTAGGTGGTGGTGCCATTGCCCACGCGGGGCACGAGGCGAAGACTGAGGATCTGCTGCAAGAGCCCCCCGCCACCACCGCCCGCTTCGCCGCCCTCCATCCCCGCACCCGCCCCGCCGCAGCCATCCGCCACCGCCTCTTCCGCTCGTCCCCTTCCGCCCGCCGCAGCCAATGGGAAGCGCTGTAAGGTGACAGACAGGGCTCTTCTCCAATCACAACTGGCCTTTCGGCAGCCGGGCCCCGCCCTGACCCCGCGCTGCCATGGGAACGGCTGGGGGCCGCAAGGAACCCCTGGGTGGGGTTGGCCGGACGCTCTGGCCCGCTGGCGGCCTCTCGTCACTGCTCCCTGTGCGCGGCGCCGCCTCGGAGGCGCGGCTGTTCTTCCTGTCCGCCAGGGGGCGCCCGCGGGCGGCAGCGGCGCTTTGGGCGGCGGCGGCGGCGGGCGGGAGGTGCTGTGAGGCGGCGGGACCGGGGCCGCACCATGTCGGGATCGGAGTCGGAGCAATACTCCTCGGCCGAGGATGACGACTATGTGCCCTCAGGTGAGTGGTGGCGGGCGGGAGCCGGCGGTCCCGGCGGCCCGGTGCTCACTGTTTATGCTTGCAGGTGCGGAGTACAGCGAGGATGATGAGAGCGAGCTGGTTCGGGAGGAGGAGCCGGCGGACAGCCCGCGGCTGCCCCGCGGCAGGAGGAGCCCCCGCCGCCCCGCCAGCAGGTACGGCCGCCGTGATCCGGCCCGGTGGCGCCGCTGGTACGCTGAGGGGCGGAGGAACGGGAAACGCTGCTCTGCGTTCCGGTTTAGTGGCAAGAGCAGGGAACCTCGGGCCCGGTAGACATCGTGCCTGAAAATCCTCCCCGGCAGGAGTTGTTTATGTTAACCTTTTTAAGTGCAAAGCACCCACATATGGGGGTTCCTCCCGTTGATATAAATATATACATATTTTAGTTGAGGTTGGTTTCTGTCTAGCCCACGTTCTCCTCCCCTCCTGGTTCCTGCATTATCCCAGAACTACAGGACCCTGGACTGGTTTGGGTTGGAAGGCACCTTAAAGACCACTTTGTTCCACTCCCCTGCCATGGGGACCTCCCACTAGACCAGGTCGCTCAGAGCTCTATCCAACCTTGCCTTGAACACTTCCAGGGATGGGGCAGCCACTGCTTCCCTGGCCAACCTGTGCCAGTGTTTCAGCACATTATATACTCACAGAAACACATGCAAACGGGCCAGTTCACTTCAGGGGCACTGCCTGCATCAGTCTCGCTGTATTTTCTAAGCAGCATCATCTTTTAATAAAACACATACACCCCCAAGGTTAAGAGAGAACCTCCCAGATTGAATGTCTTAGTAAAAATATGAAATATTGTGTTGTTTTGCTCAAGCTTACAGTTCAGCTCTGTCGTGGCAGTGTTGCAGCAGCTCCATATATGTTCTTTCTTCTTTTTTGGCATCTGCTTTCAGGAAGAGGAAGAAAGGTGGTCTCTTGCTAGAGCCAGATGAGAAAGAAGAAGAAAAGGCCCAGCAGAATGGAGAGGAGCAGAAAGAAGAGGAAGAGGATAATGTAGAACAAGTAGAAAGAAGCAGAGAAGAAGAAGAAAGAAAGAAAGAGGATGCTCTTTGGGCCAGTTTCCTCAGTGATGTAGGACAGAAACCCAAAGCAGCGGCTGCCACGGAAGTGACACAAATCAAGAAGGTAACGGGGACCTGCGCCTGCACCCACGGAATGTGGGAAGGGTCTGAAGGTTTAGAGCATACAGCCTTGGTTCTGGCTGGTATCAGGTGTTGGACAGAGCTGGGAAGAGGCTGGGGTTGCCCCTGCCCGCTCTGCTTTGTAAGACTAGCATCCCCTGATGGGCCAGACTGCAAGGTGCTGGTTTCCTTCCAAATGAGGAGGTCTGTGATCTGGTGGTACTGCTTTTGGAGCTGTTTGTCAGCATCTTGGAGTGTCCTATGCAGCCCTGTTGGCTTCCCTTCCTGGTCCTGGATGCCTCTTGTGACACAGGAAGAGAAGCTTTGGTCTGAGTTGTGCTTGCGGGCACAACTCTCCCTGAGGCTTGTGCCTTTCCTGATGCTTAAAAGGTAAAAAAAAAAAAAAAAAGAGAGGCTCTGTGTCTGTGTTTGAATGGAGAAACAAGAGAGATCTCTGCTGGCATCTCCATGCCTCCATCCTCATACTGTGAGGGGATCTGAAAGGTCCTGCATGTTGCATGTTTGTAGCAAATTGAATCTCGCTTTCTTGTGTCCTCTGTAAGCCCCAGTAAGGTGCTCTCAGTGTGCAGAGGTTTTTCTGGAGAGAGAATTCTATATGTGGTAGCTATTTAAAAGGATTTGGTTCTCAGTAAAACCAAGTGCACGTTTGCCTGGCAAAGCCTTTCACGCTTAAGGTGGTAGAAGTGAAGAACATACCACAACTGAGCGTCAGTTGCTAGAATTATCAATTTGGGGTTTTTTAAATGGTCAGACAAAAAAAATGTTCAGTAACAGAAGTCTCGAGTCTGCCTGGTGAGTACAGCTCTGACTGTGTGAAGCTTCTTTCTATGACTATTGGAAGGCTGCAGAGCAAGTGTAGTTGTGTAATATTTGATTGCAACTTTTGGAAGAAGAGTGCTTTCATCTTAGCCCTCCTGCTTCTCCTTATTACTGACTGAGCAGCTGGGGTGGTTACTTGTAGAGTCAGAGGAAAGAAGAGAGTGAACATTGTCTTCTGAGCAATTCTACTTTTATGGGCAGGTTGCTAAAATGTGGGATGTCTTTGAAAGTTCCTCCATAGCCTGGAATAATTCATGGAGACGTGCAGTTCCTCTGTTCTCTTTGTGAACTTCTTAACTTGCGTTTGCGTGACCTGCTTGAAGATCTCTGTGGTCTGTGGCTGATTTAGAGCAAGAATTTGGGTTTTGTTTTGGTAACTTACAGAGTCTGAGGTTTTTTATGTATGCTTTTAGCAGCTGTAGCTGTGACTGGATAAATTAAGAGGCGTTGTTGACAAATTGCTTAATAAAGATTTTTCCTTCTCAAATAAAAGAGACAAGTAGGGAGATCAGCATTTTTCTGCTGATGAGTTGTGTTCTTCTCTATTCTTGAGTAAAAATAAACATACTTTTGCGGAATTCACCTTGGCAGTTTTACTGCTTGGTGGTACTTAGTTCGGGAGAACCAAGTCTCCAGGCTTGTGCTTGCTTTCTGAGCCACTGCAGTGTATTCTTGCTCCTTCCTACAGTTATTACAATTTCACTTCTTGTTTTGAATTTGTTTTGATCCTAGAGTTTCAATGACAGCCTGGAACCAAAATGGGGAATTTCATTCTGGTGGAAGGGGTATTTATTTCCTTTTTCTTGTCTGTGGGTGACTTGCTTTGACCACCAGTCTAAATTGCAGTGCTACCCGAGATCTGTGTTGGGCCCTTGGCCCTTTGGAATGATAATTTGGCTTGGCTCCACAAATGCATTATTTTGCTTTCTCCTTCATGTATTTTGTAGGCTGAAGAAGAGAAGAGTGGGAATAAGCCTCAGGAGAAGCCAAAAGATTCAGGAAAAGTGACAATCACCAAAACGTTCGATTTTGCTGGTGAGGAAGTCAAGTAAGTTGGCAGATGTGATATGTCCATTGTGGGCACAGTGCAGACTGGGTGCTGCAGTGCTGGGGCCAGGCTGGAGCTGGGCTCTGAAGCACAGTGGGTCTTCTCTTTCCTTTATACTGTTTTTTTCTTTTGTTGTGAGCACGTACAGACCTCAGGGAAAATGAGGCCAAGATTTTCCTGCCTAAGAGCTTCAGAGTATCCTTGTATGCAGACCTCAGTCATTGCTCAGCTTCAAAACATTTGTAAATGTTATTCAGATTCACTTAGGCTTCCCCATCTGGCCAGTGTTTTTAATGGCTGGCAGAGCTCCCTGGTGGCACTGTCACCTGGAAGGTTGAGACAAGGAAGGAAGTACATCTGGTCCCACAGGGATGAGGGTAACACATTTTATTCATTCAGGCTAGTCCAAGTTCTGTGCTGGGGGCATGATATTGGCTGGCACTTTCTCTGGTGATGTTCACAATCCACGACAAAGATTTGCAGGCAGTGAGAGGTGTTTGACTGAGCAGACTAACAGCTGAGTGCTTTTGCCTCTGAAACAGCTGCAACAAAGGGGATGGGCTAGGTAAAATCATGCTTTAGGCTGAGTTTGGCATACAAGGGGCCTCTCAGGCTGTGCTGCTGGAAGTGCCAGGTGTTTTATAAATGTGTAAGACGAGAACTAAAGGGCCTGGGTGAACCCACTTGAAATCTGACTGCCCTGTGACCTGCTGGTTTGGTATCATGGGGGATTTTATTTATATGTAGCAGTAAACCCGTTTTGTCAGACTAAGTTGGCCTGTTTTGTGTGACAGCAGAGGGCAGCAGTTCCCAGCAGTAACACTCTCCCTGCCTAAATCCGGAGGAGGAGGCAGAGCTGGGGCTTCTGCTGGTCTTGCTTGTTAGCACTGCTGCCTGAGCTGTTTGAAAAATCTGAGGAGAGCTATGAGCCATAGTAGGGACTTTGCTACTTCCCTGGGCAGGTAAGACTTTAAGAATACCTTTTGTTCACTGATGAACTTTGTTCACTTAGTTCACTGTCCTTTGAAATGTTGGTTGCCTTATGCGAACAGAAGTTGTTCAGAGTTCCTAAGATGCTGATTTTATGCTTTTGACACCAGTATCTTATCTGTTGTTTCTTAAAATCTAAGAAAAGAGACATATTTTCTAAGAAAAAGACATATTTTCCTGCACCAGTTGCTTTTCTAGTGTCCTTTGTACTGCTCAGTGCTTGCTATTTCCCTTGGGAAACTGCAGAGGAATCACTAGAAATTTCTACCAATTTTTGATGAAATAGGCAACAGCTGGAGCCTGGGTGACAGTGAGACTGTAATTCTGCAAACACCAAGGCTAATCCATATTTTGTTTACAACAGTTGTTGTATCAATAGGTTACAGAACCAGCAACAGAAGGTTTGCAGTGAAGTCTGGAGCACTGTTTTCTGCTGGTACCAGAGTTACAACAAAGTTGTGTTCTTGAGCTTTTTGGTAACAGAAAAATCCTTCAGTGGTTTTTGCCCCCTTGATTTTTGTGATATGCAAAGCTGATTCTTTTGTGTTGTTTTTTACATCTTGCTTCTTTAAATGGGTTACACTGTTAGCTGTGAGTAGGGCACAAGGGGTACTTGCTACTCACAGCTGCTGGTACTTTCCCCTAATGGCAGTAGGTGAGGCCCACAGGGCTGTTTTTTCTTCAGAATAGCAGGAGGTTGTCTTTGCACCACCCCAACGTCTGCAAATGCTCTGAATACCAAACACTGACTTCCTTGCCTGGGGAAGCAGCTGGCAAATCGTTGGTTATAAAAGGCCAACACACGGTAGTTGTGTGTGTGCACATTTCTGGACTGAAGGAACTGAAATGAGAGCTGTCTCTGTTGCTTTCCTTTCTAAATGGTTTGAGGCTACTGTTGAGTGTTGCTCTTTTGAAAGCTTGAGAAGAATTTAGATCAGTATTTAAGCAGTGAAAGATTCAGGGCACAAATTTTCACAGTCTGCTTACTAAAGCTCTTAAAGAAGATCATTTAGCCCTGATCTCCTGTTGCAGAACAATTTATTTTCTCCTGTAAGAAGATTGTATGATTTTTCTTTCCTGATTGGAGTAGCAGAAGTGGCTTGAAAGTGATCTCCAGCTACAGAGCTATACTGGAATAGTAAAGGGCCTTCATGTTGTCAACTCCCCTGTAGGTTTTTGCTGCACTTAATGTCTGTTTGGATGAGTCCATTCTTGTATCGGTTGCTAATGCCGACCTTTAGCTTCAGAGTGTAAAAATTAACAATTACCAAACGAAGATTTTAATTTAGTGGCTCTTAATTTTAGAAAATACATTATGTAATTTTGTCTTGTAAAACTAAAGCTGTTGAATCCTGGAACTAGAAAGAATCTTAAACTGATTGCAGTGCTTTCCAGCTGGGACTTTTTTGTCTGCTTTTCCTGCATCCCTCATGTTAAATAGATTAGGAGCAGCAGGTGACTGTCACCCAAATGGCTGTAATTGTGAGCAGCAAGAGCAATTTGCAAAGGCAGTTCAGCATCTAAATGGAAGTTCAAGCCATTTCTCCCTGGCAGAAGAGATTGAAGCTCCTTTGAAGCCTCTGGTTTATGAACTTGCTTCACAATGCAGGACGTGTGTTTGCATTAATAGGGAATTGCATCCCTAGTGCCAGGGTTTAACTGTTGCGATTTGTAATTGCTTGTTTTCTCTTTGGCACTCCAAAAGGATTTGGTCCTTGGCTTTCTTTAAATCTCTGTTGTGCTCAGTGCATCAAAATGGTTCTTCTGTGCTCTTTCCATGAAAGTGAACTTTGTGTCCAGCTGGGACTGCAGCAGAGTGGAGCTCACATACATGGAGCTGGTCCAGCCCCATGGTGTCAGTGTAACAACATGTGAGGGAAGAGTAGAGTCAGGTTATTGACTGCTATCAAGAATAGATTTTACTTTGAAACATCTTCTCTACCTTAATTTGGCTTGTGGAAGCCAAAACTAAGTTCAAAGGAGTAATGGCTTGGGTGTTAATTCAAGAATGAGAGGCCTGTGTTCAGCACCCTGCTTTGTTCATACGCCACAGGTTCCAAGTAAAGGACTCCAGACTAGAAGCTTTGTATTTCTGCATACATGCTTTCTTTGTGTGGTGTAGAGCCAGAGCTTTACACAGGTTGTTCTTGTGGTGGGAATGCTTTCGTGGTACTGCAGAGTTGCTGTGCTGGACTGATGGTCCTGTATTGTGCTGGCAGAGCTGTGGCTTGTGCTACTTCAGTGACTCGGCTGCTTTCCCGTGTGCATGAAACAAGCAGCCAAAGCAAAGCCGTAGTAGGGCTCCATTCTCCATCTGTCAATGGGGAGAGCCCTGCTCTTTTCCTGAAATCTGGCAAGGTGTTCCTGTCACAGCTCACAAGGATAGGTGGGGTCCAGAGTGAGCTGGTGCATTGCATGGGCCAAATGAAAGTAGAAAGGGTCAGTGCCAAACAAGCAGTGTCACGCTGAGTGTGTGACTTGCTGCCAGATGTAAGGAATACTTAAAGTTCATATAGTTCTGTAGAAAGAGATGGGCAAACTCATGTCAAAACAGTTTGTTGAGCTGTTCTATGTGAGACATGAACTCCCATGTCTGGAAAGGGGCTCCCTGCTGTTGACTTGTGTAGGAGACCACATTTGTGACTTAGAATAGCCTCTGGGTTGCTGCTGTAGGACTGCTTTTATTTGTGTGACCACTGTGCTCTGAGGAAACAAGCTATGCTGATACATGTGCTGAGCAGAGTTGAGCGGCAGCTTGTATTCCAGGTGAGGGAACATGATGGTTCACAGTGCAGCTATTACATCTTGAAAGTGCTAAAGAAGTACATAAGGTATCTGATTTATAACCAAATAGTTATAAGATTAAATCATTGTAGTAATTACTGGGGTTTATACTGGCTGAAATTCATACTTCATCTGCGACAGTTAAAGTATGGGGTGAGAAAGAACCTAATTTTCACCTGTTACTCTTTGTAAGTGATTATCATCTAGGATGTGCCTGGAAAAAACCTCATTGTTCATTCTGTATTGCTGCTTCACAGGTTTTCAGCTTACATCAAGGATTCAAGAAAGATTATTCAGAGGAGATTGTTTTCAAGTTGAAATTCAAGGACCTTGAGCTGGACCTTAAGTTGAGGGGTTTAGTGGTGAAGTTCATAACTCTTTGAGCAGAAGAAGCAAAGGTGAAGGGAGGTGGCTGAGAGCAGGTTCTTGTCAGGAGGCTTGCCTGTGCTAATGAAAGCCCTTCCTTGGCCAGTACCCCGAGTCTCTGTCCAAGAATGCCACTGATGATGGGAATTGTGCAGGCAGAGCTACAGGCTATGGACGGAGTTTCTTTTTTTTTGTGTCCTGTGAAGTCATTGAGGTTTAACTTAGGCCTTGTTGCGTGAGGTGGTGAGTCCTGAGCGCAGTCTGAGGTGTTGTCTGGGCAGCTGAGCTCTTCACCTTGGTGAGCACCTCAGTAGAGTTATGCAGAGTTGGTGAAGGACGGATTTATTCCCTTGCAGCAAGAAGTGCTGACCTCTAGAGTGGTGGTGAGGTTATAATTCAGTTCTCTGCAGCTGTACAGTACTGCTGCTTTGGGATTTCTTGATGCTGCCTCTCCTTACTGAAATACCGATTTTTCTGTTATTAATTTTAGCTCACCTGCGTGCTTGTTGAATGGACAGCTATGTCCTAGACTGCTCACTGTTTTAACTTTGAATCTGCTGTCCTCTTCCAGAGCTTCAACCACTTGATCCCAGACCCTTTTTAGGAGATAGCAGGTGGAAAGGGCTGCAGGAGAAACAGATCAGACATCTGAGAACAGCCTGAGCTTTCCACAGTCCTTGCTCAGGCTCTGATTCCTTATCAGTGGCTGTGATGTCCTCTCTGCTCCTTACATGACTAGTAAGACCAACCAAATGTGACAGAGTTGGCAAACAAAGGGTGTGTTAGCCACGGAGTTTGGGAGACTGTGACCTGTTTTGTTGCTTTGCTCTGAAGACAGTTAAGGGCGCTGTCTGAGCAATAGCAGCTGCTTCTGCTTCTTCCTGGAAAACAAGAAGAGTGGAAGAAAAATCCTGATGCTGATAATGTATTTCAAGGGGAATGGGTAAAAAGAGCAGGAAATTGACTCCCACAAGTCTCAAGATTTAGCGCTGGCACAGAGAGCAATTTTAAAAACGTGTAATTGTCCATCTGTGTTCTTGCTCTGTGGTCTCAGCATGGCCCAGTCAGACTTGTCAGGCTAACGAGCAGTGAGAGAGCATGTAACACCATTTACTCTCTCCTTACCTTGTGATGCTTTTCAGGGATCTCTGTGGATGAATCAATGCAAGGGGTTGGCAGCACGCTCACACTTCTTGCTGGGTGTGAATCTTGGTCATTTGTTTTGTGCTCATGGGGTTTTGAGCAATGCTGAGTGAAGCACAGTAACTCTGAAAATCAGGAGAAAGATCAGGAGTTTGGGTGGGCATCTCTTGACGTTGTAGGTGGTGTGGTGCACGCCAGATCAAGGTTAATGTGCTTGACATCATATCTTCCATATGTGCTTTTTTGAAAAAGCTTTTGCTGTATTGCTTGTACCTGTGAGTGAGAAGGTAGGTGAGCATTACCAGAATGTGTATCTTCAAGCCTGATATTTGGAAAGCCCTGCCTTTTTTCCAGGTGGATAGCAAGTGCTACACAGCTTCCATCAGATGAATGTTGTCAGGCTAGATATGGAAGACAATGAACTGAACTAATAGGAGCAGAGGAGGAAACCAATCAGATTTTGATGGGCTTTTTACAATGGCTTTGACTGCACTAGCAAGGAATTGTTAGAAAAAGACAAATGAAATTCACTGGCCCTTTGAAAAGCCACTCCTTGAGGACTTCTGTTTTGTGTTGCTGACTGGTGGCACCAGATGTCAGTAGGGTTTTATCCTCAGTCCTCCTTGGCTAAGATGTTCTAGAGAAACATGTTCTATAGAGAACATAGCCTCTTTCTGGTGACATATCACTTTCTGAAGGAGTCTTGCACAGTGCAAAAACCTTGGCTTTTAAGTTTTTCCCAGAAATTTAATCTGAACAGTATAAGCATGGGGATGATGCTGTGGGACCATAAGACAAATCAAACCATCCAGGATTACATGGGATATCGATGTGACCACTGCTTAGAGGTGGCAGACTAAAAAGTGGGTGGTTGCTTTTCTACCAACAAGCAGCAAAATGCTGATCTTGGCATAATGGAGTGTAGGCAGCAGCCTGTTTCTGCCCTTATGTTGTTGTTTTTCTTAGAGGTCAAAGCATGCCTCAGCTATCCACAGTTTATATTGGCTTTTTCCAATTTAAAAAACAACTATTGATTTTTTTTTTTGGTTTTGAAAGCCAATGAATGAAAATACGTTACCTTTCAAGAATGACAGGGTCCCAGGGGCACGTTTTGGTAACCTTTCCTCTGTTTGCATCCATTCCCTTCTGCTTCAGAATTTCCCTGGGGAATACTAACATTGTACGATGCCGACTGGCACGACGTTGGCCCACAGATGAGGTCAGTGAGTGTGAGCAGGAGCTGTGCTGTGTGCTGGTTCACTTGTGAGCCATTTGCCTTTCTCAGAAGCAGCTGCAGAAATTGTAGCTTCATAAACATCAAACATAGCCAGGACTCTCAGCCAGAACACTTGCTTCTAAAGTAAATCATGTTATGGTTTGCTTAATATGCTTGGAGAAGGTGAATGGCCTAATGAGCAGTGTCTAGTCACGGTTTTTTCATTAGCAGACGTGCAAATGAGGCTTCTGCTCGGAGGGGCTGTGACTTGCGAAGTGTTACACAGTAGCACTACACTCACCAACATGCTGACCCCTGTTGTCTTCCTTTATCTCACCATGCTTTTGAAAATCCCAAAGTGACTGAGCAGATGCCCACCTGAAAGTCATCTTCGGCTTCTAATGTGGCTTGCTATTTTCAAGGAAATAATTCTTGTGTGCTGGTTTCATTTGTGTGGTTTTGCTGGTAATCAGTGTGATGAAAAAGAAGGCTCAGCTGGGATCTCCGGAGGTAGGAGGAGTCTCAAAGCATCTCCAAAATGATGGATTGACCTCCAGATTAATTTGGGCATTTCTAGGTCTTTCAAACCTGGGGTGTCTGGGTACTGCATTTGGGAACTGGATGACAAACTGCGTTCTCTCATCTTCAGGTTCTTCTATGTGTGTTTGTGTGTTCTGCCTGTGTTCTGTGTAAGTTAGTGTGGAAATACTTCAGTAAAAATCACATCCTTCCCCAGCAGAAGACATTGTTTCTTTAACTGGCTTTCAGGTGGTTTCCTGGGTTTTAAAAATCTGAAAACAGAAGATGCTTAGTGATCTATTCAGGTCTCACAGGAGCTCTTCTACTATTAGTCAGGGGATCTTTGGTCCCTCTGTTCATCCCTTCATCTCCAGGGCCTCAGATCCAGTACCAGCATTTTGCTGCTTGGCCCGTTGCCCTTCCTTCCAAGCTGCTGCTCATTCCTGACAGCTCCAGGCTCAGAAAAGGGCTTTTGATGTCTGGTGAGATGCTGGCAGAGCCTGCTTTGCAGGCATTGGGCTTGGGGTTTCCCCTGCTGGAAAGTGCAGCTTGCAAGATGCATTATTTTTTTTCTGTAACTAAGAGATGGTGAAGCAAGAGGTTTTCTGTGTTAGCCTGAGGGGAGGCAGAGCTGTTTGCTGCTATACTATCTCATTAACACATTACAAACAGAGCCAAGCTTAGTCTGGCCTTTCCCCCATGGGGCTTCTTCTGCTTTGTAGTGTGTGTTGGCTTCTGTTATGATCTGTGTAACCTTTGTGTCTACTGTTCATAGCTCTAAGTGAATTTGGAACCCCTGGCTCTTGATACCTATGGTACTCCTTCCTTCAGCAGGAGAGACGTCCATGACACGAGCTGCTTTGTGGGAGTTGGAGGGTTGCAGGGATCTGTCTGGCTTTCAGTATATTTGCAGGTCATGGTTGACAGGGTCAGAGGACTGTCACACTCACACATGCAGCAGCTCATCTGTTCACCCTGATTGTTCAACTCAGAAGTGTATTCCATAATGTGGAGTTAATCCTTTTGAGAGGTACAAATTAAAGGAATGCCTCAAAGATTTCCATGCTTAATGCGTGGTGGGATTTTGAGGCAGTGCAATGGAGCTGGCCAAGGGAACAGTTATCCAGAGAAGCAAGAAGAGACCTTGTACTTGGAGGTGCTTAAAACTAGGGTGAATAAAGCTCCAGTCAACATAAGGCTTGTGCCCTGGCTGCAGGTCAGCTTCTTCAGAGAGTCATGTTTGACATGCTCTACCTATTGCAAGCCCCAGTGGGAGCTTCATAACTGGAGTGCTACTTCCCTCTGGATTTAGGGAGCCTCTTGCAGAAGCTGCAAGCAGAAGTCCAAGAGGGGCCTGACAGCTTGGTCAGCATCTCAGGAGGCAGCACTGTCCATATGTTTTCTTTGCATCTGTCCCAGAGTCTTTGTCATACAGGAGATGATGGAAAATTGGTCGTTTCCTTCAAGGCTTACAAGGTTATGCATTATTGATGTTAAAATACCATTCACCTTTGCTTGTTTTCAGGTGAGTTGGTTTGAGATGCAGCCTGGGCTGACTGCTTGGATAGCAGCACGCACCTGCTGTGAGGAGCAGCACTAGGCAGGCAGTTTGGCCCTTGCCTGACTCCAGGAGAGCTCTCATCACGTTTGATTCTTTTTAGAAACCAGAAAGCAGCTTCTGTCTAGAAACCAGCCAGCTTCTCCTGCCTATCTAGTCAGCCTACAAAATTATCAGTTATTCCAGCTTGGTCTTGTCTGTGTTGCTTCAGGGAATAGCTCAGTTTCCCAGGGAACAGCTTCTCCCACCTGGTTTGAAGAGGAATGCTGTTTTTTTCTGAAAGGGGGAAAACTAATGTTTTACTTTGAAATTAGAAAAGTGATGGGGGTGTACTAATTTTAGCTCTGTCTGCTCTACACCAGGTAATTCAGCATAAAATACATACATATGCAGTGTGCAGGCAGATGTGGTCTGGAGGTTCACTTGTGTGAGGACCTAATTCCCTCCTGGAAAGTGCTGAACCTGTGTTCTCCGGCATTTTCAGGACCTTGCAGGCTGGGGGATTTGCTGTTCGTGCAGTGCATCTGTCTGTGGAAGGCATATGGGACACTGCAGCTGGAGCACAAAAGTCCACCAAAAAAATATTCAGAAAAAGTATTCCTCAGCTCAAAAGGGACCAATTTTTGTTAATAAACCCCTGTAGATGAGTGTTACTTTCTCCTCAAGTGATTATTCCAGAAGGCTGGAGGACTATTTATTGAGACTAAACACAGATGGGGAATATTGAAAAAGGGTAATTAGCCTAATTTTTGTCCCCCTTGGTCTGTGAGTCCCCAGAGCTAACAACATTAAGATAGTGTGGAAAGTTTTATAACTGTGTCAGGTCTAAACTGGGGCAGGTTTCCCAAGTGTGGAGTGTGTCCTGAGTATGAGTGGTAAAGAGCTGGCATTTTCCACAGCTTCCACTCTTGTTCTCCCTTTCTCAGCAGGAAGGTCTGGGGTGAGGGTAACTTTGTGCTGCTGTGAGTAAAGATTTTAACTCTTCTCTGCTCTAAGTCCCCTTATAACCACATGTAAATACCAACATGTGCTTTCTCAGCCTGATACGCACCAGGTGTTTTGGTTAGGAGAATGTAACTCTTGTTGAGCCACCTGGGAGTAAATTGGAGGGATTTTGGCACTTGGGATGCATAAGGTTGCTATTATACAGCAGACTACAAATATTAGCCTGCAAGCCTTCTTGATACGCCTGTTTGTCTTTCCCAGCTTGTCCTTATCCTGCCTCTGTTTCCCTTCTGTGCAAAGATGAAGCTCTGCTGATGCGCTTCTCCAAGGGCTTGCAAGGCACCTTGCTGCTCGCTGCTGAGCTGGGCACTTTGCTGACACACCACAGCCTTGGCATCCCTTATGCAAGTTCTGTTTCTGGCCAGCAGGACTGGATTCGGCTGTGCTGTAGTGGAGGCATCTGAGCACCACACTGGGGCAAGTCCTGGGCTGTGGGTATTGTGTTGTGCCATGGTGTGATGGATTGGGAGCCTCCTCTTCACACTGGTAGCTCTACACCTGGTATAAGGGTGCAGCAGACTGGTGTATTAGACTCACTCTGCCACTGAACTGAAACACGAAGATTTGGATTTAATCCCCTTCTGCAGATTAGCTGGAGCTGTCAGCAAAATGCTCATTCCAGCATGTATTTGTCCTTCCTTGTAGCAGTTTATGTGGCTAAGGGCACTGCTGGGAGCAGATCAAGCACTTGTTCTTAAATTAATCTGCTACTTTTCAGTACTGTAAGTGCTCTGTGGAACCCCTTCTGGGGCAGCCTTCACAGCAGGTGTTGTCTTCATGTGGTTTGTGCCCAGTGTACCTAACTGGGGCCTTTTCCATGCATGTAGGTTGCAGCATTTCAGTTGGTAACTGTAAAAGGAAGGGTGATAAGTTCTTCAGTGGAAGTTGGAAGTAACATACCCACCACTGGGCACCAAACCAGCAGGATGGGTGGGTATGGCTATGCCTAAATGCTTGGGTACCATTTAGAGCTTGGTTCAGAGATGAAGGGTCTTAAGAAGGACATCTCTAAGTACTTGGGGCACTTAGTGATCCAGTTTCTAGTGTATTTTCCTTATAATAACCTCTAAATATGGAAGACATTTCTATTTTACAGTTGCACAACACCTTGTACAGTAGCATCATCTGTGCTACCAGGCTCCAGCGTGGTCCAAAAAATTAATAACTGTTCTGTGTTTTGGAAGTCTTATTATGCAGTTTAATAGCTTAGCAGTGTAATGAAATCTCTGCGGTAAAGTGATGAGAGTGAGTGGTTTTGTGTGTGAATTACAGGGGCTGCAAGTGCACGAGACACTACCTACTTGTTTTATTGCTGACAATATACTTATTTTCATGTTTATTCCTGGATTACAGTGTGTGAATAGCATCCCAGTAAACAGTCAGGCAAATAGTTATTTACCAAGTATTTAAAAGTGAAAGGTCTTGTAATTTTCCTTAGTAATGACTGTGATTTATTCCAACTGGATTAATGACTCCCATTTCTCCCCATGAAGAGCAAGAATTGTTTTGGTTTCTACATGGAGAGGGTTATTGTCTCCCATAATAATGCAGACCAGAGGATTTCTTTTTCCTTCCTGGCCTGAGATCTGGGAAAGGTGGAAGTGTGCATAACCTGAATTAATACCTTGTAAAGCTCTTTAATACTCTTCCGTCGTTCCTGTTGGAGTGGTGCAGGAGTTGCTGCTGGCATCCGCCCAGCTGCAGCCTGCCTCAGAGCAGCTTTTGTTTCAGTTTATGAGGCAGTAAGTGGGTCTTGTGATGGAATTGCCTTGAAAGGTCACTTTTAATTACATTTCTGTTGCATACCTCTGTCCCCAGCTGGGCAGTCCTGGTGGAACAGGTTGCATGCAGCTTTGCAGCTGAATTTCTGCAGCGGACAACTCCAAAAATATGTTAGAGCAGCTGCTGGCAGGCCAAAGGGAGCAAAGAAAATGGAACTAAGTGTTGTATTTTGTGCCCAGTCATTGTTACTAGTACTCTGAGGTGGAGGAGGGTGGGAGAATCTAAGCATAACTAAGCCCTTGGTAGCAACCTCTCTTGTACCCCTGGATAGCAGAAGTGTCTGTCATTGAAGGCCTGTGCCAGACTCTCCCTGTGCATCATGTGCTTCATGATGAGGGTCCTCAGCAGACAGATGATTGTGCTTTCTCGCCCTTTCTGGGAATGAGCATCTTCCTGTTACAAGACCGGTGGCTTGTAGTGCTTGTCCAACCAAGAGTGTGCTATCTCTGTCGGAGTGAAAATCCCTGGAGCTATTTTTCATTTTAGCCTTGTGCCTTTCTTTTCCTCAGCTGGTAGGGATACATCAGTCAGTTCTGTCTCTGGGTTGGAGAAGGCTGAAGATACTCAGGAGGTTAAGGCCAAAGGCCCAGTGCTGAAGGTCCCAGCTCTGCCACTGGCTTTGAAGACTTGCTTGCGATTGTGTATGTCCAGATCCTGTAAGCTATTTAACTGCCAGATTCCTGTAGGTTTGTGGGAGCTGAGCTAGGCTGTCATCTTCTAGGGTTAGGGATAGGGCCATTGTGACGGAATGCCAATCTTTCTCCCTCCAAAGTTTTCTCCTTCGCACCAAGCCATGCAGCTCCCAC